>PVJO010001199.1:0-183748 GCA_004026905.1 Hystrix cristata
ATTCCACTTGCCCTCATCCCTTAATTTTACATATATACTGATACTTTTCACGGTAACATTTTCTCCTGTACCAACGTCTCCCCTCTCTGGTCTTTCCCAGGACAATCCAATCTCTGCATTTCTCCAGGTTTTCCCACAGCAGAAGGCTTCCCATGTTCCCTTCCTTGCTGGGATCAAGAACAGGACTGCTTCTTCAAGCTGCCAACTCCAGGGTACATACTCTCACTCCACTGGGAATACAAAGTGCCTTCTATTTCACCCAGAAATTCCTGTTCATCTTTAAATCCTAGTTCAAATTTTTCTTGCTCCTCAAAGTGGAATTCTATCTTATCTTCTCCATACTGCCATGGCATATATTTAATACCTCAATTTTATCATTGACATCATTGTATTTCAACATTTTGTTTAGTATTTATTTCCTCTCTAAAAAGTAAGATGTCTGAGGACAGAATGTTTCCCTCTTCAGTCTTGTACCCACAGTTCCTAGCATAATGTAGATGTGTTTCTTGAATAGCTAAAGTTAAAACATCACTGATATTAAAAACACTGTAGCCAAGGAAAAACAAAAACAGTAGAGCTCAGTTTGGTAATACAGTGCTCAAAACCATGCCAAACTGGGTCCAAAAGACCTGACATTTTCACTAGCTCCAGGAGCAATGAGCAAATCACTTTAAACTCCCAAGATCACAGATTAGAAGAACACTAAGTACTTTTCCAACTCCAAATTCTAAATATCACCCAGATATATTCTTGCCATGTGAAAAGGGGAAAGGAGGGAGGGCACATACATTTTTTTTTTTTTATTGTCAAGACCAGACTCCTCACAGAATTACCTTGGAGTTTGGTGTGGTCTAACTGTGGCCAATTTATTTTGTCATACATTAGTAGTAGTAATACTTTGTTGATCAGAACAATTTATCAACAAGTACATCCTCCCAGTAGTAAAATAAAAACCTTTTGGTTGCTTTCTCTAAACCATATATCTCCATGAACACGCCTTTTTTATTTTGTCTGTCTGATCACTGTCCAGCTTCCAACTTAGCAAGATCTTCTGCCAAGGTCCTGCATTTCACTGATAGTTACCTCCGAATATGTAAACAGAAGTAGATCAGTTTTAGAAATAGTTATTTCTAAGTCAGAAGTTAGCTGCTTCATAAGAAATATCTTATTTATGGCAGAAAACCACCAGCAATATTTGGTTTGGCTTAGCACAACTTGAATAAGGGATCCAAGTCTGTCATAACTGATACTTGCCCAAGCCCTGCTTGAAGTGAGGAACATGTGCACGTTATCAAGTCATTATCGCATTACTGCCACCAGTTCTATGTGTCTGCTGGGCATGTCTGTCTACTCTTAGCCTGAGAACGAAACCTAAACGCCAATATTTATCAAACTGCTGGGAAAAAATGGCAAAAGTTAAACTGTGGTATGATTAAGATTCAACTGTCCATGCAAGCAAGCTTCAAAAGGCTGAAAAAATTTGGCCTAGTGTGCAAGTTTGATTTTATGCTCCTTTAAGATATTTAGAAATTTTAATACACACAGAAAAATAAATATACCAGATTTTTTCCCAAAAAGGCCTGAGATATTTATAAACATAACAGAAAAATTATTTTACAAAGTTTGTGGTCCCAAGAATTGGAGTTAGAAATGTGTTTTGATGTTCTTATCACTGAGAAAGAAACTTCATCTTCCTCCTATTTTTATTTTGACAAGATAATTTAAAATCAAAACATGAGAAATAGGAGAAATGGGCATTCTGAAAAGGAACATTCTTTCTTTCCCACACGTTCTTTACAATTGGGGATCCCGGCTCTCCTTTTCTCCTGTATCAGCAGGCAATTTTAGAAATGACACTAAACAGATGGAGGGAATAGAGAAAAAAGTGTAAGTTTTCTGTGGCTATTTCTCCATTAAGCCAGAGTCATACAGGACAGGAAATTTCTGTCCCTTTTGGTTATATTCTCCCAAATGTACACTGTCACTTAAAATATATGCTATATTTTCTTGACGTTCAAGAAAAACCAAAAATATACAATAAAATTCATTAGTCAGTTACGCAAATATTCAATGTCAGGGTGCCCAGGAACATTCAGTAATAAATGTAATAATTTATTTGTGTATTTTGATGACCCAATTCTCTCTCCTTTAAGTTTAGTACGAGAGCAAAACTAATGAGTAAAAATGTAAATCTTTGGTAACTTTAAAAACTTCACAGCAGTCTCTATTCTCTGATTGATGCTACAAATCCTGAAATACTTTCTACATATTTCTAAAATATTTTCTACAGAGCATAATGGTGCATCCAAGGGAAAAATTAAAAAGTAAATAATGGCATGAGTAAAATTCTAAAATTTATTTGACCACTTCAACATCTCAAGTCTCAAATTCTGCAGGTGTTTAATGGTGAGTGGAAATTGTCATTCCTACCATTAAGAGGTACAGTCCATCTCTTTTTACATTGTCCCAGCACTTCTGATCTAGGTCGTAAAATGCCTTACAGCTTCTCCCCAGACCTCTTGAAATTCTATCTGGAGCCCTGACCCACCATGTAAGAAGTGGTGACCATTTTTCACATGGGAAAAATACCGTGTGTGACAAGGGAGGCCAAGCAAAAATCACTTATGTGAGTGAAGGAACATCTTGTAAATTGTGACCATTAGTCACGATATGTCAACTTGACTGGATTAGGAAACACCCAGGAAAGTAGTGGAGCATCCTTCTGAGTGTGTCTGGGTGCAACACGGAGGAGTGTCCTTGAGTGCTATATCTGGTCTCTGGCCCCTTCCTCTCTGGCACTGTTCCCCCACTCTGCTTGCTGGTCACCATGAACTAAGCAGCTTTGCCCCACCTTCCCTTCCACCATGGTGTTTATGCCATGGAGCCTGCCAACCATGGAATGAATCCCCTGAAACTATGAGCAAAATTAACCCTCTCCTCCTTTAATTTGTGCATGTTGGGTATTGTGTACCAGTAACAGAAAAGCTGACAAATACATAAGTGGACTTTCCCGCTCTAAATACTTTAATCGATGTCACAAGCGGATCAGAGTCAAACTGCCCACCTGAGCCTTGCTCAAATTCCTAGACCAAAAAGTCTTGAATAAAATAAAACCAGGACCTGGTTTCATTTCATTTCAGTGTTTGGGGGTGCTTTGTTGTGCAGCAATAGATAGAACAGAATTTAGTACTTGAATTGAGGTGCTATCACTGCTAAGGCTTAAAATATGTGACTTTGCCTTTTACACCCTGCAGAGAGCAAAAGCCGGAAGGGCTTCTTCACAGACAGCAACAGAGAGCGAGGGAGGGAGGAGTGAAAGAAATCCTTATTTTGTAATGGAGAAATTTTGGCAACAGTGGGTAACCCTGTAATTTGAAGAAAGAAAAAAAGAAAAGGAAAGAAGAAAGAAAAGAAGAGAGAGGGAGGGAGAAAAGAGTTAATAAATTGATGGACTTATCTAAAGTGATTTCCAGGTGGCAGATGTTGAAAGTAGAACAAATTCCTTATACCTGTATAAATAGTGAGATGTGATCTTTAAAAAATAGAACTTTTCAGTTCTCAAATAAAATTGAGAGGATGAAGGAGACAGAACTTGCTGCATTTCAAAATAAAAGTTTATTAGCCCCTATTTTTCCAGGTAGCAAAAATCTCCAAAATAAAAAATGAAAAGCGTTGGATTAGGGTGATGATTTTGGGGGAATGACCGTAAGACTGTTGAGATAGCACTCATGACTTAAGGTGTATGTACTAGGGATTCCCTTGCTCAGATTTAAAAAGAAAAAAGAAAAAGAGTCCCTAAAACACGTAGGGGCATTTGTCACTTTGCCCCAAGCATTTTTACTTTCAGTCCATGTAAGACACGTAAACAAAGACACGTGGTCTTCAGACTGATGGAGTAGATTATAATTTGATACACACAAACACATTTTTAAAAGAATATTATATTAGTTTGAACTGGTCGGGGAGAAATTACAAACTAATGAGAACTTTGAACTCTTCAATTTCTTTGGGGAGAAATAAGGCTAGGAAATCTAGTAGGGACCGTTTCTCATGGAAATAGAAAAATGATTTAGCAGCCAAAGGCAAGAAACCAGACGGCAGACAAATAGCCCCAGAGAATTGTTCTCAGGGAAGCAGAACTGAGCCCTCATCAAATGACTCATCAAGAAACTGGCTCCACATGCCCAGCTGGATTCCGTAATTGTTATTTACCGGCTACTACTTGTTTTACTTCCGTTTCCCTCTTTTTGATCCCAAGTGTCTATTGCGGTTATGCTATGCCACTTCTACCATTTTACTATGGGTGTTGGGTGAGAGGGGGAGAAAACTTTTCTTTTTGGTTCAGAAGTCCTCAGATTGAAGGCATTGTACTCAGGGAACTTCACAGGAGGAACATACATCTGGACCTGATTTAGGAGCTCAGCCCCTCTGCTTCAAGCCAATGTTGAAAAATGATGAGATCTGGGGGCTTTTGGTTATGTGAATGCATTTTGTGTTTGGGAGGAATGTAAATAATTTGTGGCCAAGAGGCAGGCTATAGTAGATTAAAGTTGTCCACAAGTTCTTTGCTTCTTCTCTCATTGAATCTTGACTGGCCTTAGAGACTTGCTGGGCCTACAGAATACAGACGAGCAGCATATTTGGATTCTGAGTGGAGATTATAAAAACGCTTGCAGCTTCTACCAGGGCCCACCGGAACGCCATTTTCTGACAGTCCTAAACCAGCATTTTAAAGCCGCCTAGCTGCAAAAAGCATAACTCATCGGTAGAGACCCTGGAGGACGAGTGTCTGGATTGGCTGTGGCTGCTACAAAAAAATACCATAAAGAGGAGGGTTTGAAGAACAGAAACTTATTTTTCATAGTTCTGGAAGGTCATTGTAGCAGCAGATCCAGCATCTATCTGGCAAGGGCTCACCATCTGCAAAGCAGATGGTCCCTTCTTGTACCTTCATCAGGTAGAGAGCAGAGAAAGAGATCCTACGCACCTCCTTCTGCTGCAGGGCACTAATTCTGTTCTTGGCTGTGTCACCCTCTTGACCTTCCTAATCCCGCCCCCAGTAATATTACATCTGGAGTTAGGACTTCAACATACAAATTGAAGGGAGGCACATTCAGGCCACAGCAGCAAGATAGCATGCCAAGAGAGAAAAGACTACAGAGCACTGAGACCAGATACGCAGACAAAGAAGCCCTCTTAGAAGCGGATGAGCAGACTGAGCAGCCCTGGCTTACACCACAGGAAGGCATCACCAAACTCCTGATCTACATTACCGAGGAAGCCAGGAAGAAATGGTGACTGTTAGCTACTAAGCTTCAGGAGTTTGTGACACATCGGTAGGTAACTAGAATGTTTTCTTTGCTTATTTTCTCACCCCTTCCAAATTCTCTTCCAGGAATTCTTTCTCTTTTCAAATCTTTCCCATGAGTTTAAGCTTTTAGGTTCCAATTCGACACAAAGACGTGTGTGTCTAAAATTGTCCTAATTGTAGAACATGTATTGTAAATAGCGTTTCTCTTTCCACATTAGATAATCATTTATGGAACATTTTATCACAAACACAAAGATCCTGATTATTTCATTCTTGCAAATTATACTGTCAAAATCGAGCTCATAATTTCACAGAATACTCTACTCTGAATCACGGCATATATTGTACGCCACCCATTAGCTGGCAGATGTTAAACTTTCCTGTCCTTTTTTACGAATATACTATCTTACTGTACTGATGTGCTATCTGATTTAAGAGCTGCAATGTTTTCCTCCGGCTGACTATTGCAACTGAAATCTATCATCCGTGTTGTGAAAAAGCCTACACCACATGGGAGACTCTGTGTAGACTTTCCAACCTACCGTTACGCAGCAGCACTGAGAATTACTCAGGAGATTGGCAAGACTGCTGTGTGCCTCCCATTTCCCTTTCTCCACACCCCTTTTTGAACAGGGATATTGATAGCAGTGATACTATCTTGCGTTACCAGGGCATATTGATTATGCGAAGGGAAAAGTAATCAGTCTCTTTAGCTCACTGATCTTTTGACCAAGAGGAACAGGACTCAAGGGGCTCTAACTGATAATCCACACCCACAAGCCTCACCAGCCACACTTCACCTTGATAGTGAACCTTTAATAGACCCCAAACCTCAAATCATTGTCTGATGTTGAAACAAAACTAAGATCTTTGAAGTGTTAAAAGAAGGGTGAGTTGTTTTACTATTATATTGCAATAACCAGTGGACTGATGGTAGACATATTTTCCAGAAATATTTTTGGAAACATTTTCCATCCCACATTCTCTTCCAGAAATTGCTACTCCCCCATCAAGGGATGAACTCTCTTTCTAGTCATTTTGAAACTGGCATGCATTTGTGACTGCCTGATTGAACACAATACGACAGTAGTGATGCCTATATAACTTTTAAGATTAAATCATAGTATTAGTCACTTTTCCATTACTGGGAGAAAATACAGAACACCTACAATATAAAGGAAGAATATTTAGAAAAATATTTTCACTTACATTCCACTTTTAATGGGACATTCCATCAAATAATGTGGACATTAATACGAAGATCTCCCAAGACGATGCATTCCCATGATACAATTTTCTGCTATCTTAATCCCCACCCAACCATAGAGGCAGAGTGGTCCTTGTATCGCCATATAGGTACAATTTAGTAAAGCGAGGAAGCCAGCAAAGAAGACTGGACATTACATTTGCTTTACTCATTCTTTTTCTCTTCCTCACAAAAAGGAGCTAACATTTTTTCTTAAATTTCCTAAAACTGACTAAGACTGAATGTTTGAATGTTTCAAAAAGCCTCTTTCAATAGATTAAAATTTCAAGAACATCTTCCAAGTTTTGATAAATTTCACTTAAATGAAATCAATTATACATGAAAGAGGAAGACAACTAAGTGACTTTATTCCAACCTTCAGAAATAGCATCCTCCAAGCAGAAAACTTACATTCCCCCCATGCCCACTCAGCTTTGCTGTCCTCTGATGATATTCCTTTAAACTCTATCTCTTGGATGCTTCTTCTAGCCCAAAGTATCTTCCCTGATGTCACTGCTCCCCTCTTACTCTCCGATTGTTGTAGTAGTCCCACATCTGACTCTCTATATCCATTCTTTCCCCTTCACTCTGCCTGCCAAATTACTCTTTCCAACACAACATTTCCACTAGGTCACTACCCTGCTCTGAAACTTTCCATAATTCCCCAGTGCCTGCAGAATTAAACCCAAAAGCTTTACATAACTGCCCCCTGGTGGCCACCTGCTGACTCTCTCTGAACTGGAGTCTAGACATGATTTAGGCTTCAAGAGGATTTAGCTCAGTGGTAGAATGCTTGTCTAGCAAGCATGAGGCCCTGGGTTCGGTCCTCAGCACCAAAAATTAAACAAACAAAAAAAAAGCGAAAAAAAAAATGCAACTAGCACACGCAAAGTAAATGTTTCATCCAAGATGGAACACTTCTTCACACTTTAAAGGGGGCCAAAGGTAGGAAAGTAGGAAGGTAGAAAGAAGTCTTTATTTTCACAGATGTGCGAAGAACCCCAGAAGGAAGAATAACCTTGGGGTCCCAAGAAAATACTAATCTCCACAACACCTCATTTAAAAGGAGCTTCTCTGTGCAGTAAGAAATATTCTTCTCTACTACTTCCACCTTTGATTACTACACCAACAGTGAAATTTTCTGCACAAATCATAAATAAGCAAAATCCCTGACTTATAATCTCATTGGTCCCCTGGTCTTATTTGCTAAAGGCACACGTTATAAATTAAGATTCCATTCTTAGATTGGAGCATAACAAAAAATACCAAATTTGATCAGAAATTAAACATTTAAAAACACTCAAAATTTGTTTTCACAAATATTAAGAATGTAAAACAAACATTTAATGTCAATTCTTAGAAGTTCTTTTGGGGGATAGTTTTCTTTTGTGGCTTGGACAAGCTAACATGTCTTAAAATGTAGGCATAAGAGGATTTTAATATGGAGCTATTTTGGTCTGTTTCAGCTGAGGCCATAATATAAGGAAATGCCAATTACTCTTACATTCAAAAATATAATTCCATATTACTTATGAAGAATCAGCAAAGGAAGTGGTCAAATATCTGGTTGCAACATTGATCCCTCAAACCTACTATAAGCTATTAAATCGAGTTGGAAATCAGAGAATTTCTTTAGGGATCATTGTGACTGTGCTAAGTCTTCACCCACCCCCATTTTGAAAGTGGAATAGGAGTGTGGTGCTACTTCTAACTTCAAGCCTAAATATAAAGAGTTTGAGTAGACCATTCAGAGAGATTATAATGTGTCCCTGAAAGTTGATAGACGAAATGGACAGTGTCTGATTCATTCCTGAATAATCTAAAGGACAATAGCCTGGATGGAGCCACAGAGTACAAACTAGTTTGAAAAATAATATTCTTATAGACAGAGAGCCTCAGATGTGCACTTCTCTTACAATAAATTTGGGTCAGAAGCAAGCAAGTAGAAGAGAAGTCATCTTAGATCCTGTCCAGGAAAGTCTGTGAAAGGGACAAAGAAACATGAACAGAAAGATTCTAGACAGACTGCTGGAATTCTCAGAAACTGACAACTGAATCTTACATGATCATGAGGCAGATGCACTCACTTATGTATCAGTCAGTTTTCCAACGCTAGGAAATGGTTTACTGAGCTCACCGTTACAGAGGATTCGGTCCATGGTAGGCTGGTGCCAAGGCAGGAACATCACTGCAAAGCTGCTTGGTCCATGTGGCAGAGAAGCACAGCAGATGAACAGAGTCAGAGAGGAAGGGGCCAGGGAACTAATATATCACACAAGGTCACTCCTCCATGATCCACCAAGACAAACCCAGAAATGTGCTTTACTAATCCCAGAGGCATCTCCCAAGCCAATCAATCAAGGCAACAATCCACAATCTGCATCAAGGAAATTGCATGGATAATATTCCAATGCAATGGCAAGGGAGACAGACAATTGCCAAAAACTTCTGGCATTCTGTGAGGGCCAAAGTAAATTTTTATCATGTTGGAGACATCCAAAAATAATCCCTTCTCTTCTCCTACCTCTCCTTCCCTTTTTATTTTAGCTCTAGAGAAACTGACTGGGGGATAGAAGTAGAGGAATTAGGCACAGAAATAGAGAAAGTAATCATGCTCTTTATTCCTACTGATTTAACTGTACATAGTCTTGAATTTAGATGTTGATGAGGGAATTTGTATTATTGTAAGTGATGAAAAGTTGTGAGTCTACTTTCAATTCATGTGGAAACGAAGAGAATAACATTCCAACTGCAAGAAATATTAGTGCCAATTGTCTTAAAACTTCATTGTCAATGTTAATGAATGGTAAATGCTTGTGGTAGAACACTGTTTATGTAATTTAGTAAAAGCTTTGTGTTTCAGAAATCCCTTGTTCTTCCATTTGAGTAATAACTACTCTTTCAAGAATAAACATTTTCTAGCTGCTTGTTAAGTTATAATTCCAGATATTTTATAACACAAAGATTTATGCACCATAAAATTAAGGGGAAAAACTGCTGGTCAACTAAAAAAAAGTTGGTTTGGTATACCTCAATTATCAAGAGCTGGAAACTTACAAAGTTATTTTTTATTGTTTCTGAATGGCAGTTTTTTCCCCCTGCATGTGTCTGAACATTAAAAAACAAAATTGGTTCGATTTATCTGGACTTCAGGAAAATTCTCTCATGTCTGGAAATATAATCCTTTGATACTGGATCATTGCCATTTTCAAACTTTGGTTAACTGTAGAATGGTCTTGTCTTGATATCCTCCTAAGCTATGGCAGACTCCATAATATAAGCTATGGCAGACTCCACATCTCTGTATTCCAGCTGTAAGAAACCTAAATCGCCATTACGTCGGAAGGTACCCTCATGACAATCATGCTCAGAAGGCCACAAGAGAGTCAGTGATTGCTCCCTGTGCCCCTAGAGTTGCTATAATATTTAGCAAGTGTCTGCAAAATAGGGTATGTGGAGTGGGATACATTGAGATGGGAGAGTGGATAGTAGAGATAATTCTGCATACCAGTTTTGTGTTCACTTAATGTTTGTCATCTAACTTGCCAAATGAAAGATATAATTGACTTCATGTTAAAAGATAAACGTGTTTTTTCCAATAGGAGAACTGCAATACATGGAATTTGTGTAACATCTGTTTATTAGGCCATATCTGCAAGAGAAGGAACTTTGTTTCTCAACCATCCAAAGATATAGGAATTGCTGATTGTGCCAGGATTGAGTATAAGTGAATAAACAATCAAAAGTTTTCAACGTGGCACAGCAAAGCCAAACAAAACCTGTAGTCTCCCTGAGCTGGATATAGAGTTAAAAATCAGAAGGCCATAGCGGCAAGAATTAGCAATGCCTAATACTACAAGGAGAGAGATACTCAGAGACAAAACAAGCTCAGAAGTCTCCAAAGCACTGTCTTGCTTCTTTGAGAACTAAACATCATGTAAGGAAATTAAGGTCAGAGAAAGAACCATCTGAAAGGAGCAGGAGGAATTACACCTGGAGTTCACACAGGGCTAGGAATAATTTCAGTTCCCACCAGGCAAAGTACAAGGCATGTCCTCAGAAGGATATCGTCTTAGCAGCAGTGCCAAAATCAGGCAAAGCTAGATACTACTCCAGGCTGGCCTAACAATGCATTTCTCAAAAGAATCAGACTGATATTAACCAATTTAAAGTGTACCAGAGAACAAAGTCCAAAAGATTTAAATACCAGAGAAATAAAATCCAGCACCCAACACTGTAAAATTCCTATTTGGCTTATACTCAAAAATTATCAGGCATCAAAGAAGCTAGACTATAACCCATAACCAGGGGAAATTAATTAATATAAAGAGTCCTAAACATCATCCAAGATAATTTGTATTCGTTTCTAGAAACGGAGAAAGTAAGGCTAAGGAGAGGGAAGTGAAAGATTTTAAAGGAACATGTAAAAAAATAGAACCTCCATCACAAACTTTAGGCAGAAATTTAGAAATGAGATAATGATGTCCTGTTTCAAGGACATAATTCAAGAGCTACTGTTCTCTTAAATTATGAAATCTGTTTTAAATGTACCAACCACCACGAAGCTCTTATGATTGTTTGCATATGGCAAGCTATGAAAAGGAGGTTTAAAGGCTCCTTTGTTTTTTTAATTAATGTAACTTGGAAAAGAATGTTATCATAAACCAACAAAGGAAAAGTAGAAGATGATAAGATCAGCCGTGGATAAGTGGAATGTGAGGTCATTGTGGGGCATATCCAGGACATGATGGGCCAGAGGAGACAAGGAAAGCAACTGTGCCATGGGCTCTTAGTTGCTGCCTGAGAATCAGAAACCGCAAAGCATGTGGCTTTGTTGCTATCCTATAGAATGCTGACTCGTCCAAGTTGAAACCAAAACGGGAGCTTTATTCAACACTGTCACTCCATGGAGAGACTAGTCTTGTATGTGGATAATCATTCAGCAGGGATTGCACAGGGATCAGGCTTCTGACTTACACCCTTCACGGTGGCCTCTGGATCCCGCAGTGACCTCTGATCCTCTGCTCTCAAGCCTGCCTCCCTGGTGCCCTTCTGTAGCTCTGGCCCCACTGAGTGGTTCTTTGTAGACCAGCTCCGGGCAGGCTCCATCCTGTCTGGGCCTCAAGGCCCACTTTCTTCTCAATCTGTGTCATGGTAATTATTTCCAATAAGTTGATTAGCCTCATAGGTATATGCCTCATGTTCTAACCTAGTCCCCCAGAACTCAGCAGAGCAATACCAAACCAGTGAAATGGCATTTATTCTCTGGACCTCTGTTTGACAAACTACATTAAACCTGTGCCCAACTTCAGCTGATAGATAAGTCCAGAAGACATACCGGCATCCCTTTCCCCAAAATATCAAACATAGTTTGCTTTAGTCACTTGTGCTCAATTTAATATGTATTGGGCAGGGAGGATCCTTATGACTGCCAAGCTTTAGTTTTCCCTTCACAATATTTCCTCTGGAAAATACTTGTGTTGTCTTTCAGTGGTCGTACATCTGGGATCAGAGCACTGTAGATTCTATTCGTTTCTGTCAGTTTCCACAATAATCTGGTGTAATGTGTTGATGCATATTTAAAATGTTATAGGGAGGGGCTGAGGACTTAGCTCAAGTGGTAGAGCACTTGCCTAGCAAGCACAAGGCTCTGGGTTCGATCCTCAGCACCCAAAAAAAAAAAAAAAATGTTATTTGGAGAAGGGATCTATAGGTTTCAACAAACTCTCAAAAGCATCACATCGCCCAAAAAAAAATCAAGAACCCTGTGAAACGAATTGCCTCATTACAAAACTTCATTCCTGGATTCATTAATTTATTTGAGATATTAAATAAGTAGAAAAGCAAATGGCAGTTTGTGGGGAGAATGGAGCAAACCAAGATGTATAAGGCGTGGTCCTGAGTGCCCACGTCACTCTGAGATAATAAGCGGTCCACACATGACCTTCATAGAAGCTGCACAAAGTCACTCTCCATCCCGTGCTCCAGGTCTGTTTTCTTCAGTGCACTAATAATGTTTGACATTATCTTATCTATTTCTACTTTGTTCGTCTAATAATTATAGTCTGTCTCCCCGACCAGAGCAGTTGCCTTGTTCGCTGCTAAATGTTCAGACCTGGAACAGTGCCTGGCTCTTAATCAGTAGTCAACAAAGGTACGATTCGAGTATAAGTGAATGAATGAGCAAAGGAACAGAAAGATGAGAGCAGCTATAAGCATTAACTAGATACTGACTACAGACTTTTCATACAGCACCAAGAAAACCAAAAACAAAACCAAACTTCCTGCTCATTATCTCTGATACCTGATTGTTCCTCTTCCCGAAATTCTACACTGAGAGAAGCCACCTGAATTGTGACACTTCTCTTATCCATGGCGTTCCCTACCCCCCATGCTGTGTTTTCTGTGTCCTTCCTTCGTTGTCCTCCACTGTCATCCAGTTTGCATCCTGTGTTCCTCCACCCTTCTCTTCAGGAATGACCTTCCTTACTGGGCAGATGCTGGAAATGTCACTCTTCTTCCGAGGAGCAGCAGCAGTGCCCAGAATCCCTGGTGGGACAAAACTC
Source organism: Hystrix cristata (assembly GCA_004026905.1). NCBI lineage: Eukaryota > Metazoa > Chordata > Mammalia > Rodentia > Hystricidae > Hystrix > Hystrix cristata. The sequence goes on from PVJO010001199.1 coordinate 13,124, forward strand.
TCCATCTTGCTACAAGAACTCTAAATATGAAATTAACAGTGCAACCCCAACAAGTACATACTGGTGCAGCAGAGGGAGGGATCAGAGGGCCCTGGACTTGTCAAGAAAACCTTTGTCAAAAAAACCTTCGTAGGAATTGAGCTGGTGCTTGAAGGATCGGGTTGCAAGGAGTTCACACCATGCCCTGTCCCAGGAGGGGGCTTCACGCAGTACAGATCAGCATTTGTAACACTCACCAGCTAACATACCAAACTGTTCAAAAAGGGAACTGGAGCTACTGTTTAAACAGGCCCAGAAGGATCCTCGGCACTGTGGGTCCATTCACACTTTACTTCAAATAAAACTGAACTCTAAATTCTCCAAGTAAACTTCATCGCCTCTAAGATACTTATCCCTTCAGCAAACTGTAGCATATTCCCTGATTTATGAAATCTTTAGAAGGTGCTAAAAGGCCTGGAGGAAGATATTTGATTGCAAAGTCCTCAGCGTCACCCTGCTCCGGGACTCTATAATCACAGGAACACTAATATTTGGCTTTTGACTAGGACTTTCCATGCAAGGTACCCCGAAATGCATCTCACTTGTTATCTTGCAATGATTCTTACTGGAATTCTGCATTTTCAAAATGTTTCTGGAAGTCCTCCTATTCCTCTAAAACATCTGCTCAGGTTCAACTCCTAAAGTACTCACTGATGTGATCTTTGATCCACAGGTTCATTGAAGTCATTAGACTCATTAGAGTCACTTTACATTAAAGTAATACACATTCAGCGCTCTGTTATCTGTAGGTTCATGTCTGTGGATCCAATAAACCACAGATGGAAAATATTTGAAAAGGAAAAAAATTATACCTATACTGAACATATGTATTTTTTTCTTATTCTCTAAACACACCATAACTATTTACATGGCATTTACATTGTGCAGGTGTACATAATCTAGAGATGATTTAAAGTATACAGGAGAATGTATTTAGGTTACATGCAATGCCGCATCATTTTATATCGGGACTTGAGCATCTTCAGACTTGATATGCCATGGGGTCTTTGGGCCAATTCCTTGTGAATAACAAGGGAGAGCTGTATTTCCAGTAGGTCATGTTTTAAATACCATTTAAAAATGCATTTGCTGGGATGGGTAACACATCATAAGCTGGTAGAGTACTCTGTCAGATCTAGGAAAATCTCTTTAAATGCAGAAAGAAATGTATTAAACAAATGAAAACAGGATGAATAAAGTTAGGTTGTAGTTGCGGAGCAGAAAAAAAAAAGATGAAACTTTCAGACCACGTAAATTGGAAGTCTAGGACTGCCAGACACACAATAAGTAGGTGACATCCACGGATGCTCCAGGATGACCAACCAAGGAGAAAGTGGAGTGCCCATACCCAAGCTGAGCCTACTGACCACACGTAAAGCTAGAGCTGCCCTACCTGCTCAGAGCAGCTCTTTGAAAAATAATGGAGCTAGAAGTTGCCTCAAATCTTGTTCTTAGTGAGAATTTTAGGAAATGTATGAGTTTTTGTTGTAAAACAAGACTGAGTGAAAGTTAACTCTGATTCTTATATCTTCTTATAAAGTTCTGCCATTTGTAGAGCAGTGGTTACAGCAGAAATACCCATTCTGAAATTACTCCCAACCATAATTCTTACACATGGGCTCTGTATGCCCTTTCCAAGCCTCTCTTCCTTCCTCCTGGAAGGAGGGGCCCCCTTCAGCACTCAGACACCAATGTTCCTCTCCCCTCCACACTGGTCTCCACATGGGCCCTCCTGCCGCCTGCAGCCCCGCATGAGTCCCTGTGGCTCCCTGCCTGTCCATCCTCCGGCACAGCAGCAGCTGGTTCCCTTCTGACAACTCTCTTCTATTGGCACCTGGGCTGACAGCTACAAGCCTCACTATCCTTGCAGAGATGCGCACTTTAAAACATTTGCCATTCCTAAAATCGATCTCTCACACAGACTCTGTATTTCTCTCAGGTAATCTGTATCTCTCAATTTAATAAAGTAAAGCAGACGGCCTGTTGAAGATCTGTTTAAGTGATTATTTCCATGCTCATTTGTAGTTGTTTGCACTCTAAATAAAAATATCCCAAAATTCTGTGTTTTTCATTCCATAATGTGTATACTCTTAGCATCTTCTTTTGAAAATATAAATCTTGGTTTTCCTTTCCAGACTTCTTATTAATTTTATGCATCTAAAATTTTCATGAAAGGACAAAAACTATAACATTCCCCCAGAACTGGATATTTTCAATCAAGTCACTTGCCTCACACAGGAAACCCAGAATAACAAAAGGTGTGTTTGGCTCTCTTTCAAGGAAATACGCTTCCCTGTTCCTGTCGCCCGTCCCTCAAGGCAAGCATTGGTCCCTGGAGGTCCGTGAAGTTTCTACTTCTCAATTACTTACTTTAGAGCTTAAAGGATGGAATCTTTCTAAATTTTTCAGCACTGATAAGTTTAGATAAAGTACTGTCGTTTCTTCTTTAGAGTTGTTCTCTGTCATTTCTTCATTAGAGTCATTCATCTAAGAGATGAAGTTATTCATCTCTTCTTAGCACTTTCATACTCTGTCTTGAATACAAAAATTAATGAAATAACTCCTGGGGACAAAAGCATCTTCTTTTCTTCCTTTTCTAACCAATACACTTCCTTGCCTTCCTATGTTATATTTTGTTGCTAAAACTAAATATCCCTTTCCTAGAAAACCATCAAATCGATCATGCCATATTGTGTAGTAGAAGTCACATTCAACTAAGAGTCAAAACACTTGTGTTCTTTTCCAGACTTGGCCTCTAATTACACAATTCTCCCACTTCTCTGGGGCTCAATTTCCTCTTTAGTAAAATTAGCAAGTCAAGCTATATGATTACTATACTCTTTGCAAACTTCATTATTCATTCACTGAGTATTCAATTTTATTGAGAAACTACCATTTGCCAGGCACTGTGCAGGGCACTAGGTATATAAAATGCCATGAACTCCAGAAGCACATATAGTACATGAGATTGACATATAAACAAGAATTCACAGAGGAAAGGTGCTTGAGAGGTACAATGCAGGAAATCCCAACTTTTCCTGGGAAGGGATGAAGGAGTACCAAAGTGGTGATAGCTGGATGAGGCCTGTGGGTTAAGAAGTAGTCCAGCAACCCAAAAGGTAAGGATAAGCCATTGAGGGCATGAATGGTGGTTGGGGGCGGGGGCATTTTACAAACAGAGAGAAGAGAATACGCAACAAGATAATACATTGTTAGTCCTACTAGCTTTCCCAAACATGAATGTACAAGATGGAATGGTGTGCTTAGGACTAAGAAGTTTGGATTATCCGGAACTCAGTTATGGTTAGTGTTACACTTTATATCTAGATGCCCCCCAAAAGCCTCGTGTCCTTATAGGTGGGTCTTTTAAGAGGTGACTGGATCACGGGGGTGTGATCCCCATCAGTGGATCAGTCCTAAATTGATGTTGGAAGATGAAACCAGGTCTAACGAGCCAGCTCACTGGAGGCATGACCTAGAAGGATCTATCTTCTCTGTCTCTCTCGCTCTGCTTTCTACCACCATGTCATGAGCTGTTCTCCCTCTGGCCTGTCGCCCTGCATTGGAGCCAGCCAACTATAGCCTGAAACATCTAAAAACCATAAGCCAAAATAAACCTTTTCTCCTTACAGTTGTGGGCATCAGGTACTGTGTCTCACCAAGGAGAAAGTAACTAGGATAGTTAAGAAGCACAATGGGAAACAGCAAAGGTTTGATAATGCAATCACACTGGCAGCGGGTTGTGGCTGGATTGTGGGAGATGGCCTGGAGGTAGAATGACCAGTTGGAATTCTCCTATAAGGTCCTAAGCAAAAGAGAGGGAGGGGCCAAAATAAGGGAATAACAGAGCCATGAAGAGAATAGTCCATAACGAGAGACACTGTGGAGGTATAATTGACCATTAAATGTGGATGGTGAGTGGGAGAAAGGAACTGGAAAAACATTTGGTTGATGATCCCACTAGTATGGCACATGCAGTAAAAGAAGCAGCTATGAGAGGCAAGACACAATGTTTGGCTGGGGATCTGCAACGCTATAAAGTGTCCTCAGAATATGTAAATAGGAATACCCAAGATGTTGTTGAAAAATAAGGTCTCAAGTTTGCTAAGTAGGTCAAGACTCAGAGGTTATTATGGACATCAATCATTGCCTTCAGAGGGTAGCTGAAGTTGTCAAACTACAAAACCGAATGTTTTCCAAAGAAAACATATAGAGTAAAAATGAAAGAAAGTCAAGAATGGAAGCAAACAGAATACTAAGACTGACTTTTAAATCAAGATTGACTTTTAGGTGACAGACCATTTGAAAATCTAATTACAGTTATGGACCATCTCTCTCTCCAGAAAACAATGGTCCCACAAACAAATTTTAGAGCAGGATTTAGGGGATTCACTGACTGTGGTTCAAGGATCCCAAGTCAAGGAAAGGGAGGAAGACAAAGCAACTAATTTCCATTTACCTATTTTGCTAGTTTAAGTCATAATCATTCCAGGGATACAAGTCAATAAATGAAACCCTAAAACTTTTCCAGCTATTAAGGAGTATGAATATTCCTCTTCGCGAAGAGAGAGTTTCAGTTCCATAGCTAAGGAAGCCTGGATTCATTTGGACATGACTTTCTGAAGCACCCAGATCATCTGATCAGCCACCTATTTGAAGTAATATCAAAAACAAAATTCCAGGAAGAGAGAAGTCTTGGCATCTGCTCCTGGAGTTGACTGTAATGGCCCAGTCAGGCCATCTGCCCCAAGTCTGGGACTTGAGCCTTGACCGACATCCAAGGATCAAAGAATGATTCATCTGCTTATGTCTCTCTTCTTCCTCCTGACCCATTTCATTTCCTGTCCAAGTCCTTTGCTCTTTATATAACGTCACCTTGACCGTCTAGGAAAGAAATCTGACAGCCCCTACTTCTTTGTGAGATGAGCCCTGTTTTCTTGTTTACCCCACTGAGGTCTGGGGTCACAAGATCAGGTTCACTCTAAAGGGCACTATGTTCAAAGGAAGCAGCCGCACCCCCACCTCCAACAGAACTCAGAAGTAGACAGATTACCGGAAGAGCCCAGACAGAAATTGATTTTTCTTATCTAAATTATGGGCTCTATGAAATTATAAATTTGAATTATAAGTAAGTCAGCCTTATCAAAGCATAAATGGGAAGTGATGGAGGTTTGTATCCCGTCTCACCACCCTTCCTTTACGCCAAGCCACCCCACCTTGAAGGGACAAACACACTGAAAACTCTCCTTGCCGTATTCTCTACAGACTAACATCTTTCGTCATTTACATCTGTGGCTGAAAACCTCTGCAGCTTCCCCCACACTTGCCTGCAACCATGAAGTAAGCGACACCGGTTTTAAAGGCACCAATTAGTACGTGAGGGGAGACAGGAACCTGCTTCCGAGAGACCGCGTTCATTGCTACATTCTCCTGCGTACATCTAGAGCTGCACACCGTTTCTCCCGGTCCACGATACAGTGGTGACACGTGCTACCTCAGTTCACGAACTCAATTCATTCCACGATTCTGGGCAAGGGCGCCACGTCGGCGTCCCGAGGCCAAGATGACGCTGCTGTGTTTGTCGCGGGAAGTGGACTTTGCGAACAAGGACCTCGTGAACAAAAACAAAATTTCGCCGATCGCAGTTCGTGAACAGAAGCATTCCTGACAAGCACTTGGCAGAAGTTTGCTCTCCCTCGCAAACTGCATCGGGTGACCAACGCGACCCAGCCATCTTCCCTTCATGAACACGACGGTGGCGCTCCCCCAGAGTCACTCCGAACTATGAATACTTTCTGTAAGTTTCTGGAAAATGGCCTTATGATGTGACATAAGACATGCTTTGTTTAGAGACGTTTTTGAATGTTCAAACGAGGGAAGAATTTTTTCCGCATTTGTCCTCAAGTTTCCTTTTTCAGTTTTCAAAAAGAGGCAGAGAAGACGAACTTTCACACTATGAGAACTAGTACTACCATAACCACTCACCCACTCACTGAACAAAAAAGAGTTTCCGTCTAAGTTCAGCACAGTTCAGAGGATATGAGAAGAACATGGAAGGATCCAGGAGAGAAGCAACAGAGCCGACACCCCTCTCTAAGCCTCAGTCTTTCCAGCTCTAAAATGGTGATGTTGTCTGCCTCACAATGTTCTTGAAAGAACCGAAAGATGCTGTTAGCAAAACCCAGCCAAGGTTCAATTTTTCTGTATTTAAGTTCTTTGTACTTTTCTTTATAACACTACAGTGGTAATTATATTGTTATTTGTATAGCCATTTTGAAGCATCTGTCTTCTCCATAATAGCAATGTCTTAAGAACAATAACGTCTATTTTATTTCATATTCTCGTATTGACAGACATTTGGTAAGACCTTAATAAATGTTTGTTGAATGAATGAAGTTCTCAAAATGTTAACTCTACATAAGGCTAAAACGAGAACCCTCACGTATTTTGTTTTTGATTATATAGTAAGCTGTAGGATAGTATTTAATATCATTTCATACACCGAAGCACTAAAAAGAGGCTTGCCAGTAAGTTGCAAAGTCAGGACTTGAGTTCACACTTTCTGACTTTGAGATTTTACATACTTTTTGAATTGAAGCAAATCGCTTTTTAACTCTGTTTCCCACATTCAGCTATGTCTTCTTAATTACACAAATAATAGAATAAAACATCAGTAAACAATATGGATAAAGAAAAATGCAGGGAAAACACTGTGGAAAATTATTTTTGTCAATAATGTCCCCAGTCAAAACATAAACTCACATTATAAGTGGTTTGTTCTCTGTTGTTTTATCATTTTGTCTTTTGTTTCATTCATATTCCCCCATCTTGTGGCACTTAGGACACTGTGTGTCTCTGGCCAGAGCCTTGTCCCACATTCCAAAGTGAAACATGGCAAGAAAACAGTACTGGGTTTTCCTGTCCTACCTACATCATACTCCCTGTGGATAATTCCCCACTCTCAAAGCACCAGAGTCTTCCAGAAAATGTACAATGTCTGTATCCCCAGGAATGCAGGCAGATCACAAACCCAAACCTTTTTCAATTTCTAAATTTCTTGAAATTCAACTGTTTAATATTTGTCCCTGAAAATTATAATCTGAATGTTGACTGGTAAGTCAGATATTTACATCTTAAGTATATATGTAACCTATCCAAAGAAAATAATAAAATATATTAAAGATCCATATTTCCCAAAGGCAAGCGAGACTTCCCTTTGAAACTAACTGCAATTTCTGTGGAGATATTGATAAGGATATTGAGCACAACATTACTTGATTCTGTCTTTATGATTTTCTATTGCAAACACTGTTCACGAGGGCCAGGTTTCGTGAGTTCATTTTTCATATAGCTCATTTCCATCCTCTGGACAGACACTGAGAATTGTAAAATGAATAATAAAATTGTTCACGCATTCCACACATAGATTCCATACAGATATAACTCTATAAGAGTTACGGAATAATATTCAGCAATAAAAATAAACAACCTACTGGCACATGCTATCGCATGGGTAACTCTCAAAAGCAATGCACTGTCCAAAAAGAGTGGCCATAAAAGACTGCAGATTTTATGGTTCCATTTAGATGAAATGTCAAAGAAAAGGCAAATTTACAGAGACAAAACAAGATCAATAAGAATGAGAGTGGGTCCTTTCTGTGAGTAGATGTGACAGAACCCTCTGGAGTGATAGAAATCCCCTAAAACTGGACTGTGGTGATAATCACAGTATTCTCTGAGTTTACTACAAGTCATCGAGTTCTACACTTGGAATGGGTGAAAATTTTGTACATAAAATATACCTTAATTAAGTGATTCTTAAAAAATCGTGTCTCCATGAGCAAACCAGAACTTCTGGATTTAGAAACGGAGTGTTGATATGTGAAAGTGATGTTTCGTGACTTTTGGAACTTACATCCATAAAACCCTTCTTTACCAAGTAGTGGACAACCAGATTGGTTCTTTTCAAAGAGTTAATCCACTGGCCTATATTTGTTATAATGGTGAAGAGATTTGGTCTAACAACTAGCTCCTACAAATCATTATGCAGCAGTAATTTCCTGGGGTTGAGAGGGAAAACATGCTGTGTAAGCTTGATAGTCTCAGCAGATATTTAAGAAGGATTGCTCCATCATGCTACTATTCCTTGGACACTCACGAGTGGTTTGGCTCAGCTATTTGTGTGTGTGTGTGCGTGTGTGTATGTGTGTCCTTAGTAAGTATTTGCTTAAGTAGAACTATTATTACTATTCCATTTGGTTGAATTTTAGGACTTAGACATTTTTGGTTTTGCTGGATTTTGTTGTATTTATTTTCAGCTTGATTAGGAATTAACCACAGACCATTAGTGAAAACAATCCAGAGGCCTGGTGTGCTGTACAGAAAATCTGGGCAAAGATAGTTGAGAAAACCTTTAGCAATGTTTCCCAGGTTTTCACCCTAATTTCCCCAAAAACGTTGGCAAATATCTCCACTAAAAATTATTTAAAAGGAAAAATATCTGTAACTATTTCCACAAGAATCACCCTCGTACTTTTCTCATCTTCCTTGTCTTCCTACATCCTCTCCTCCATGCCACAACACACCATTAGACACACACGCCAAAATACCAAGGCCATATTATTTTTTTAAAATAAACCTAAGACTAAATTCTGTTGTCTACAAAAAGGAAAGATCTGGAAATAGTTTAAATATGCCTCGAATCTGTTCCACCACTGCTACCAAAATTATGACAAATGCCATGAGAGAGACATTAGAATGTACTGGCAGTGAGAAGGGAGTCTTTAGAAGATTCTGACTTAGCCCTCAGGGAAGGGGGTCACACAGGGAGACTGGGGCTGGAGAGAAGGAAGACTCCTGTCTTTGAAGATTCCACCAAGATGAGTTTGCCCAGGTGAGTTTGCCTCTTTAATGCTCCTATATCTCTTTGAATATGACTCTAGTTTAGTGTTTGTCATACATACTGTCCTTCTCTCTCACTAGATTAAAATCTCAAAGATACATCTTTATTTTATTTGCTGTTCTACCCGTAGTCTTAGCATACTGTCTTTTACACGGTATGTCCATCAATAGCCTACAGGATGAATGGATCTCATAAAACTAACAAAAGGTTAACATATAAATTTTTATAAATAAAATAATTACATAGTGGAATGAATTTATTAGAACAACTAGATTTGTTAGCAAGACATTTTCTCTAGGGAAAGAATACACTCATTTGAACATTTTTGTCAGCTTTTCTTCTCAACACCCATGTATTTACTACTGTAAGGCAGATGCTTGTGTTAATGTACAGTACACTACCGCAGACCTGTAGCACCCGGAAGAGTCATGCTGTCACGCGAAAGACCTCCCATGAACTTCCCGTCAGAAAAACACCCAGCATGCCTTAGGAGCACCCCAGCAAAACTTCGCCCTGGACGATACATTATGTCAAATCTAAATGTAGAACTTGCCATGTCTAGTGTTTTTCATCCCCACCAAACTTTTTATCTGTGGTGGTCGCCACTGGTTTTGCAAGTGAGCCAACCTATTGTAGTAATGTCCATATGTGACATTATAAAATCGTTTTTCTTTAAAAATTAAAGATACACTACTGATATTATGGAATGTTTAAATCTGACAGAGTACTTTCTAATCAGAGAGAATGTGCTTTGGGAACAATTCTAATAAAATATACCAAATAAACAATGTGACAAGCCACACTTGTGAAACTTACTCTTCATACCTCTTTGAACTCGACATCATGCTCTTCACTGGAAAGCTGAATGCTAATGACCGAAGAAAACTAGTGAAAGAGGAAACGGAAAGGAGATAGACCAGATCCATTACTGATACTTTCGTGAAGCTGATTTCTATTAAATGTGAAATACATTAAGGAAAGATAATGTATTGATTAAATGAGTTACCACCAGCCATTCTATCACTGTCAAACAACAGGAAAGCTAGACTTCTTAAGCTGACACAGATCTGCCATGAATACGCAGCAGGGGAAATGGCTGCATTCCAGCGGCTGCCATGCAGTGACACCTTCTTGAAAGCAAAGATAAGGAACAAGAGAAATTATTGTGAACTTTCTTTATCCCGGATAGTAAGAGGATGTTTACTTCCACTCACCTTAATGACTACATATCAGAAGTTCCTCAATATTTGACCTAGAGTAAACAGACCTTCTTATGATTTATTTCCCTTCATTTCAGTTTTTCATGAAGACTCCATCGAGTCTGCAGCCTGGAAAGACGGGATTGGTCCTGGGGCAGCAGGAGAGTCCAAACGCCCAGGTGAGGAGATAACACGGCCCCTTTTTCAAACACTCCTCTCCTGAGTGGTCCACAGTGGCAGCAGGAGAGAAAATGACGTCTCTTAGAAAGTCACAACCTGGCTAAAGTTCAACTAACTTTCATAAAGGGCAAAAGAGAGAAGGACTCAAGGAATGCTTGAAAAACTTTCATAAACTCAACAATGAACTCTACTCATTGGTTACATGTTTAAGTAGCGAAATTGCGGGAAAATCTACAACATTTAGCAGTCTCTTTAAATTTTCTCAAGTGAAATGATGAGTGTGGGTTGAATAGACCCTGAAATGACTTACTGTTCAATCTGTATTTCAAGGTATATGTAATTCCTGTGCTTCTTTTCCTAAATGTTGTGAGTGTGTGGCAAATACTAGATCTTCAATAAATACTAGTTTGCATCCTTCTTGTGACATTGAAAATAATATATTTTAATGTATCTAACAAGTTTTTAGTGGCCCAAGATTTTACAAATGCTAGAGAAGACAGTGGACAAGAAAATACGCCTATCTTCAAGGAGCTTTTATCTTTCTATGTAGGTAAAGAGTCATGCACTAACTCTTACAATCACTAATCTGCCTTTAGTCTTGGCACTCATGTCCTCGTTCAAACAATAAATTTATATGAAATACAGATGTCCCCAGCCTATGATGGTTACACTTGTAATTTTTTCAACTTGACTATTTTTTGGAAGGGGCACATTCAGGAGAAACCATACTTTGAATTGTGAGTTTTCACAATTTTGAATTCCTTGAATTCCTTTCCCTGGACTAGAGATACGTGGTGCAATATTCTCTTGCAGTGCTGGGAAGTAGCATCAGGCAGAACCCAGGCGGCCACAGGGTCGCAAGGGGGACCACTGCTGCTCCACAGTGCACTGAGTGACGAGCTCGCGATGTCTGTGGTCTAGCTGCATTAAATGCATGTTTTGCTGATGATATTTTCAACTTAAGGTGGATTTATCAGGCTCTCATCCCATGTCAAGGGCGTCTGTACTTTTTGTTTACCTTCATTTTTTCTTCATAGCATTTTATTTTCTTTTCCTCTTTAACTTCTCACTTTGCCCTGAGTTTCTCCCTGCTTGTCCTAAGCTGAAGCTCTTGTGCCTCCACTTTATAGCTCATCTCATTCACTGGGTCTTACTCTTAACCCCAAGGCGCAGAGGCAGCAGGAGTGGGAGAATACACTCAAGCATCTCAGATTTAAGGGTCCGAGAGTGCTAAGGGAAGCACAGGTGAAATGAGAGTGTCCCCAGAGTGCGGTCTGGAAGCTCTCTGAGCAGTGTTGTTCCCACCCCCACTCTGGGCTCTGTCTGGTCCCGCTCCTGTTCTCAGCATTTAAACAATGCCTGGCACATCACGCCTTGCAATAAATCATTGTTGAGTGAAGAAAGGAACAAGCGTATTCCTTACGATGTCTACTGGTTTGCTCCACCCTGAGAACTACGCAGCTTCGGCATTACTTGTTTTGCTTTGCATATCACCTATTAAGTGGCATCCAGGTGCTCGAAAGACTAAGCATACAAAACAATAAAGGCCAACTTGAAGCGCCTCTCCTGGATTACTGAATCAAGTAGTTCTACCTTTTGACAGACACCAAATTATGAGGAAGACGCTTATTTAAATTCCTGAAAATAATGGTCTTTTCTCAACAGGAAAATACAGATACCCTCATGTATAACTCACATTAGTCTTTCATGCATGTTTCTCATGTGCCCTTTTGCTAGCCAGCTTTACTCAGTGCACGCAGAAGATTTTAAAGTCTCTGTGATGTTTCTCAGTGCGTCGATGGGTGAGGGGCAGGAAAAGAGGTGCGAGGGAGTGAGCGACAAGTCTCCACACAGACCTTCCTTTCAGTTCAAGTACGAAAAGGGAGATAAAAAAGCCAACTACAGACATACTGTACTCCGCAGGAGCCAAGAGCTACCTTGAAGATTGGCAGTTCCAAAAGGCATCAACAGGAATCCTTTTGGTAATTACCAGTTCGGAAATGTCATCCCATTGATTGTGACAGACATAAACCAGCTGTGCTTTGTTGAGGAAGAACAGAGGCCAGGCCTGAGCGGGAACAAACAGTGGGCCAGCTGCAGCCTGCACCCTTCCTCCTCCCCCAGAGCTCTCCTGTTTCATACTTGCCAAATGCTGAAGCAATTAATCACACAGTAGAAGTGGATCTAAAACGTCTGAAATTGGCTGTTGAAGATTAACTGAACCTATCATATTTCCATCCTGATTGGGAGGGAGGGAAGAGCGTCTTTTCATTGCAGAAAGAGTCTTGGTCAAATTAATTGCTAACATCTCAAGCTGGTCATTCCAATTCCGATTGGAATGTGGAGAATCTTTTGGCCAGAAATCTTTATTCTTAAGAGAGAGACAGATACAGGACATAGATATTTGCCTTTATGAATCAAGCCAACCCAGGTGTCCTTGTAATCCAAACGACCATAGAAGAGCAACTTTTAATTCATGCTGCCTATTGTTGGTATGAAGCAGCTCTTCTGCACCAACCATCACCCCTCCTGGGTGGACAGTTTCAGTCTCGTCAGGGTCACAGGCCATCAGCCTTCCCCTCGGGGCTTCTCGCTGGGCCTTTAGAGCTCCCCGCAGTCTGAAACAGCCCCTGCCCAGGGAAGCCATGCAGCCCGGCTTCAGGGACAGTCAGCTGCCGGCTTAAAAGCAGCAACTGCAGGATCTGAGGGAAGTTTACCTGTTTCTGTTCTGTTCATTTATATAACATTCACGCCTGTCAAAAGTGCTGCTGCTGCTTTTACACAAATATCTTCTTAAGAACTTCTAAATAACACCAAATGCGTGACCTATCCCCCAAGCAGGACAAAATACCTACATGTTCTTACCTGGGAGGAAAGCCCAATATATATCGAAAAGTAAAAAAAAAAAAAAAAAAAGCAACTGCAGCATGTTTTATAGGAGTTCATCTCCTGAAAAATTCTCAGAATATGTACATATAAAATATAGAAAATAATTTGGAAAATGTGCAATAAGTTGTTGACAGCAACTGTCTAGGAAGAAAGATTACTGAGAACTTGTGTTTCTTTTGTATTTCGTGTCTCAATTTTTAATCACAAATTTTGGTCATGGGCAAAATATTAATATTAACTATATATACAAAAGGAAATATTATTCAGCCCTAAGGAAGGATAAGTCCCTGTTACTTGGAGCAAAATGGATGGAACCAGAGGATGTTATGTTAGATAAAGTAAGTCAGACAAATAAAACTAAGTACAGTACACTACTCTATGTTGTCTGTCATATGTGGAAACTGAAAAAAAAAAAAACTGAATGTAGAATAGCAGGTCCTAGAGATTGGGCCTGGGGATGTCAGAGGGATTAAGGGAGGCTGGATTTGATCAACACACACTGTACGCATGTGTTGAAATGTCACACTCAACCCCATTAATATGCGCAAAAAATACACGCTAATTATATATGTACATGCACATAGCAAAACCAATCATTAGTTGTGATTTGAGAAGAGAGAAAACACAAGTCCTTCCCCAGGACACCAACGGTAGCATCACCTGCATGCTTGCTAGAGAAGCGGACTCTCGGCCCCGCCCCTGGCTAAATTCACGGTCATGTTAAAGTGAGAAAGTAGTCACCGCCCATGCTCGCTAAATGTTACCTCCTTTGCCTAGTACGTGTAACTCCTTTTCACAATAAAAAATAAATTTTAAAACTTATCAAAATACGTAGTTATTTTATAACTGGAACTAAAGAATAAACAGGTTTTTGTAGGAACCAGTTTTCAGCCATTCAAGGGTGACAGAGTAAGCGTCCTCTGAGTGCCAGCCATTGCTGTCATCTCTGGTGAGACAGGGCAAGCCTAGGTTCCCGGCCTCGATGCACAGAATAAATAAAAGGAACAGGTAACAAACAGTCAAATGGGAAATATGTAAAAGTGGTACAAATACGACGTGAAAAGCAATAAAGAGCCACACCTAGTCAGAAGTGTTAGTTGTCTTTCTTGGCTAAATAAAGAATATCCAATAACATCTTTGCATATCTTAATGGTTTTTTTGTCACTGGGAAGTAAAGATTTTGAAAAAACAAACTTTAGACCAGTAGTGGCAAACCTATGGCGTGCATGTCCCAGCAAGTGTGTGAAACCTTCTGTGTCCACATGCGAGCCAAGTCACCCCAGCTGAGGTCTGACAAATTATCAGCATGTGCACAGCAGCAAAGATCCATTAAATTGGGAAAAGCACACCAAATGCAAACTTTCACCTTTCAACAAAAAGCTGTTTGTATCATTGAAAGTTCTGTTATTGTTTTTCTTCTAAGACCAAAGATGTTGATGTATGAGTTGTTTTTTCTAACCTAAAATTTCAGTTTTCAGATTTAATTGTCACTTTACAACAAATAAGTAGGTTTGGGGTTGCAGTTTGGGTACTCAGTCTCTTAAAGTTAATCATCACTACTCTAGAATTCTTGCCATCAAAGATGAGTAAGTTAGACATAAAAACAAAGAAAAAAAAGAATTGGGGATGGAAAAAGCAACAGTATCATCTTGAATTTGTGATACCGAAAGCAACGACAAACAATAATCACTATAGCCAGATGTTAGATGAGTACATCGATCCAAATGTCTGAAATGAATATAGTTCCATTGGCATGAAATGTACTGAAAATAAATCACATGGTCTGTACATCTGCTCATAGTGCAGATTGGAAGAGAACAGAAAAGGAGAAACATGTTTTGAAAGAGAGCGAGAGAGGAATGAAGGAATGGAGGGAGGAAGGGAGGAAGGGAGGAAGGAAGGAAGGAAGGAAGTGGGAAGGAGAGGTAAGAGAAAGGCAAGGTGAGGCAAAATGAAGAAAAGATGTGTTTGGCTTTAAAGAGAGCCCACTGAGAATCCAAATTTTTAAAAGGTCAGTAACAAATGATGAAATGACGAGCACATTATCAAAGGGCTATGGTGCTCCCTTTCAATATACTTACATTTGATTTTTGGCTTATGTGAAGATAGAAATGATATTTGTAGTTTTATTCTAAGTCCATTTCATCAAAGCTTATTCTAGTATGTTGAAGATGCATGAGTCTCCAGGAGAGTGTAATCTGACCGCTCCCTTGGGAATGACAGACTTGCATCCTGGCAATAAGAGAAAATGACACACTATGCTGGTCATTCTCTGGAGAAGGAAAATAAAAGGCTGGATAAAGAGGTGCTTTGATGTACTATTACATGCATGACTTTAGTGGACAGCCCTGGAGGCTGGGGAAAGAGAGGCTGCACTGACCATTGAAGAATCAGGGGCCAGTAGGGCCTAAAATCCTAGACGGCCCACACATCTGGAACATTTCAATAAAGGCCCTGGAGATAAGATTGACAGCTTCATGTCAGACACAATTAGAGAAACGAGGGTTTCAGTCCCTGATATGTAAGATGAAAGTGAAGGAGGACAAAAGCAGAAATAATAGTACCTCTTCAGATAAAAATGAGTGGGACGGAGATATTTGTGAAGTAAATAAGGGAGAGCCACTAGTCACACTCCTTTGAACCCAGTCATGTCTTGACAGCCCTCATTGACATTCCTGCACAAGAGTCTGAAGAAATATCTTAGCACAATCTTCCACCAAGGATTGGAGTCTTTATTAATACTTGTCATTTCTAAAGAGCATCAGCATAGCTTGTTAGTTGATCCTCAGAAAACCTAAAGGAAAATTCATGGATATCATGTTATAAATATGCTTTTTTTTTTAATTTTTTTTTTTTTTTTTTGTGGTGCCGGGGATCGAACTCAGGCCCTTGTGCTTGCAAGGCAAACACTCTAACCGCTGAGCTAAATCCCCAGCCCTTATAAATATGCTTTTAACACATAGCTTTTTATTTAACACAAAAAGATAGAAAGTGCTTCAGATTTAATGGGTAAAAGATGCCACATCACTAAAATTATTTAATACCTGCTCTATTTCACTTGGATTTAACTTTCAACTTAAATCTGTGAATTTTTCAAAAGAGTTTTATATGACTTTTAACAATGGAATTAAGTGCACTGTTTGTATTTTCTCAAGTAAAGATGTGAGGTGATTTGCAGGAGAAAATATGCATAATAAGATTCATAAAATAGATATTTAAAGAAAAATTAGAACCAGGACAAAGATAGGACCATTCTATGCCTTACAGTTTTCAATAGTACTGTGGAGGAGTTGGAAACACTACCCAAGTCTTCTTTACAGAATATAGTTTTTCTGATTTTTGAGAAAAAATATTAAATATCTACCTATAAAATGGTGTAGGAAAAAGTCACATATTATTTACTTTCTTTTGTTAATATTATAGTGGTATATATAGGAGTTCAATAAAATTATTTTTAAATAAATGAAAAGTCATAAAAGGAAAAAATTAGACCAACAGGACCAAAATGTAGGACCAATCATTCATACAATTCAAAATTATGTGTGTATTATACATTTTCATAAGGAAATTATTTTAGTAATGACTAAGTTATTTCTTATTCGTGATGAGCACCACAAAGCACTTTTTATTATCTTATTCTCAACTCTATGAAGCAGTATAATTCTCATTTACAAATGAGGAAAGTAAGATTTGAAATTAAATCATCCAAATCAACTATTTGAAAGTGATTTAATCACAGGCTGTTTAATTATAAAGACTATATTTTTAGTTACAACTCTCTAATTAGAGAGTTACCGATCCCCAGGTTTCTGAGTGATATAAAACTCCAGGATATACAACTCCAGTGATATAAAACTACACACTGAGACCAGGAGCTTGGAAAACTTACAATGGATCAAGTGACTGGATGTGATCAAAGTTGGTAACTTGGTAGCTCCTATTTTTTAACAGTTGTAACTAGGCCTGTGGTTTTATGGCATCACAAAAAATATGCTTAAATTTTATTTGTGTGATGCTGTACAATCACAGGCCTGGTTCTACAAATTTAAAAAGTGTAGTCTAGTGTCAATAGAGTTAAGACACAAATTAATTGAATGACAGGAAACAACGAGAAACATGTACCACAATGATCCAGACTTAAAAAAGAGTTAATGAATGTTTATCCCCATGCAAGTTTCTATGTATAAACCTTTCCTGTTTCCCTGCAACACTTGTCAAGTGTGATGAATTCTCTCTATATATAGAGAAACTGAGTCTTCAATAAACCAGTGAGAATCAAGAGCCTCTTCAGATGATGTGTAAACTCTTTAGTAAGACAGCTACGATTATCAGGACTCTCCACATTTTTCTTTCCTGTTGGGAGAAAATGTAAAGAAAGAAGGTATCAGGTGTCTCTATCTACATGTGTAGGTGTGGACTATGTGCACAATGAATGTTCCACAGTGAGGATGAATGTGAAGGTAGAAAGATACATGAAAGATAGGGGACCAGCGATCTGCAAGGGAAAAGAGGGTTCATTCCTCCTTAAGGGCTAGAACTTTATTTTGTTCTTCATAATATTCCCAGTACATAGTATTGACCTGGTACTTGGAAGGTGTTCAGTACTATACCTATCATTGGATAAGTACCTACAGGGTGCTTAGCTAGTCGGCAGTAAAAAAATTACCTGTTGAAACTTTGTAATTAGACATAACTGGAACATGAATACCAGTCTTACTAGTTCTGTATTTTAGATAACTTGTTTAATTTCCTCATCTGTAAAATAAGCATAATGATACTAACCTCATGAAGTTATAAGTATCAAGTGAGATAATGTGTATGAAATTGCTTAGCAAGGTCCATAGCACATTAAGTGTCCAATGAACGTAGCTAGAGATGCCAGCTTTCCAGTGAAATTATACCCAACCTCAGTTTTTATTATGACAGCTTAACCTATGATTTTTCAGATGTATAGGCCAGAAAGAACCATGAGTTACCTGCTTTTTAATAGTAAGTCATGACCGTGGCCAGACATTTGCCTATGTCTAGTCCTCTACATTTATAATTCACAGAGGTGCTTTCTTTAAAATAAGATGTTGAGCTGTCTGAGTTTCTTTCTCAATCAGGAAGCATTTCTATCAGCTTTTGACACAAACCCAAGTGGATTCCCCATCTAAACAAGGAGGAAGACCCTACAGTAGAGTTAAGATCACAATAGGTCAAAATTTCCCTCTTCGTTTGGAAGGAGGAACTATTTATACCACTAGCCCTGCTTAGTCAAGCCACTCAAATCAACTACCTTATATTTGGATTTTCTTGAAATTTAGTATCTTTGAGGTCTACTATTCTTAACCTGGGCCCTCAGCGGGTACATCTAGTAGAGAAATTACCTGGGAACTTAGGCTTACCATCGCATACTTTCATGGATGATGAAAACAAGAGAAGACAGACCCAGTGCCTCACAAAGGAAGAATTCGGTGCTTTAGGATGGCAGCACCTCTGAGGGCATTCTGAGCGTGGCCACCAGGGTGTCGACAAGAGGCCAGACAGTGCGGTGGTGAGCAGGAGTTGAACCACCATGACTTGTGAGCCAAATTTATCTCTAGTTCGTTTTTGATACGACTCCCAAGCTGATAGTGGGTTTCACACTTTGAAGAACTGTAAAAGGAGAAGGAGAGGCGACAGCAGTGCCAGAGATCACGTGCACTCTGCAAAGCCTGCAGTATTAAGTGCGTGGCCCTTCTCAGAAACTGTTACCTCACCTGTGATTACACTTTGGAGCTGCGCTTTCTCAGATCAAGTCATATTAGCACATCTTACTGCTAAAACTCAGCTGCATAATTCAGTTTCTTCATCTTCAAAATGAGAAAACAGTAATTACCTGTACCTGGCACAAAATAAATCCCCAGTTAAATGTTTGCTTTCATTACTTATGTTGAGGCAAAGAAAGACAGATAAGTGAAGTTGGTTTAAATTGTAGTTTTTCTCATTCATCTTCTATTCTTATTCATCATATTATTCCCAGTACTTGGCACAGAGGAAACAGTAAGTATTTAATGAGTTAACTGGTACTAGATTCTTTATTTTGGGAATGTACTTCTTTTTAGTAATTTCATGTTCCACATTAAAAATTACCTTTTGGATAGACAAATAAGTGAAAGTATTAAAAATAAATATAGTTTTTTATACACAACTGGTCTTCTAAATAGAAAATTATGAGGAAAAAAATGAGAAATTGAGGAGGGAAACTTTTGATTAAAAGAAACTTAACAAATGTCAGCCAACACAATGCAAAAAACTTCTATGGTTTCAAAGCAAACAAGACTTCTTTTCTTTAAAAAGTTATTTATAAAATAATTGGAAATTTGAATATGGAATGGACATTTAATATACCAAGGAATTAATTTTTAGGTCTAATATTGTATTACTATTATGTTAAAAAACAAAGACTCTTAATTATTTAGAGATACAAACTGAAACATTTACAAAAGACACCACTTGAAATATTCTTCAATATACTATGGCTATAAATAAATAATAGAATTTATTTAGAAAGGGAGAAAAGCAGGTCCCCCCCCCGCAGAGAAATGCCCAGGAATTTGTGTAGATTATCTCTCAAGGAAGAACACAACTAAAGGGAAGCCTGCACATGGCCACTTCCCAGCAGGTGGGGGCTGCAGGCAGAGTAACTTTACAGTGGAAAATCTAATAAGTGCTATTTCAGCCAGGTGACCAAGTCAACATCAGCAGTCACACGCTACGTTAACAGTATCCAACCTGGAATGACCTGGTAAAAATAATCCTGATCCTCTGCACTCTCCACCATAATTCCAGTCTTAAATCATGAAGAAGGCACCAGACAAGTAACAATATGAGGTGTTCTAAAATTATGTGACGAAGACACCTCAAAATTTTCAAGGTCTTCAAAAGCAAGGAAAGTCCAAAAAAGTATCACAGCCAAAACAGCTAAATGTAATATGCCATCCTGGATAGGATACTGGAACAGAAAAGGGGCTTTAGGCAAAAACTGAAGAAATCTAACTATATTAACTTCAGTTAATATTAAAGTATCAATATGTTCATTATTTGTAATACATGCATCATATTAATGCGAGATATGGCCTACATAAGAACTTTCTGTACTATCTTCTCAATTTTTCTGTAAACCTAAAATATTTTTAAGTAAGTTAATTAATTAAAAATAAGGGAGAGATAATCAATGTGGGAACAGATGAACAAGACTTGAAACAGAATTCAGAATTATTGAAACTAGGCTGTGAGTACAGACAGGGTGGTTACACTGCTTTGTCTACTAAATATGCTTGAAAATTTCCTCTAAAAGGGTTTAGAAAAATAAATAACTCTTAATAAGAAAATATGTTTTAAAAATACTGTTCTCTAATACATTTAATGCTAGTAAAATTACTAACAACTAAGAAAGTTTAGAAATAAGAAGTTTGGCTTCAACATACTAATTCAATATAAAGTATGATTGGTTTACTAAACAGTCTTCCTGTGTGATATTTATAATTACTACAGATATCAGATACCTGTGCTCTTTACTGAAATAGATTTATATATCTGTGCACATTTACACATGACATGTATTTATTTCTAAAAGTATAAGTCATGTAACTTGAATTGGTCCATATTATTATTCCCGAATAGATTCACTCTTTATTAATCAAGATTACTACATTTGCTAACTCCATTAATCTTGGATCAAGACCATGGTAATGAACTGGGGGTGTCTGTAGCCCAATAATCACCACTGAATCCCCGACTCATATGTTTTACTTGATTTGTTACGTAATGAATAGATACTTAAATTTTTTATTAAAGTCAAGTAAGCATTAGAATGATGGTACTTGTTTAAATCTTGAAAAACAATCATTAAACAAAGAAAAATATTCTTCTCTCATACATAATCCATTTTCTAAAATATTAAATAAGTCAAACAACCTAATTAAGTGCAATAAAGTAATATTTAGCAAAAGGATCTCTTATAATAATGTTAGAAGTAGGTAAGCCATCTTGAAAATAGGTTAAATGAAAACTCACGGAACTGCTGGTGACAGAGCCAGATACACGGCACAGCCCAAGTGAAGCTAAAGCCCAGGGTTGCATTCTCTCAGATGCCTCACTTCCAAAATATTCTGTACAAAGACCCAAAGTGAAGCATCTAAAGTGGTCCACAGCCCTTTATCAGCTCCCTCTGGCCTGTGAATGAGTGGCCCACCTGGGGTTTTGACAATTATGCCATTAGTTTGAAGACAAATTTTGGTCTTCTGTTCCCTCAATTCCACTACATAGCTCATTTTTCCTTGTCTTTATCAAGATACTACAATCACCCTCATTGCTGTATTCTATGATCCCCAAACAACTGTTTTCACATTTTCACCTGCCAGCTGTTGCCTTGGACACAGTCGTGGGGATTTGTACCGAATTTCATTCTAAAAACACAACAGAATTTTGTCATTATTTACGAAATATGTCGCCCTGATGACGAGTGGAACAAGCATTTGAAAGCAAGGTGACCCTGTTTAGGAAAGGGCCTCCAATAAGAATTGCACAGGGATTGCAAAATCTGTTCTCTGTTAATGCTAAGAGGAGTCCTGATAATAGGACAGCGTGCGCTAAGATTTACTCAGCCATTGCAAACCTCACCTCTTTCATTCATATATTCAGTCAGGTAGACGAGACATGCCCCAGAAAAGATAACGCAAACACTGGTTGCAAATAACACCTTCAGCAAACCGCTTCACCTCCACCACTTTTCTGAACGGACAACAACACTTCACACCTGCTCAGCGAAGGGTGTGATGCAAGAGTGAAAGAGATAATGCCCGTGAGTCTCGGAAGCTTTCTGAACCGAGGTTCCCGAGCACAGACGTTTTCCCAGGTAACACCTTAACGAGCTTCGTCATTTCAGTGACCACCAAGAAGATTCTTTCTTTTGCCCTGAAGGTAGCGGTGTGGCTTCTACTTGTGAAGACCGCTAACTTGCCAAGGTCTCCATAACACGGAGAGTTCTCGGGAATGCTGCGTTCTAATGCTGCTTTAATCTTCAGCACTTTTTCGAAGCTCTTCATGCCTTGGCTTCGCTGACAAAAGACCTAACAGAGATTTCCTACAGAATAAACATCTGCAGAGAGAATAATTGCAATGCCCTTTACAAAAACAACTGTTATGACTATTTAGAGAGAGCCAGCAGTGTACATACTTGTCCCTGCTTGCTAAGAGACCCAGGAGTGTTTTGGAGAGCTACCTTTACTCACACAGTAGACAAGCTCCCAGCCAGGCTCATGACAGGTCTTGTCATAATTCAGCTGGAGCCACTGGGAAGTATCCACCTGTCTATTACTCATTAATAGACAGAGACAGGATGTCAGCTGTTTCCGCGACTCGGAGAAACACAGGCCTTCACCACCTCCTGGCCTGCTCTCAAAGCAATATTAGAAACAGTAAGGCAGACAAAGATAAAAAGGGCAGGAAGATGCAATGTCAAAAACAAAAATAAATCATCGTTGTCTGATGGATGCAAAGATTACAGCCTTTAACTTGCTTTGCGGTTTTCGTAATTCAACCTTAGCAGCTTGGTCATCTTTTTAGAAGACGGAAAAATTGTTTCCAAATTTACTCACATATTAGAAAAATTTTATTCTGCTAATGCTGATGGATACTATGATCTTTGCTGTTTATTGACCACCATTACTGATATTTTGATTATATAACTACGACTCACTCCTATTTACGCAGTAAATAATTTATATGTCATGTTTGTATAAGGAAGATAAAATTGCTTCCTGTCTCCAGTTTTAATCCCCAAAAATGTTTCCTGTGTCTGTTACACCACCAGTGATTGTAACAAAAACAAACAAAAAACTAACATTCAGCTACTATTTCTCCTTCACCTGACAATGCAGGGTGAGTCACCACCAGAGCAGGCAAGGACCCCAGCTCCACTTCCGTGTGACTCTGCCAGCCCTCAGAACTCTGTCATCTCTCATACTCGGGAGCGGAAAGGGTCAGGAAGCATGCAGAGGCGCAGCACGCTCTGCTCCTACACATCAGCCTAGAAGGGACATGCATCATGTATGTCGCCAATCACATATTCAGAGGCAAGGCAACTCAGACCTGGGAAGCGGAGCGTAAATGCTGGAGGACACCAAGTGACCACTGCCACAAGCCCAAACCTGTAAGGATAAGACACACAAAACTATTCCCAAATGCTCCAGTTCACTGGAGAATGTGTGAAATTCTACAACTGCTCATCAATTTAACTGAAGACTTTATAAGGCAAGTTTTCTCCCAACCGTTCAGTTCTTTACATTGTGAGTACATTGTAGTTCCTTTCTCTATGGAAAAACTGGGTAGGGTAAAAGGGGAACAAGAGGGAGAAAGCCTGAGGATATGGAGAAAAGAGGCGTCAGAAGGCGGCCGTGGAATCCCTTCCTCTGAGGCTACCTCAAACCTACAGCCTGAGACCCCCACGGACGCTGTCCTCTCCTGTGTCCACTATGGGACAAATTCTGAACCTGGCAGTGAAAAAACTAAAGACACAAAGCTCAATAACCCCATAAATTCATGGCCAGTCATGGCTCTGGCTCTGTGCCCAAGATCAGCTCATGGCCTTTTGTTCGCAGCTGTGGCAAA
The DNA here is from genome assembly GCA_004026905.1 of Hystrix cristata. Classification (NCBI taxonomy): domain Eukaryota; kingdom Metazoa; phylum Chordata; class Mammalia; order Rodentia; family Hystricidae; genus Hystrix; species Hystrix cristata. The sequence continues at coordinate 36,968 of PVJO010001199.1, forward strand.
GTCTCTGTGTTGAAACACTTCCCATAACTAGTTCCTTACCTCCTGATCTGAAAAAATGACCTGACTTTGTATGTATCAGTCTCATACAGTCTTTGGAACAAATCATCAGTAGGCATCATTATTCCCTTCACAAAAATAAAGGAACAGAATCATAGCAAGGTTAAGTACAGACTGAAGTTAAATGCAACTATTACATGGCAAAGTCAAGACTTGAAGTCAGACCTGTCATTCCCCAGCCAGTATTCTTTCCACGACAAAACACTGCCCTACTAGAAATGCTCCCTCCTCTAGGCCTGGGTCAGGGGCTCTCTTTGCTAACACAGTTCTCTAGTCAAGCTTCTGTCTAGGGTAAGTTCCTTTGGTGCCTCTAACCCACAGGATCACAAATCATAACAATGCACCAAGCACTCAATTTGTGACAAAAGAAAACATGCTGCTTCCCGGAAATTAGTCTATTCATCATCAAATACATGCTTTAATTTACATAGTGAGCAGAGCAAAGGGAAAGAATGACACAATATAAGAAATGTAGATGGCAAAGGTGGGGAAATAGGGAGAGAAAACCTATTTGGAGGGTCTGCCAGGAAAGCCTCTCTGCAGAGGTGACACTTAAGCCAAGACCTGAGAAATGATGGGTGTGCAATGAGAAGAAAGTGATGGTCTTGCAGAACTGGGACTCGCTGGGGGCAGGGCAGGGGAGCTAGTGTGAGTCACGTGTGATAGAGGGAAAAGTAGAGAAGAGTTTGGAGAACTAAGCAGGCCCACCCATGGAGGAGCTTGGGCTTTTTCTGATTTGAAGCTGAGATCCACTGGAGGATTTTAGAAAAAGAGTAATGTGCTCACATTTATTAAAAGATAAATTTCCCTGTGCTATGGAGACCAGAAAGGAAGAGGAAATGGTAGAGATGATGGATGGATGGATGGGTGGATGGATGGATGATGTCAGCGAGCCTGGGAACTTCAGTGGCCTGGGAACAAGTGGCTCATGGAGATTGGTAGAAGAGGGCACTGGTAGACTGAAAGAATGAAGTGCAGAGTTGAGTTGTACTTTTAAGGTAGGGATGCTAGGACTTGCCAAAGGATTAGTTTTGAGGAACAAAAGAAAGGAATGTTTTAAGTTTGTTCTTTCAGACTTTTGGCTTTGGCAACAAGCTTCTCAAGGTGGAGTCCTTTTTGAGTGTTCAGCCATCCTGATGTGAAACCTGACTAAATATATGAATTGAAGACTGATGGAACTCTGCCCACTTTATAATGATCATGTTTTTCAATTCAGAGATGGCTTTTTCCCCATAATTTCATGTTTCCAAAACCAGGAGATATCTTACTGTCAATGTCAAAGGAAAAAATCTAGAGAACTGAGCTGTGACAATATTGTCATCATGGTAAATATGTGAACTTAGTGGGGGTGGAAGGCTAATCTTAGCGGGGGTGGAAGGCTAATCTGTTCATCAGATTGTCATGTCACCTAAGTTACTGGCACAACACCCAGGGCATCTAAACATGTCTCACTTAACATATTTTCATAAAGAATATGCTACAAATCAGCCTTGAAATAATGAGGTATTGTGCATGAAGAAAAACAAAGCTGGAGGTCACAAATTTACTATAAATGATGCACATATTAAACTCTGGAAAAGTGATTTTTTTTAACTAATAAATAATGAGCTAGTGTTTTCCAGGCTCTAAAAATTAAAGCTGACTACAAGAAGATAAGCTTAGACTGGAAGCAGGGAGGAAGGAAAGGCTGGAAGAGTCGTCATTGAGATGTGTGTAAACATTTCACCTGTCATTTACCATACAATGGATTAAAAGCACAGCAAATTCTTCCATGCCTGGAAGTTCATTATAGCATCTTCCATGATAGGAAAGGTTAATTTGGGTCATTCACACACTAAACATCTGACTAAAACATCCAACTGGTCTTCAAAGGAGCTCTTTGAATTCTAGCAAGGTGAAATTCAATAAATTGTGATCAGATGATATGACATTTCACATATACTCTGATTTTCTCTGCTTTAGCAAGAGGAAAAGAAAGAGCACTTGACTGCTTTGTTGGGGTGGGGGTGGGGGTGGGGGTACATCCAGCCCTGAGGAAGGCTAAATAGATGAGGTGTGCCTGACATCTAGGTGCTGCCCACCAGGCAATCCTGCGTGACAATGAAAGACAGAAACAATTCTTTGTACTTGAGTTGGACATACCCTGATCCCTGGGAGTGCAACTAGGCTGAGGGGCAATGTCCAGCTCTGGAAGTAAGATTTTTGATTATACATGATACTGATATAAGAACCAACTAGATAAACTATGCCGGCCCATGCCAAGAGCTAGACGAGGAAATAAATGCAGCGCAGCCAAATGAGAACAGGCAAAGCTGTTTATTCAGAGATTGCTATAGCAAGCTGCCATCACTTGCATTTCTCAACTCTCAATTGGTATCTCAATTCTAAGATACATTTTTCCCCCATAATCTAATGTTTCTTAAATCAGGATAATCTCAAGTGACCAGCCACCATCCCTTTCCTTTAAGCAGAGAATCAAAGGCAACAGAAGAATGAGAAAGCGTTAGAGTGAAAACAAGGTAAGGTTTAGGGAAGAGGTAGGCAGGCTAACTAGAAGTGAGGCCTCCTGCATGGTTGCTTACAATAAAACAGAAGAATTACAGGCTTTCTTTGCCTTTCTTCTCTCGAGTACATGGCTAAAAAAAAAAACATTGCAAAAAGGTGTGGCGAAGAATTACGCTTTCTTTCCACATTCTCTACTCTAGATTTCTCAGTACCTTCAGAGAGTTTTTTAGTTCATCAAGTCCTCTCCTCAGATTCTATTTAAATGACTTTAACATTTGTTCACTGGGAATAGGACTGATATTATCAACTTACTTAACAAGGGCTATGAAATTTGAGACAGACTGTGGGAAAATGTTGGCTCAATGGAGAGTACTATGTCCCTGTTTCTCTTTTTTGGGCCAGAATGTCAGAGAGATAAGTCCCCGAATTCACACGAGTTACTTTCCCTGCCCGGACTACACACTGCATGGCAGATGGCCGAGTGTGGTCTAATGTTCTTTAGTAATTTAAGTGTGGGATGGAACCAAAGCCAACTTATTATCTTCACTTTTTTCTTCCTGATCAGAGAAACCTTGAAACTCATGACCCCATTCTTACACAGTGAAATGTCTTATTTAAGGAAAAAAAAACCTGATTGCATTATTTCTATTTTGTCATAGTGTATGTCCTTTATAAGTTCAATTCCTAGTTCTGTTTTGTCTTAGATGCATATTTATATATCTTCCAGTGTTCGCCATTGTTATGGTTTGTGTCTAGATGTCTCTGCAAAGCCTCATGTGGTAAGAGGTAGCTGGATCTAAAGTGTGTGATTACTAAATTAGTCCACTGATCGCTTTGGCATGGTCCTGTTGGGATCAAGGATGTGACGCTAGGATTAAGGGTAATAGGATTAAGGATGTGAGTTCTGCCCACCCTAAAGCCAGGTAGCCTGGATAAAATATAAAATACAGGAAGAAGCTGGTTAGTCCCCTTGCTTGCATCCCTTGCTTACCTTGCTGCCTTCTGCCTGTCTGCCATGCACCCTGCCTCGGACCCTGCTGAATGTGGACTGAAACCTCTACAGACTGTGAGCCAAATAAACCTTTCTTCCCTTAACTTTGGGTGCCTGGTATTTTGTCCCAGTGACAAGAGAAAAGTAACTAAGACAGCCATCAATTCTTTTGCTGAACCTTTTCCAGTCACCGCTTGGTAATAAGACTCCTCCAGAAGATTCCTCCTCCCATAGAGTCTTCAAGAGGAGGTGAAGAAAACAGAATTTCCTAAGTTCTTGCATGTTAAGCATTGTGTTTTACAGCCTCACTCTTTGACATACACCTTGGTTAGGTGACAGATCCATGAATTCCACTTCTTTCCTCCTGTTTTCTGCTTTGTTAGTTTACAAAAGTCTAATGCCAGTTTAATTCTTTTGACCTTGAAAGTTATTTGAGCATGTACCTGAAGGCCTTGGAGATTTAATCTTAATCTTCAAAATCTGGTAACTTACTGAAAAGCTACTTGTAGCTGTGTATATGAACGATGCCATCAATGACTAACTTCATTGCCAGTCATTCCTCCTTCTTTCCTTCCTTCCTCTGCCGGTCTGTCTGAACACTTTCTTGATTATAGTCCAGCTCGGGTCTCTTCCCAAAGGACAGCTCCTCGTGCCTGCCGGCTCTGTGCTCTTAGTTCTGTTTTCAGAGTCATCCTTCCTCTTCTGAAGAAGCAGCCCGCGTCTGCAGCAGAGCAGCTTTCCGGGCTGATTCCTGTTGGCACTAAGTTGGAAATCCAAAGTCCTCTTTTCATTTTGTGCTGGCTCTGCCCCCTTCAGTCCAAACTGGTATAAACAGATCTTTAACTCGCCAAAATAAAAGGCTAAAACAGATGGAAATAAATTAAAAGTGCACTAAACACTTACATAAAAAGGAATTAAGAAAATAAACAATTTTAGGCTCTGGTGCCAGGCACACAAGGTCAAACCCACAATCTGACACCTTCTAGCTCTGCACACATGGACGCGTATAAGTTCTCTTTATTCTAATGCTATCATCCTAAAATGTAAATGAAGGACATAAAAGAATAAACATTTAAAATACTTTCAGGACTTCCTACACAGTGAAAACTAAATACATGAACATGTTGGTGGTTGCCAAATGATTGTTACATTTCTTTTCAACACAGAGTACAGACAAATTAACAAAAAATGATCTATGACAAGAATTGAGCAAAGAAAAAAAGAACTACAAGTTATTTAGTCATTTTGAGCAATGTTTTTTAAAAAATAGATAAGAAGTGGCAAACTGTGAAAATTTTATCCTGTTTTGTTTTATTTTTCAAATAAAAAGGGAATGAAAAAATGTTGCGCAGAAACCACCGGTGTGGGTTTTCTTAGCTCATCCTCTCACCAGCAGTCACTTGAGGTGAGTAAATCACAAGCAACCGAGGCTAGGATTGTGAAAAAAAAACTTGCAGAGTAAGAATTATATATGCATCCTATTCTCTCTCCATGGTTATTGTCACTATGAAATGATACTATCAAAAATAAAGAAAGAAAACCCATTTCTGAATACCCGTCATGTGCCAGGCACTCAAGACGCATGATTTCATTTAGACCTCTCAAAAACCCTGTGAGGGAAGTATTATTTTGAGCAACTTACATGTACAGGAACCACAACTCAGTTTAAGTAACTCGTTCTGAGTTACTTTTAAATGGTAAGGTCAGATATTAACCTAAATGCTATCTAGATGAATCTAGATTGAAATAGAGAGACTCATTGTCAGAACTAAAAGTCACTTCCACCTAATCTGCAGGAATGACTTGCTGCCCTGTCTCGGAGGGATCGCCTACTAAAAGTCAAAGATGAGCCTTTGGATTCAGCAAAGGTTAAACCTGCAGATGGGAGTAAAAGACCTGGTTTCGGGGGATAAAAAATGGAAAAACACGAAACAAACCCAAGTGGGGCATGGTAGTGCACACCTATAATCCCAGCACCCTGGAGGCTGAGGCAAAAGGATCACAAGTTCAAGCCCAGTTTAGGTAATTTAGTGATACACAAAGATTCTTTCTTAGAATTCAAATAAATGAATAAAAAGGGGAGGAGATACAGCTCACTGTGAAGGCCCTCAGCTCAATCTCCAGTACAAAAAAAAAAAAAAAAGCAGCCCATAACTTCCATTAAATTCACTTCACATCACCTCAGGCATTCGTGGAAGTCCTCCCCTGCCCTAGCCTTATTCCAGCTGTCTATAATACTTTCTTTCTCCTTGAAACAGCTCTCCAAGGGCAGTGGGAGTTGAGTGTGCTGGGATGTTTGCAAATGGATTCTTTTCTTCAGGTATTCGGTGGCTAGCAATAGGACCCTAAATTTTAGGTCCAGCTGGGTACTGCAGAATTCGACCTGTGCTCCTGTGGGCTCTGGTTTCTGGTGGCCCCTGCACTGATACAAAACCCATATTCACTACCTGATTCCCTTCTAACACAGAGAATTGTCATCGCCAAGAAAGACATATCGAGGGTGCACCATTCCATCTCCCTGCCAAATGAGAACTTCCATACTGACTCCTGCCTGAGGTGGAGTCTAAACCTGCTCCTCCAACCACAAACACATGGGGAAGGACTATTCCATACACAATTCTGTCCCACTTTTCAATCCTCCCCTCCAGCACCCTCCTGTTAGTAAGATATCTCTCCTCACTCCATCTCTAGAGTTTAGCAGTAGCTGCCATCTTGTTTCATGTCCAGAACTCTTTGGTGGACAAATGAAAAGACTAACAGTTTCTGAAAGGAGTTAAAACTGAGACAGGAGTTGATCACACTCACAGAGAAAGAAGAGCTGTGATTAGTACAGAGGATTTACACTTATTTCTCCATTATAATTCAAGGTAAATTAAAATAAATATTGGTCATATTTATATTCATCACATAATAATTAAGAGAAAAAGAAAATGCTATACATCTTCATTTAAATACGTAATACAGAGTGGGAATATTCCTAAAATATTTACTGATGTTTAAAGATCAAATTAATCAGAGTAAATCATATTATCCCAGAATATATCAAAACAAAAGGGAGAAGAATGAGACAGCTGTGTTCTAAAGACTAGGTACAGGAAAACACTAACTTTGAAGGCAGCATCCAAGGCAGACACTATCAGTAAAGATTACATAGGAATATTGTTTAATGTAGAAAAATACACTTATGCTCATCTTATTTTTTCATCGAGGACACTGACACATTGTTAAAACTCTAACTCACCAATGTGGGAATACAAACTAACAAAAACCTTCTGGCTTCTTTTCAGTTCCTAACACATACTCTAGAGTTCATGCTGTGGTTATCAGGAGAAATCTATGAAAAATAAAGCTGAACAGAACTGCAGACCGGCACTGGCCTTAACCTTGTCAAGCAAGAATGAAGCCGGAAGTGCTATGTGACACTGACTGACAGAACGGTAACCCCACGAAGGGAACATGCTGAAAAAATAGACGGTAAAGTTAATGAGGTCTGTACCCTACCATAGCCAAGATCAGAGAAAACTGATACATGCATTATGTGTTCTGGCAAACTGGTAAGTTCAGGAGCCCTTTTCACCTTTCTGCAATGCTGTTTATATAATCTTGATCGAGGGCAATGAGGGTCTTGTGGAGAGATAGCATTTCTAATTGTACAAATTACATTCGTGATGTCCTAATACCAAGGTTATTGTAGTTTAAAAGTTTTACACCGGGCTGTAGAGGGGGGAAACATTTTTAGACTACAGCAAAATTATTTGATTTAGTCTTTTAAAAAATTACTATACTCTTTCAAAATTGTGGTAAAATGTGCATAACATAAAATTTATCACCTTAACCATTTTTAAGTGTGTAATACAGGCATGTTCAGTACCTTCCAATGTTTTGCAAACGATCTCCAGATCTCTTTTCATCTTCCAGAACCAAAACTCTGTACCTATAAAACAACTTTCCATCTCCCTCCTCCGGCTCGTGCCAATCACCATTCTACTTTCTATCTCTATGAATGTGACTACTCTACATACCTTATTTAAGTGCAGTCAGACAGTATTTGTCTTTCTATGACTGGCTTGTATTTACTGCCAATCCCAATGGCTCAAATCACCACCTGAGCGCCTCCTCCCCTCAGATTAGCTAGCAGCAGCATTAGATTCTTAGAGGTGTGTGGACACCTCTAAGAATGATCTGAAGTGAAGCTGAGGCAGTGGTGCTAGCTCTGGAGAATGTAATTATTATGTATTATAAACATATGCTAATAAGAAAAAACTAAAAAAAAAAATCCCCACCCATTCCCACCCCACCCCAGTTCATGGAAAAATTGTCTTCCTTAATATGAGTTCTTGGTACCCAAAATGTTGGGGACCACTGCTATAGCAGTGTGCCCTTTGCCCACTTTTGGCAGGCCTTTTTCTCACCTGGAAAATAATAATCATATTCCAACAATTTTCTTCAGGATAATATAATGTGAATATTTGTTTTCATACCAATTTGGCCCTATAAAATGTTTATCCATTCAGTCATTGAATGTCCAGACTTCTTCAATCATATATTTCTTTCCTTTCCCTTGTATCCTTATATTCAAAAAGATAATTTTTAATCTACTTACTTATTCTCACTGAGCCTCAGGATATAATGGCAACTGTTATGTTTCCCTTATTTTTGAGGAAGAATTAATTCATTTTCTTCCCTTCTCAGTATCACAGACTGTCATACAGACAAGACCAACCAGTATTGGTGCATATTAGTTGTTTTAGCAGAATGATTTTTGTGTGTGTGTGTGTGTGTGTGTGTGCTGGGAATCGAACTCAGGCTCTTGTGCTTGTTAAGCAAGCACTCTAACCACTGAGCTAAATCCCCAGCCTCAGCAGAATGATTTTGAATGCTCTACAGCCAGTTGCTAACAGACCAGGCCCTGTGCAGGGGGCTGAGGACCCGTTGGCTACAGGACTCAAGAGGTTATGACCCTGTCCAACACAATCAAAGTAGCTTCAGAGTTACACCAATTTTAATAGACCTAACTGTATTTTTGTGGAACCTAAAACTGGTGTTACTAAAACCAATAAAAAGATTGTTTTAAAAATACTATTAAAATACAAATCAAATGGTCACATTTGGGGTCAAGAAACTACTTTCTAACTGAAACAGAAACATGGATTTGGTTATCTCCTGAATCAGAAACGGATATTGTTATCTTCATTTGTTCAAAGAGGTCTGGACCTCGAAATTTTCACTTCTGTGTAAGTACCTCATCAACACTGACAAATGTGTATACAAACCTGAAATTCTAAAATCCTACTTAAGGGAAGGAAGGGAAACACATTATTAACAATATCTTTTCTGTACTAGGCACAGTATTTGGTGTCTTTCAGTCTGTTCTCATTTAAACCTTGTAGAAATTCTGCAAGGAGGCAAAATTTGCTCAATTTTACAGATAAAGAAACAGGAGCTGGAGAAACTATGTAACTTGTCCAAGGTCATGGAACTAGTAAGTAACAAAGCAGGAATGAGGACTCAGGACTGTCTGAATTTCAAACCCATGCTGCCTCCTTTAACATGAGCTTAAATTTTAGAAATTCCTCTAATATCACTGTGCTAGATGATTCTGTTTCAAATGTGTGTTATTTTTAGCCATATCAGAAATATTTTCTCAAATGCTTTGCCAGGTTTTGAATTAATAGAGCCATGAGACCCTAACAAATAATTGCATGCTAATGAAAAGATGTAAAATTAAACTACATAAACAATATTTTCTAGACAATTTCATGATTCTAAGTTATCGACTAATCTAGAATGGTGTTTGAGGTTTCTTTTGCATGTATGTGCTGCTTGTCATATCGCAGAATCACAACATATGTCCAGCATCTCCATTTGTTAATACCATTTTTTATATTAAATGGCTGATAAATCTGTGTTATAAACAAAGTATTGGCTGAATAAGTGCACAAACATAAACAAATGAAAAAAAGTGGGGCACACAGTCTGCCATACGGGTTTCAGAAGGACCAGGAGTCCCTTTTCAGGACACATGTCTAGGATCCAGGAAACAGAAAACATTCTAGGATTTGCAAGATCTTTGAAACACAGAAAATCTGAGAAATAGTCAAGCCAAATCAATTCACCATATCCTTTTCAGAAAGTTCAATAACTTTGCAAATTCCTGCCCATTGAAAGTTAATCACACTAGCTTCCTGCCTCAATCTTAATGATGGTGAAATTCTGGTACTTCAAGCCATGGTGATATTTTATGCTAAGCAGGTGACCTACATACGGCTTGAGTTGTTTCCAGCTTAGTCTTTCCCCAACTCATCTGTAGGTACTTTTGCTATTAGCACTTGTGCTTTCTATTATCTTAATGCCTTAGTCCCTACTAACTACTCCCGGGGAGAGAGTCACTGTTCTCAAAGGAAGGTAGAATGGATATGAGAAGGTCTTGTGAAACTTTTTGAAGCTCTACAACTTTACCCAGCCCTCATCTTTCACCTGTCTGATATTTTGATAATTACCGATCAAGGAGAACTGTCCAAACCTTGGGGAAACATATAATGTATGAACTTTGAAGAAATATGTCCTAGCCTGGGAGAAGAGAAATATGTCACCCTCTAGTTCAAGGGATCAATGCTAGAAAAAGCTCAAAGTTATCCTGATACATATAACTTCTTGAGATCTACACCAGTGGCTCCCTAACTCTTAGATTTGGCTGACTAGTAAAATGTAAAAGAAATTTCTAAAAAATAAACAGTCCAAATCTGGGCATGGTGGTACATACCTATAATCCCAGCTACTCAAGAGGCTGAGGCAGGAGAAATGCAAGTTCAAGCCACCCTTGGGAAATTTAGCAAAACTGTGTCTCAAAATAAAAGGGCTGAAGGTGTAGGGGAAGGGAGGATGTTAGGCAGGGCCAGAAGAGGAGGCACCCCCCAGAGAAGAGAAACAGGGCATTTTATTGAGCAAAAACAGGTTGTAGCAGCTCCTGTAGTTAACGCTGCCAGCGAGGATGGCAGTCTACAGCCACTTGTGGTTGACACTGCCAGCGAGAGCGGCAGCCTGTGGTCACGTTTCCTTTCTACACTATAGCTTTGCAAGACTGCCCTTATAGAAGTGAGAAAAAAAGAAAGCTTGACCCCAGACCCTAGTGGAAAGTCCCCAGAGACCCTCCTCCACGTTCCCTAGTAAGGAACCAATTGACCAATCAAGTAGTGACACCCTCAGCTAAGAAAGTCAGGGGGGTCCACAGTCAAGACCTATAAAGGCTGTGTAATGGGCCTGTGCCCGACGGTGGCTCAGTTTCGGGCACCCCCGCTTCTCTCGCTGAGAGAAAGCAGCTTTCTACTTGCTTTTGCTTTATTAAGAGTTACTTTCGCTGCGGCACTTTGGTCTCAATCTGACTCTCCTTCAACCTTCTGCGTCCGAGCGGGAGTCAGGCCCGGGCTGGGCACCACCTAGGTGCCCGGCACTCCCCACGGCGGCGACCCCCCCAAGACCCCTGGGGGGTCATGTCATCGAAGCACTCGCCTAGCACGTGCAAAGCCCTGGTTTGATCCCCAATACTGACCGAGCCAGGAGATTAGGGCACGGCAAACTGGTACGCTTTGCAGAGCTAAAGAAGGGGCATGACCTGTCAGTCATAGTGTTCCAGGACACATGAGCAGAACATATCCCAAAGCCCTGCACTTGGAACCAATCAGAGAGTTCCGTCTCCAAATCTTTTCAGGAGAAGCCAAGCAGATTTGTGATAGGAGGGCCTCACCTGATACCAGCCTGAGGAGTGGGAGATAAAAAAAGATGGCTGCCACTGAGTTCCTGGCCACTGTGCTCTCTCTCTCACAGCAGTCCCCTCTCACTCTACAGAGTATACTTCTTTTCCCACTTTTAATTGGTCCACACTCACTCTGCAAAGCATGCTTCTTTTCTCTTTATACATTTCATAAATGTAAATCCTCACTACGTTTTGCACTTGTCTTGACCAATTCTTTGCTCAGGACAGAAAGAACCTAGAAACCACCCCAGAAGGAGACTCCAGCACCCCAAAACCTGGTAACAGTACCACAAAGTTACATAGTTCAGAATTTAGGGCAGTCACTTATTTGCCAAGAACAAATGAGAACTTTTCCAGGGGATTACACTCATAGGCCCTGTTTTACCCACATGCTGTCACGTGTAATCTGCACCTAACTAGTTACAAACCAAGCTTCTTTCTTTCCTGCCACATGGTATTCACCACCCCCAGAGAGAAGGGGCAGGTATCATTATGTTCACTGCATGGAGATGCAAGTGCTTGCACTAGGTGAGCCAATGTGTTGCCCAAGGCAGTGTGACCAGGAAACAGCAGAATCAGAAGTAGAAATTATATAACAAGCGTTTAGAAATTTTTTAACAATTCACAATCTGTATTTTCCCCATTAAATCTAAACATAAATAAAATAGGGCTTGTAGTTTGTTTTAGAACATTTTTACTTTTTTCATAATTTTACTGTATTCTAAAAAGAATCAATTCACAGAATTTGAAAATTAAAGAAAAAGGAACTAATGCTTCACCACAGAAGTTTGAGAGGCACCACTGAACTCTAAGATTCCAAAAGTAAATCAATATCCAAGCTCCATGTATATGGGTGAAAATAAGTATGTATCAGAAATTTGATACACATTTTCATAATCAAGATTAATCAAGGACAGAAGATGAGTTTGACATTCATAGTTTCTTCTTTATGGACAGAATAAGCCACGGCCCTGTACAACCACAGCCCCAGCACCGACCTTGTCAGATGTCCTCTGGGTCACCGACCTTCTGTCCTGGAGAGATCATCTGGTGCTTTTCCCATTGCCTTGGGTCACTCTCAGGTCAGGAATAAATGGCAAAAAGGAGTTGCTGGTGCCCAGCTGAAAGATAGTGGAAACTGCTTAAGAGCAGTCTTGAAGCACCGGGCTTAGATAATATCTAAATTCAAGCTCAGCATAATTTGCAACATTAATATGAGATTATTTTTTAGGCAATAAATAGTGGTCCCCCCCCCATATTATTCTTTCCGATCATTACATAGTCTTATGCTATTTTCCCATTCTTACTTTAAGATAACCAGGTCCTAAAGAGTTACAAAGCTTGTTGTTACTATCTACTGGACTCACATTATATATATTTTTTGTCTGTTTACTGTTTCTCAGCATTATATTTGTAAGCTTCATCTATGTTGTTGCTTACATTTTCTTTTTTGAATTTGATAAGACCTGTATTCTAAGCTTTTTAATTATTTTTTAAAATTTAATCTGAAATTTAAAAAAAATAGTGGTCTGTAGTTTTCATCTATTGTAAAATGTCCTTTAAACGCATGATGTTTATAATAGAAATGCCTCAAACATTCTCCTAAATGTGAATTGCTTCATATTTAGGTTTCTTTTCATTGCCTTAATTTTCCTGTAATTATAATCCTTTGTTCCACCCCAAGTAGCACTTTACCTTCCTTAGTATTTAGACACCCAAGTAATTGCAGATGCTTATCGAGGCCTATCTTTGCTGTCTCTAAGTCAAAGCGAACCTACTTAATTCCTTTAACCTGGCCTCCCAAGTCAGTCCCTTCAACACCCGCCCCCAATCATCTTCTTGCCTTCTTGTCTGAACTTTTTCCAAGAAAATGTCTACATCTTTCCTGGTCTCAGGCTTCCAGAACAAATGTGGTTTTCAGGTGCCATTTCATCAGAATCACTTCCCACCCTGGGGTAAATCTCTTGAATTCTTTACATCCCTTTGGTCTTTTTTCTCTCTTCCTATATCCAGGGTGGGTCCAAGGTATTTCACTGCCCAAGGCTTTATGCCATATAATTGGATTCATTTCAGAACGGCTCATACTTTCTATCCTCCCCCTTCTTTGCTTGCTTCGGAATTATAGATAAACTGCTAATTTATCTGGCTGCAAAAGACCATAAATAATTGCAGGGTTTTGTAGTGTGTGGAAAGGTCACAGACTCTGGAATGTGGATTTGTGGGATCTGGCAAATCACTTAAATCCTGTGAGCCTCAGTGCCCTCCTCTTTAGCAGAGGGCGATTAATTAGGCCAAGGTGGCTCCTGTACTCTAGGTTCCCCGGGAACCAAACCAGCACCCAACTCTGCAAACAGTTAAATGAAATTTAAGACCAACCAATCAGAAACTGCCAAGTAATCTACCCAGAGGCCTTTCATTGGAATGATCCAAATAAGGCCCCTGCTGCATTTAACCAATCAGATTTTTTATTTGTTTCCACCTTTGCCCCAGGAAAGTTTCGCCCTCGAGAGCCTCCTGCAGCAGAGCTTCCTGCAGAGCACGAACTGCCGCCCTCTGGAGCTGGGCAATTCAGTAATCACCATCTGCTCGAATAAGCTTTTTAAAACTTCAATGTGCCTAATTTAATCTTTTAACGTAGAAAGATATAAATACAAGAAAAAATATATAAAATTATATATTTTAGGAATTATATAATGTAATTATATAGTTGTTATTGCTCCTTTATAATAAAATGCAGTGTTAGAAAAAGGTCAACGTGGTCTACAGAAGGAATGCTGTTAGGAACCCAAACTTCTTCCGGTCTTCTCCCAGAGCCTCAGTTCCAACATGCGAATTGATATTGTGATTCTGCTCCAAGGTGGGGATGCGAGGTGGAAATGTGTAAATATCTTTCACTCTTTTCATAATGTGGTGCCATTTTAAAATGTGATTTGAAATCATGCATTTATTCATGTATTTACTTATTCAGAGACAGGTTCTCTCTAAGTAGTTTGGGCTGACCTTGAGCTCACTACATAGCCCAGGTTGGCCTCAAACTTGTAGCACTCTTCCTGCCTCAGCCTCCCGAGTGCTGGGATTACAGGCATGCACCACCATGCCTGGCATGTTATTTGAAATCAGCATTGACCTCAAAGAAGTAAACAAACTCTTTTAATTTTATTAAATGTTCATATTTTAGAATGTTATACACAGCCCTCCTTTACTTGTATTCACGGTTATTGGGGTAATTTCTATTCAAATGGTTTGGCATGACAGCAGATAATATCCAAAAAAGATGGCATAGATATTGGATCAGTCATCTAATATTCAGCTAACTAGTACACAGATTATCAAATAAGATCAGGAATAACAAAGTATGTACTGTTGTTAAATATGGTTTGTCCCCTCCAAAGGCTAATGTTGGATATCTAATCCCATCGTGAAGTAGTAATAGGAGGGAAATTTGATTGAATTTGGTGTTTAGAAGTGGTGCCTTTAGGAATTAACAGGATTAGGTAGAGTCAACAGGGAAGGGCTCCCATCATTGAATCCCTGTGGTATCATAGGAAGAGAGGGACTAACAGACACTCACACTTACGCATGTGTACTCCCTGTCTCGGCATGTGATGCCCTGCACCACCTTAGGTTTCTGCCAGCAAGAAGCCATCATAAGGTATGACCTCAACCTTGGACTCCTAGAAAAGTAAACCAAAATAAACCTCTTTCCCATGTAAAGTATGCAACCTCATGTGTTTTGATACAGTGAAGAAAAACTGACACAATATAGTATGATATATATATATTTATCTACCAGAAATTGAGGTTGAAATTAAAGAGATAAAGGTGAAGGAACTAGTTCAGGGAAGGTCCCAGGTAGTGTGATTAACATAGGAATCAAAAACATCTCCTTTATTTAATTCTTAAATCTAAATTACCTGTCCTTCAGGGCCCTACCTATAATTTTACCCTCCACCGAAGGACAGGGCAAAGTTACATGGCTTGAACAAATCCAGGGTTAAAATAAAAGCCAAGGATAAAATGAAAGACAAGCCAGGAAACCAGTCAGATTCCAGGAGCCTATGTGGGACAAAGATCTCAATAAAAGGAGATACAGACAAGAAATTCACGAGCAATTCACTTTTGAATTCTCCCTACTTGTTCTGAGTAGCTGTCATGTCTCTTTTCCACCTCTCCCATCTTTAAATAAACTGTCTTCTTTTATTTAAAAAAAACTGAGGTTGATATTAGCCTTGGCAAAGAATGACAATGTAAGAATCACATTGCTTTGTAAGGTCTCTCTAATCCTGCCACATACATTGTTGGACACATTTTCCCTATGTATATTAGCATGGAGTGAAAATGACAGACTGCAAAATCAAGTGACCAATGTTCCTCTTGAAAACATTAACATCCCAAAAGATGTCAGTATATGGTCAACTCTTGATTTTTAGGCAGTGAATAACTCATCTGAGCATCATTTGGTGGTAATTAATCTACCCTAATTAAGCCCCAAGGCTTAGGTCTGGGAGTACCAAACGGAAAGAGTCCCAAGTGTCAGTTAATTTTAATAAAAGAAGCTCTTCACAAACTGCTCAGTTCTCATCAGTTTTTCTAACTGTCGAAGTATATGTGCATCATATTAATTATTTCAACATAAAAGTAGTAAGGTTGAGAAGATATTTTTGAATTAGTAACATAACGTAATATGTATCTCTCCTATTGCTTATTTAGTAATTTCATTTTACCACATCTAAAATTTTAATTTTTTCTGACAAAATTACTGATTATGAATTCATGAACTGCTCCAGAAATAAGAAATGCTATATTTATGTAAAAATGATGACACATGCTATGCCAAGAAACTTTTAAAACAAAAGAATAATTTGAAAAAATAGATTCTAACATCACATTAAAGAAAATTATTGTCCAAAGTGTATGAGAGCAAATGCTTTTAGTCCACGTGCTAATATAATATTTCTAGTTCAAAACTTCATTTTAGGGCTTGGGGATTTAGCTCAAGTGATAGAGCACTTGCCTCACAGACACAAGGCCCTGAGTTTGATCCCCAGCATCCCTCCCCAAAAAAACTTTTTTTTTTTTTTACCTCTTTCTTCTCCTCAGCTCTATTGTCTTGCAGGCTGGAAAATTTTTCTAAAACCACTCAGTTCTCAAAAAGTTCAAAGCCCCAAACCATATTCAGGGAGGGAGGTGTTCCAAGACAAAGAGAAACTCAATTTAATGATTTTATCTCAGTTTTTCTACTTAGGAATGAGACGCATTTAAAAATAGAGTTAGTAATACGGAAAAAAAAAACTAGTCTTTTTAGAGAGCATGAAAATATGAAGGACACTCGTAATTCAGTATTTTCACCTTAAATTCATTTCTTTTGAAACAAAGAGGAAAAGCTTGAAAAGATATACAGTAAAAGATAATAAAATCAAAAATGAAGTTACAAAATAAAAACTAATAGTTGAGGAGAAACAAACCATTTCAACCATAAGTGTCAACAGAATAGTAAAAATTTACCTGTGAAGATAGTAAAATAGGAAACATGATCACCTGTGTTGGTCTTGTCAATTTAAAGGTTAAAAACAAAACACATCAATTCCTTGGCTAAAATAGCAAATAAAATTTATATATTTACATTGTGGGGCTCAATAGCTAAAGTTTTTAGCAATTTTCCAACAATTATAGAGGTCCTTTTTAAATGACCCTTCTACCATAACCCGTTTTTCAAATACATTCTAGAGATAAAAATAGAGTCCTATAAAAGTATATACCAATTCCATCCCAATTGAAAAAACACAATCCATTTCAAATACCTAAGCAAAATCCCCAAGAATGGCTATGACCAGGCATCTGCCATTTCTATCTCTGTCCTATTTCTCTATGATCGCTGCTGTGACAAGCAAGATTAAAAGAAAAAAGTGGCCATATCTGTATACCTCACAGAGTGCTTATCACCAGTGGCTGACATCACCCTCATTACTGCTAAGTCCCATCAATATCCAAGTCAGGGCTGCCTCATAGCACAAGGGTTGATGTCTGTGCTAAGACCTCCACTTCCCACATCTGCAGAACGACTGGCACCAGACATAATAAAGGACAATTCTGCAATGAAGATTTTCTTGAGAGTGTTTCTTGAGGCTTCTACATTCCCTCTTACCCTAGAGGATGAGGTGCTATTGGCAGGATTACCAGCCCTCTCTCAGTGTAGCCTCTTTTCTTTCACCCGAATGAGAGAACTTTCTTTCTCTTTGGATAGTCCTTTCTCAAGAGGCTTCTAAGCATTCATGCAGAGATTCTCCCACAAATCCATCCCACCCATCCTCAGAATTACACCTCTGAACTTTGACCTCTTCCCATTTACATCTCCACAGGAATAAGCATCTCCAATATAAATATTCCCATCTCCATTCAAAACTAACTCTTTCCCAACCTTTATCTTGGCAGAAGGCACCTGTATCTACATGGTTGATCAAGCCAAAAATGTAGAAGTCAACTGTAAATCTCTCGCCCTTATCCCCCACATCCAGTTCTCCAGCAGGTTGTAACAGCATTATGTGCAAACATTCATACTTCTGTGAGAGCCTCCTGGTTGTCTTCCCACTCCCACTTCTTATCTCTGTCCTGTCCATTCCCCACACAGCAATCAGAGTGACCACCTAACGTGGAATCTCACCGTATGAGACTCCAACTCCTCATCCCAGACTGTAAATCTCAGTATGATCCAGCCCTCCCTGCCTGTGTTATTAATTTGCTGATACATAATAAATCACCCCAATACTTGGTGACTTTGAAATAGCAGTTTTTAATTTCATGGCTTCTGGCAGTTAGGATTCCTGGGTGACCTAGCAGGGTCCTCTACTTCAGGGTCTCTTTCAAGCCAAAGTCAAGGCCTTGGCCAGAGATGTGAGTCATCTCAGAGTGCGAAGGATCATTTTCCAAGCTCACTCACATGGTTGTTCGTGGGAGTTAGTTCCTTGAAGGCTGTTAGTCTGAGGATGCCAGTTACTCACTAGTTACTGGCCAAAGGCCACTCTAGTTACTTACCACGTGGATCACACCAGAGGACAGCTCAAAGCATTCACCAGAGGGGTAAGCCAAAGAGAGCCAGAGAGAAAGAGACAGAGAACTCAATCAAAAAGTCAGTTTTTCACAGCCTAATCGCGTAAGTGGTGTTTCTTCACTTTTCGCATATGCTGCTTATGAGAAAAAAAGTAAGTGTGACCCAAACACAAGGAAGAAGACAAGAGCATGCGTCCCAGAAGGGAGGAATCACCAGGAGCCATGTCAGAAGCCACACAACACAGCTCCTCTTGAAACTCATCTTCCAGGGCTCTCCCTCTTGTGCCCAGGCTCCCAGTACACTCTCCTTTGATTACGCTGAGCTTGACTTTACCTGAGGATCTTTACCATAGCTGTCTCTGCCTGAAAAGCTGGCTCCTCAATCTTCACGGGACCTACTCCCCTGATTAGCGGCCATCTGGTCAGTACTGCTGCCTAACTCTGAACACTCTAGCTAAAGTTTGGACTTGCCCCCGACCTGCTCTATCCCTTAATCCTGTTTTATTTAGCACTTGACACCTAGGCACCAAAACAATCAGTCCTTTATGATTCTTCCTGGAGTATCAGAAAAACAAAATAACCAAATAAAAAACTTAAAAAAAAAAAAAAAGAAAAAAGAAAAGCACTTTGGACTGGCCAAGTTAATAGGCAAGTCATCAAATGTGTTCCCTAAAGTTGTAAAGCACCAAAAATGTTAAGAGCAGCCAATGTGGACCCATTTCTCTGGGACACGACACTCACCTGGACTTCTAATGGGGCTATGAGACTTGATTGGACCCTGCACAGATATACAGCAAGAAATAAGAATGTAGCAAATGCATTCAGAATGTTTTTTTTTCCTGAGTTAAATATCTGCACGAAGTAAGGTTAATTTGTCACTCACCTTTAATTTTCCATTCATCCCCAAATACAATCAGTGTTTATATATATTTATATAAAAATAGAAAAATAGACTTCCTGGCATATGTGCTGCAAATAGGAAGAATTTCAATTAAGTCTCTTAGGCATAATGTACAACAATTTTAAATTACATCTCTGAGAAGCAGGCACTCTTTGAAATGAAAGACATGAGGAATCAAGAAAGTCTGGATGGTTATAAGAGGAAGTTCTTAATTTCACAGCAAGTCAGAGCACGCAGAGAACGCAGAGCTATTTCATAAGGTTTGCCCAGTGGCTCCTTCCAAACCGAAAGGGGTATTTGGCCATGATCTGTGTACTTCTCCAAACAAAGACACTGTGATTATAGCACATGCCCAAAATTGATAAGGATGTTTTTATTCCCCGGGGATTTGATTTCAAACAGGTTCAGGTTTCACCTGCAGAAGGTAAGATTTGATTTAAGCAAGTAAATACGTATTTGCTTAGGTTGCCCTTTCTGAACGCTGGCGTGAGGAGGAGGCTGCTCGTGAGGTGTGAATATGCTGCTCGCCTTGGTGATAGATACCCGAACTGGGTGACCCCACCATCACTGCTGGAGAACCAAGGCCACAGCACAGTGTGCTAATCCTTAGGAAACAGCCACAGGGCGTACGAGGAGGATTCCAAATGTCGCTGGGAAAGAGTGAGGACTCTTCGTTGGTGTTTACAGTTTTCCTTCCCAGGCAAGACTCTTAGGATAAAAGGCAGATTTTGCATTACTACGATCTGTCTACTCACTCCAACTTTCAGGACCAACTACACACAAGACTCTATGAGAGCAAAGTTGCTTTGTTCTCCATTACAATTTCAGTCACAAAATTCAGGAGACCAAATCTAGAGACAAAAAAAGAAAGGAAATTATATTTTTTCATATTTCCTAAGGATGAATTTCTCCTGAGAAGGAAAAGCAAACATTTCATGGTTTGAAAGCATAAGCATAAATAAGGACAAAAAAGTACAATAGATACTAAGAAAGAAAGATAATTTTCAATAGGGAGGAGAATTAGAAAGGCAGGAGGGAGAAAAGAAGGCAAGGAAAAAGAAAAGAAAGGGAAAAGGAGGAAAATGTAAATAAAGTTACTGTCAATAGGGAAGGGGGGAGGAGGAGTTGAAGGGAGAGGTGGGGAAGAAGGGGGGAACAAAGATGTACCATGTACAGGTACAGATTAACTATGATGAATGTGATCACTATGTATACAATGTACCAATACATGTTCTTGGAAATACGATGTTTAAAAAATTTTAAAAATTAAAAAAAAATAAAAATAATAATAAGTGAATTGAGCATGGTAGTGCACACCTATAATCCCAGCATTCTGGAAAACTGAGGCAGGAGGATTATAAGATTAAGCCCAGCCTGGGCAATTTAGCAATTTAGAGAGACCCTGTCTCAAAATAAAAGATGTAAAAGGGCTGGAATGTAGCTCAGTGTGAAGGCCCTGGGTTGAAACACTGTACTGAAAATACACACACACACCCCTGGGGGGGAAGCGGAAAGTATATTGTGTCCTTTGATAGAAGGTCAAAATATCAACTAAGGATTTCCCTACATTAGCTCTCAAATTCAACTTAATTCTTACAGTAGTACACATGTATTTTAATTTGATAAACTAAATGAAAAAAGCAAACAAAATTTAAAAATGAAACAAGAAAAGTACCAAATTTCTGAAGTAACAATGATGGTCAGAGCAGACTGACCCTACTATGTATTAAATTCATTATAAAGCTAACCTATTAAAAACAGTATAGTATTGTCATATGTAAAGGAGGATAGATCAACAGAATGTGAAGTAAATAGGAGAAATAAATGTAAAGGTATTTAATAGCTGATGAAAGTGACACCTCAGACCAAATGCAGTGACATGTGCCTGTTTTTCCACCTACTCAGGTAGCTGAGGCAGGATGATTGCTTGAGCCCAGAAGTTCAAGGTCACCCTGGACATGATAATGAGACCCAATTAATAAATACATAAACAAATAAATGTGACACTTTCAATCACTTAGAAAAAGAGTATTCAACAAAATGTATGGGCACAAGTGAATAGCCGTGTAGGAGAAAAATAATGGATTCTTTGCCTCATAACTTACATTAGAGAGATGTCAGATGGCCAAATACTTAAACATGAAATAAAACATTAGAAAAAATTGAAAAAAAATGTACTCTTTGAGCAGAAAAATTCTTTCTAATAATAATACAAAATTCAGAAGTTATTCTATCTATGTGCCAAAAAAAAAGACATACAGTCAAAATACCAAATGAACAAATGAAAATAGTGTTTTCAATAAGTGCCCAAAAAAGTCTAATTTTTCTAATATCAGGACTTTCTAGGTATCAATATGAAAAAACTTAAAAGTAAGAAAGAATAGAACGGACAAGTCACGGAAAAACAATATAAACATCTTTTTTAAATTTGAAAAGATCTTTAATGGAAAAATAATTTTTAAATGCTAAGTAAAACTTTCTGAGCTTCTATTTCTGTCCTATGTGATTGGAAAAGATCAAAAATTTGATAGTATAGTGGGCAAACATAAAGACCCAGATATAGCATTGCTACTGATAGAAGTGTAAATGGTCCAGCCTCTGTAGAAAACAAGTGGTAATATCTATCAAAATTTAAAAGTACATACTTTTGACCCATATATTCCACCTCCTGGAATTTATCCTATGGATATATTTGTAAATGTGCAAAATGATACATTTTCAACTTTTATTTTTTATTAGTACACATTTGCCATACATAATGATCACACTCCTCTTGGGGAGTTGGTACATGTACATAATACATCTTAATTCTGTGTCTATCCCCTTCCCCTTCCTTGTTCCCTCCTCCCCATTCCTCCATCTCTGTCCCCTTCTCTTTTGTAAAAGATCTCTTTATTTCTTATTATCGAATTCTTACTTTGCTCTTCATTTATATTTTGGTTTCCTCATATAAAAGAAAACATGTGATATTTAAGCATGTGTGTCTAATTTATTTCACTTAACATTATGGTGTCAAGGTGCATCCATTTTCCCACGAATGACTCAAGTTTATCCCCTTTATGGCAGAGTAGTGCTCCATTGTATCTAAATACCACATTTTCTTTATGCATTCATCTGTTGATGGAGAGAAACATCTTCACTGCAGCAGTGTTTGTATTACTAAAAGTTCAAAAATTTCTATGCATAGGGGATTTCATTAAATAAGTGACAAAACATGTAAACCACAGCAGACACTCTTGTTTTCTGCTTCACTAACAAAACAGTTTTGTTAATCTGCTCCCCAGCCCCAAGAGATTAATCTTGAAGTGTCTAAGTCAATGAAGGTTGTTACAGTTTAGATCTAGGGGTCCAGTGGCTGGTTTGGGGTTAGAAGAGGGAGCATGATTAGAGGCAGGTCACTGGGGGCGTGACCCGGATGGGTGTGTCTCCCTCTCCAGCTTGTCCCTCCTTGCTGCTTCCTGGCCACTGTGACCTGAGCTGCCTCCCTCCACCAGACTTTTTCACCATGTGTATCTGTGTTTGAATTTGCCAACCATGGACTGAAACTTTTGAAACTGTGAGCCAAAATAAACCTCTCCTCCTTTATGTTACAAGTATCAGATATTTTCCCCCAGTGCCAAGAAAGTAACTAAGAGAACTGTCATTCCATTCTCCTCATTAAACTATAAAATATCCAGACTACTGCTTCAGGAGGAACTCAGTGGCTGGGCAATAAAAACAGGAAGGAAATTATTTTTCACTCAATATTCTTTTGAGTTCTTCGAATTTAGCCACATGGATGAGCGTGCATGAAAATATAGTTTTTAAAAAGCGTCATTATCCATTTTAGAGGCTGGTCACTATAATCAAGCACACAAGTTCCAATGCTGTCTCCATCTCAATTCATTTATGTTGTTCTAGCAAAATATCTGAAACTTCCAGGTGTGGTGGTGCATGCCTGTAATCCCAGCACTCAAGAGCTGAGGCAGGAGGATGGCCATGAGTTCAAGGCCAGCCCAGGCTACATAGTGAGATCAAGATCAGCCAGGAATACACAGCAAGACTGTCTCCAAAAAAAATAATAATAATAATATCTGAGATTGAGTAATTTATAGAGAACAGAAATGTGCTTTCAGAGTTCTGGAAATTGGATACTTAATCTCCAATCACTAGCAGGTTCAGTTGTCTGGTGCTGAATAATCTCAGCTTCCAAGATGGCACCTGGATGCTCCATCCTCCATATGAGAAAATGCCAGGTTTCTCACAGGACTCAAGAGCAAAAGAACGGACCTAGCCCAGGAAGGCCTTTTCATAAAGGCACTAAGCCATCTAGTGGGAGGAGGATGACCTATCATCACCTCCCATAGGCCTCATTTTCCAATACCATCATCTTAGTGACTAGGTTTCAATGTGAATTTTAGAGGAGGCACCGCATTCAAACTGCAGCAGTCTCAGCCACCCTTTGCCACTTAGGTGACTTTAGGCAGCTAATATAATTACCTGAACCTCAGTTTATTTACCATCAAACAGGATAATAATGAACCCTCAGGGTTATGAGATAGTTAAAATGAAGTAAGAGAGATAAAGTACTCAGACTTTAATGGGTGCTCTATTGGATGTTGTCAGTTGGAAAGGAACTCGTTTAATTAATGCAGATTTTAAAATTTGGGGATCCATAGTGGGGGATTTTTCAGCATTTCTTGAAATAGAAACATTTCACCATCAGTCATAAAACTAAGACTAGGATAATTCCTGTTGAATTAGCAAAAGAAGAATATTCCAGGTTGTGTTGCTCGCACTGTGAATTTTTACCTGAACACTGAAATTACTTAGGAAGTTTTTACAGCTACTGATGCCTGCCCTCCACCTTCAGAAATCTGGTTTAATGATTCAGGCCACAGAGCAGGCAGATCGAAGTGTATTAAGTTGCTCAGGTTAGTCTGGGGCACAGCCAAGGTTGAGAACCCCAGACCCTTTAATACAGTCACCTGTTTATAAACAAATCTTAGCTGTTACCATGTTGGTAGAGATTTTGAAGGTTTATCCATCCCCCCAAAATTAGAAGTTCCACCAGGGCTTTATTTCCCTTTGTCTGTTTTTCATTTTTTCATCTCCTTTTTAGTCTCCTTACGTGCCTTGAAGAATTTTATCATCACCATTAACTGATGGACTATTATATTTACAAATTTGGACAGCAGCCGGAAGCCTTCCTCCCTTCAGGTTCTCTTTCTTGGTTAGGCAGCCTACTTACTGTGAATGCCCCGCCAGCTGCGGCACACTGGTCATACAGCCATTGCCCCTTCTGCAGGCAAATATTCAAAAACTGCTTGCATTCCTGGCCACAGCAGTCATCTTCCCTTTTTTGGGAGGTGGGTGGTGGGGATTGAACTCAGGGCCTCGGACTTGCTAGGCAAGTGCTCTACCACTGAGCTAAATCCCCAGCCCTTCATATTCCCTTTTATTTTCCTTTTGCTGCTACTTATTTTCAATGCATTCACGAAACTGTACCAAGTAATAACTAACCAAAGTATTTTGTTTTTGCTTTCGGTTATTTAGGGGAAGAATGTGATATTGCAAAAGAGTGTAGGGTTTGAGGTCAGAACATGGGTTCAAGTCCCAGTCTGCCACTTACTACCGGGGAGTCACTTTGCAGCATTCCTAGGCCTCGAGTTCCTAATTCATAGGTGAATAATAATACAGACTTGTTGAGATAATAAGACCATATGTATTAAAGTGATTGTAAAATATAAATCATTTTCAAGTGTTTATCATTATGATTTTGAAAATAAAGATTATGACATGAAAACTTTATGAAACTTATTAAATTGAGTCTATACAACTATTATAAAAGAGTATAATTTCCCTAGGTCCATCCTTCTTGTTTGCCTAATCTATCAGAACCCAAATCTCTATCTAAAATGTAATCCCTCTTTCTTCTTTTC
Organism: Hystrix cristata; assembly: GCA_004026905.1. Classification (NCBI taxonomy): domain Eukaryota; kingdom Metazoa; phylum Chordata; class Mammalia; order Rodentia; family Hystricidae; genus Hystrix; species Hystrix cristata. Next base: position 62,143 of record PVJO010001199.1, read on the forward strand.
CCCCTTCTCCCTTTCTAGCTCTCCTCTCTTTTGAATATTATAGGGAAAAAATAGAAAAGTGTAAATAAACCTGCTGTAGGGAAGGGTGGGGGAACAGAAGGGAGAGGTGGGGAAGAGGAGGAGAAACCAAGATACATCATGTACAGGTACAAAATAACTATGATGAATGTGATCATTATGTATACAATGTACCAGTGCACATTCTTGGTTAAAAAAAATTTTTTTTAATTAAAATAAAATAAAATGTAATCCCATTACCTTTATTCTCAGCACTACTTATCAAACTAAAATTTGTCATCTAAACTCAAAACAGGTATGTCACTATTGACATACTCCTTTTCTCCATTGTCCTATGTAGAAGAAAGCTAAAAGGTACCATTCATTCATTCATTCTACAGGTAAGTATGTGTTAAGAACTTGCCAGGTGGCAAGCACTGGCAAAGATCTGTGGTTGATGAAACAACCAGTACAGGCGCAGTTTGAGCTTAAGTCTAGCAGAGAAATGCAACACATATTACAGCTGGGAAAGATAGTGATCATTCGTGGGACCTCATATAGTCCAGGGTTAGAAAAAGCCACCTTGAGCAAAGTGAAGCTTAAGGAATTAGTCAGCCCAAATAGAGCTGGACAGGGTGGGTGCCCAGACACGAGAACAGGTAGATCAGGGTGAGAGATCACAGAGGGTTAGAGTAACAGAAAGATGTTCAGTGCAGCTGGAGAAAGGAGCCAGTGATGAGAGAAGAGACTAGAAAGGCAAACATTAGCCATAAACCTTGGGACCCCTTTCAAGGGATTTGGATTTTTATCATGAAGGCATCGGGAAATCATTACAAGGTTTGAAATAGGACAGTATACAACCACATTTTGAGGGTTTTTTTTATTCTGTTCCCCTTGTTTGGATGCAGTGTGGAGCATGTGTTTGTAGGGAGCATGAAGGAGCAAAGATACTGGAATTCATACCCCTGAAAATAAGTGTTTGTGACCAGATATCATGATAAATGAAACTGAAGTGATATAGAAGGGAACGATATTTGTAAAACACAAATCCGATAGTGTCACTCCCATAACTGAAACTCTTCAAACTTTTCCCATTGTTCTTAGAAAAACATTTCAGAATTCTTAGCATGGCTTAAAGGTCCCCTTGGGTTCTGCTTCTACCCTCTTGCCCCTTGCATTCATCTGCCTTGTTACTTGTATGTACAACAATCTTTGGACATATGTAACCTGCCTAGAAACTTCATATAAGACTTAATTGATTGGTTCCTCACCGTGTTTCAATACCAACAAATTAATGGAGTGTGTGACTTAAGATCAATAGGATTTGGAGGGGAGAAAGACAAGGAGACTTCAAGGATGACACAAAGGTTTAGGGCTTGAATAACTGGTTGGTTTGGGGAGCAGTTGGAGAAGAAGCAGAAAAGATGGTACAATGTGGCTTGTGTTGAGTTTGAGGCGGTTGCAAGTTATCCAAGGGGAGACACTAAATAGGTGATTGGATACAAGCACTTAACAACCTGCCAGATTCCGGGCTAGGCAGTTTCCCATATATTATCTCATGTAATTAACTAAAGCCAAATGTAAATAGAAACAATTAACTATATGACCTAATTTTAAAGTAGGCTTTACATAAATTATGTTAATATGGACACTATGAATAGCCCCATACCTATTCATCTAGGGAAATGAGCAATTTATTCTGAGAGTTAAAAAGTGCCTGATGATTTGAGTCACTTTATTTCCAAAGTAACCCTATAGCACAATTATGGGAAGACTTGAACAAAACAAGCATAAATGAGTTGGCGAATAACTTTATTTCCGTGGAGCAGTTTTAGCTTGTCCTGCTCTTTTCTTTGAATAATTATGGAGCCAGATCATTTTAAATAAGCTTAGTGGGGGTAAAGGGGGAAATGCCCCACCACTCCTACCTCTACCAACCCTCCTTCCTCATGTCACTTTCTAAACCAGTTTCTCTAAGGGTTCCCTTTTCCTGCTTTGGCAACGTATGAAAAATCAAATCTGTCAAGTGCTTCTTCTTCACAGTTTTCTATATTCTATGTGTTTTTGCTATACTTCTAGATGCAACATTCAGCCTTCGAAGATACATTTCCATAGTATCCTTCAAGCCTTTGGACTCTAAGCTCCTCAACAACAGCCCAAAGATCTTCTATAATAGCTTAGAACAGTGTCTCTTAATGTAAGGTCTGTAGCCAAGCACACGGAAATCAACAGAACCGTTTTCTTAAAATACATACTTAGATCCACTCCACCGGATCACCCAAGTCGGAATTTCATAGGACAGGTCTAGGAATCTGCATTTTTAAACAGTTTCCCAGTTGATATTCATACACACTAAAGTTTGAAAATTAGAATAATTAGTTTAAAAGGTAGATAATTCTCATATATTTTGTTATCAGAAATAATATGGAAGGGGCTGGGGATTTAGCTCAGTGGTTAGAGTGCCTGCCAAGGAAGCAGAAGGCCCTGAGTTCGATCCCCAGCACCAAAAAAAATAAAAAGACATTCTATGGAATACTTTCTCAGAAAAAAGTAATCTACTGTAACAATGAATACATTAAATAAAGATTTAAATCTTCATTTCAAAACAAGAAACTGCCATTAAAAAATAAAGGTTTTAAAAGATTTTACTGACTACTGCTGCCACTAAAGTAATTGCTAGAGAACCAAGTTACAGTATTTTCCATGCACCTATAAATATTAGATAAGTAGTAACTGACTACTAATAAAAACATGCTAATTGAAGGTAAACACAACTAAAGATAGGGCACTTTAAAATGAAGATGTTTTACTGAGAGGAGAAGAGACACATTACAAGGTAATTCCTAGGTTATTAGGGTTTTACTTCTAGATTGGTGGCTGATTTTTCCTGTTTGCCTCTCACTAAATGCCTTTCAATGATTTTTCTTAAAAGGTACAGAACCCATTCACTGAATTAAACTCTCAATTTTTGGTTACAAACCTTTATCCAGTATAATATTTAATATTTGTATCACCATTTCTAGAAAAATTACATTGTATGTGTGTATATATATAGGTATTACAGTATAATTATATATAACATCACATACATACAACATAATTTTTTACATTTTATATTTCATATAATTTTTAAATAACTCAAAATTGATATTGCAGAGTGGTTAAAAGTCTTGTTTTCCAAGATTTATCTATTTATACATACTGCTGTTTGAAAGAAACTGAACAAATGGAAGTACACTGGACTAGACTTCCACTTACTGTGTATAATCTGAACTTCTTAAATTTGAAAAAGGGAAGAAAAAGTCATTTGTGTGAACATTTTTTATTTTTACAAAGCTGCAGTCTTTTTTAAAAACTCAGATACTAAAAGGTTAATTTTTAAGTATTTCTCTTTTGCAAAATAAGAAGAAATTTCTATTATCCATCAATTAAACATAGGTAAGAAGTAACAGACAGTGAACGGAAGAGAGATACATATTATGCATGCAAAGAAAATTAAAACTTAGGATGTTGGAGGGTGTGCTTTGATGTACAAAAGAACCATTGTTAATGTGGGACAAAACCTCCCCAGTATGGAACGGAGATAAAAAGGAGGGAGTTCCTAGCAGATCAAGGTCAACTGAGATATGTGAATAACATAAATGCTATTAATCTCGTACCGAATGAATCACAGGAGTTCAGCAGGGTATGGTTATGTGGCAGAGTTCGTGGCAGGAGTGTTTTATGTCACTTTGTATTAGATAATGAACATATTCATCAAGATTCCTAAATACCATCCAAAGTGGCATAGAAGAAGCTTTAAGGAGCTTGAGAGAACAAATCAAAGAACTAGATCTGAGGCCCAGAAAGGTAATGGGGATGTTCAAACAGTGCAGTAAGTTGCGATACTTGCAGGCATCCACACAGTCCCACTCCGCAGGAAATAGCGTGAGAACGGATTTCTTAGTTGGATTGCTAGCAGCTTATTATGTCTAATGTCGCCTCACTCACTATACTCCCATTTATAGTCAGAAAAGATGCAGACAGTATTACCTTAAAAGACTGTATGCTAGAAAACATGGAGTTTTTTTTCTTTTTCTTCTTCTTCTTCTGACTCATTTAAAATACAAAATAAGCTGTGTCTCCTTTCTTCAGGAAGCTATAAAATTCTCTCTTCTCAGATTCAAATCTGCCTAAATGTTTGAGACCCCTTTCCTCTAAGTCTTATAGTACAAGTATATTAAGAAAAATCTAGACCCATGCCTTTAAAAAGCACAATCCTGAGGAATTGAAAAAAGGAAAAGACATGGGGAAAAAAAGGAGAATTGAGAAGAAAGAATGAAGACTAGTAACTGATAATAGTACACTAATCCAAAAGAAAATGAAATTAAGGAAATAATACAAGATTTGTTTTTTAATAGTAGAGTAGTAATACTCTTTTCGCTAATGGATTACTTTTCCATCAGTCCAATGGGCCAATGAGTCTTATCCAGTACCTTAAGGAGCAAGCATCCTAGAAGTTTGCCCCATGAATGACAGCTTAATTTGAATGCAGCTAGCTGGCAACATATACTGAGCCTAGGACTTAGGTCCTACTTCAATCTCCATTCATTCACTTATTCAACAAATATTAAGAGCCTCATTTGTACAAGGTATTGAAGATTCCACAGTAAACAAGACAGTCATAATTCCTCCCCGCATAGAACTTATTAAGACTGAGGTGTATGGCTGCAGTAGGATGAATGGCGTTCTTCAAAATTTCATGTCTAAAGGTTGGGGATTTAGCTCAGTGGTAGAGCACTTGCATAGCAAGCACAAGCCCCTGAGTTCGATCCCCAGCACCACCCCTCCAAAAACTCATGTCTACTCAGAGCTTAATAATATGATCTTATTTGGAAATATTTAATCCAATGACTGGTGTCCAAATAAGAGGAGAAGACACAAGAGACACACACAGAAGGAAGTGACGGGAAGATAGGAGCAGAGATTGGAGGCTTCATCCATAAACCAAGGAACACCAAGGAATGCCGGCAGCCCCCAGAGGCAAAGGGAGAATCCTGGGATGGTCTTTCCTGAGAGCCTCCAGAAGAAACCAACCTCGACAACACCTCAGTTTTGGCCTTTTGGGCCTCTAGAACTGGGAGAGAATAAATTTCTATGGTTTCAAGCCACCAAGTTTGTGGTAATTTGTTATGGCAGCACTTGAAAACTAATATAGTGGCGAAGTAAGTTTCTACAAAAACAAACACCCAGACTGAAGAATCCCTCATTGCAGAGTGACCCTGAGCACATGAGTGGCCCAAGGAAACACAGGTGCAGACCTGGTGCTGTTTTACAAAACCCTCAGCAAAGCGACCAAAGAATGAGGATGACTCCTTAACAGATGTTCAGAATGTTAGCACTGGCGGCGACTTTGAGAGTAGCTGGAGTCATCTCACTCCTTTCACAGCTGGAGGAACTGACCTGTCACTTGGTTTCCTTTCTTATTTGCCTCAAGAGATTCAGATTGGTCTGTCCTATCTCAGCCAGGAAATCTCCATCTGGCCGACACCTGGAGTGATTCAGCTTTCAGCTCGGGGAGAGGAATTTCTTACCAGTAAGCTGTGAACCTAAAAATGCATTTATTCCACAGTTATTGTTGAACACTTACTCTACCACAATGGAAGAAGCAAACGATATGAACTCAAATCTTTTAGAAACATATACACAATACCAGATAGAAGACCTGTTTCTTTAAACTCTAGGTAAAGTCAAACAAGCATCTTTTCATTCCTTGGGTTAAAACTAAAGGTTCAAAACAAGGCAAAAGAGAAAAGAAACCTGTCTTAATCTTTTCTGGCTTCTATAACAGAATACCTGAAATTGGGTGACTTATAAACAATAGAGATTCATTTCAAAGATTTTGACATCTTCCAATTTTTGACTACTTTCATGGTTCTTTAAGGACATTAAACAGGGTTTACACAGTTATGGAGGCAGGGGAGTTCCAGATCAAGCTGGCAAACTTTGTGTCTTTGGGGGGGCCTGTTTCCCTTTGCTCACATGGTAGAAGGAGTGAAGGACCTCTCTGAGTCCTTTTTACAAGGGCACTAATCCTGTCAAGGGATTAGTTATGATCTCATATTAACTATAAGAGGTGTCCTTATAATCTAATAATCTCCCAAAGTTCTTGTCTCATGTTGTCATTTCAGAAGTTAAAACATCAACATGTGAATTTTGTTGTTGTTGTTGGGGGGTGTCCTGGGGATCGCGCTCAAGGCCTTCTGCTTGCTAGGCAAGCACTCTACCACTTGAGCTAAATCCCCAACCCCTCTATATGTGAATTTTTAAGGGATATAAACATTCAATCCATTGAAAAAACCATAGAACATTTCCATCTGTGGCACTTCAAACAAGGGCAGGACTTACCTTTCTGGCTTATAGTAGACGAATTCTACAGATAGTTCTAGAAAACCTCTAGTCCTAGAAAAGTAGAAGCAAACACACATTCATGCAAGACCCTATTTAATGGCCTTGAAGAACCATGAAAGTAGTCAAAAATGTGGGAAAGTCAAGATCTTCGAAAGAACAAAAATTAATCAAACTCAAAGGATAAGAGGCTGGGCAAAAAGTGGCTACAAAGATACGGAGAAGTCAAGCAAAGGTCATGGGGATGAAGGAACAAAACTTGAAGCTCAAACAAAACTATCCAGGGAGCCATAATGAGTAAAGCCAAGATCCTAGAATGAAGAACTCAGGAAAACAGGCCTGATAATTCAAGCTGTTTTTCCTTCTGAGATGGTCTTCATTTGCTTCTGGTTTAGCCCAAGAGAAGCTGATCCTAAAGTATTTGCTAAGAAGCTGAAACACTAAGCAGAACTATTGGCATTCTCACTGTGCTGGAGAGACTGAAAATAAAAATGGAGTTTAGGAACTAACTGTCAAAATGGAGGCGGCCAAATAAACATTCCAGAGCTTCGTTTGGGACTTCCTACACCCTAGAAGTAAGGGGGCACCAACAGAGAGAAGTCTGGAAGACTTAGATACAGCTTCACATCAGCAGTGGGTGATGCTCTGTACCAGCTGTGGTGAACCTGAGGGGCCATTTGTTACTGTTGAAAGCTCTAGAAGGTTTGCCATCACGGTTGTACTGACCGCCTCCTGGAAGATACACACCGTTCTCTCTGAAGCAAGAATGCCAGCTAGACTTTCTACCATTTTTCTCGCAGTGTCCAGGCTTCGTGGATGATTATCAGACACATCTACAGAAAATACCAGAAGGGAAAATACCACACTAGAACCAGACCCAGTAGTGACACAGATACTGAAATAAACAGACCCAAACTTTAAAACCAGGGCACATCCCCACACACCTCAAGATAGTTCATGAAGGGTCAGAAACAAACGTGCCGCACCTGAAACTAGAAGGGGCCCTGACTAGGAACCTCAGTGACTCGGGAATGGGCTTCTGTGAAAGCTGTTGTTCTGTGAGTGTTGCTTGCAAGAGAAACTGCGATGCTCGCCCAGGGATTCATTTCCTTTCCCTGTAGTCAGTCGCTGTTCATGTGAAACCAGGACCTCTCCCAACTCCTGCAATATTGGTTTGTTACACGGTGCTTGACTTTTTTAAATGAAGCTGAACTGTGTATGAGGGTGAGAAGTATAGAGTGAGGTAAAGAACAGCAAGTTTCTTGTGAATTGTGGTGGCCATCGGATGCCAATAGACTCTGAGGGAAAAGAAAATGGCATTTCCACATAGATTTAGCTAATATTCCTTTATTGTTTTTCCTCAGAGGTTATGGAGAGCATGGGACAGTCACATAATAAAGAATTAATAAAATTGAAACAACCCTCCCCACACCAAAAAAAAATAAAATAAATAAAAAAAATTAAAAAAGGGGCTGGGGATTTAGCTCAGTGATTAGAGTGCTTGCCTTGCAAGCACAAGGGCCTGAGTTCGATCCCCGGCACCACCAAAAAAAAAAAATAAATAAAAAATTAAAACAACCCTCCCCATTAATTCAGCTCCTTCTTTTGGTCCCTTCTTTCTTGCATCCTTCCTTGCATCCCTCCAACGTCACTGCATTTCATTCTCTTCCTCTAAGATGCCTTACAAGCTATGCACATTCTCCTATCTTCAACTGAGTCCTGAGTCCTAGCAGGGCGAGCGAAGAGTTTGTGGAATAAGCAGCAGAACAGAGACTGCAGAAGCCCTCATCTGTTTCCCAGCAGCATTAAAACCTGAGAATGAAGGAAAAGCTCCGAGCGGGACAAATGCCTCCACAGAGAGGGAACCGTCCGCGCCCTGCAGCTGGGCCCAGGGCAGGCTGAGCTCTGGTTCGGTTGTATAATGTGCGTTTTTCCAGGCTAACAACAAAGAGGGGGCCTTTACCTGTCTATCGTGTCCCATAACTACTTTTAGCAGTGAAGCAGTTAATGCAGTATTCCTCCTCTTGGCTAAGAGTTTTCATTTTTTATTGGCACCGTTTTATCCCCGGAGACAATAGCAGATTGTTTCTGGTGTGCGCAGAGGATCTTGTTCTGGCAGGCAGGCTTCCAGTCAACAAGCTTCACATCCTCTGCACAGAACGTGCGTGTGCCTTGTTCGAACCTGACTTTCAAGTATCTTTCATAAAGACAGTCACCCTAATCACAACCTTCAAGGCATTAGGAACTTGCACAGAACTGAAACCAAAAATACTCTTAAAGGAGTTTGAGGTTAGAAGCAAACCCAAAAGGGTGAGGGAAGGAGGCTGCTACTGAAATCCTTGGGCCAAAATGCTCTCGATCCAGACTTGGTTCATATTACCTGATTAGTAAAAGTCTTTCTTTTCCTCATACCTCTGCCCTGCTGAACAGCCTTCAAACGGCTATATTGGGTAATCTTAACCGCAGCAATCAGCCTGATGAGCAGCTTTCCTGGCAGGAAGGGAAGGAATTTAAAACAATTCAGAACTCCCTACTTGGGCCTGAGGGTTCATCCACCACCTAGGCCCCCTTACTCCCAGGCCGAAATTCCTCCTCCACCAGCTGCTGCTCCTCGTCCCCTCACGCCCAGGAAGAAAGTACATGTGCACGGCCTCTGTGAGAGGCTTTCTTTGCGTACAAGAAAACCGAACTAAAAGAAACAATTACTAAGACCTTGGTACAGCACACTTCATAAAGCACAGAGCATTTTAGTCAATCGTATCTCAAAAATTATGTGCAGACAGAGTCTAAAGATAAGAAAACCAGCTCATCAAGGTAAATGAGCTCAGCAGAGGTCACACGCTTGGCAAATGACAAAAGCTGGTTATTAAAATCAGGCTTCCAGGGGAGAAAAGACAAATGTCCCAGGCACAGAAATGCCAGATAAGTTATGGAGGTTCACTCCTTCAAGTATCTTTGAAACACGACCCCCCACTTTGAATGAGAGCTACGCATCAGGACTTCTCTCCACGGATGGGAGGGTAATGTAGTAGGAGAACACTCACCTGGCATCTGTGAGCCACCAGGTTCAGGGCCCAGTACCATAAAAAATACTGACAAATAGGACTTCCTTCCAAAGGTTGCAGAGAGGAATGTGGAGTGAGATCACAGTGGAGAAACGAGATACGCATCACCTCAGGGAGGTAAGCAAGGTCCATACCGACAGTGATCTTTCACCTTGATAGTATGAACCCCTGTTTGATGTGGTAAGAATGGCACTTTATTTCTGTGGTCTTCCTCCATAACCTGGATCTAATTATGAGATAAATATTGGGCATATTCCCACTGAGGGACAGCCTTCACAGCACTTGCACAGTACTCATCAAAGTGTCCAGTTCATCAAGGACTAGTCTCTCATCAAAACGTGAGAAACCATAACGGCCAAGAGAAGCCTAAGAAGATATGAGGACTGAGCATAGTAAATCCACCTTGAACCATGGGGAAGGGGAATGACCAGTTACATTCTGACTTTTTTTTTAGATTTATGAGAACATGACATAGAACAGAAATAAGAGAATGTTGTTATCATTGATTTGTATTCAATCACCTTAAAGAACTCAGACACTCTAAAGAAAAGCATAGGAAAAAACATTAATTGAGCCTTACACATAATTGGCAAGTAGTATTTTCTAAAGTTGACCAAACATGTTATCTATGCCATCCCAACATGTTCTTCTTATAAAGTGACATTAGCACACTGCCATCAGAGACCATTGTTTTCTCCTCAACCTATCTGGACCTGTGACTGTCCCAGTTGATAGAATGCCGTAAAAATGAAGTGGTATGATTTCGGAAGCTGGATCATTCAAGGCAATATGGTGTCTGCCTTAAAATTAGACCCTGAACTAGGGTAACACAGACAACTCCTGTAGACTCCTACTTACTTAAATTGATTGTAGGCTCCTACCTTACCAGCTCCTGCCTTTGCTGGTAAGGTAGAAATGAGGCATGTAGCTGAAGGAGGAGGCAGCGATTTTATTTTTGGTGGGCCAAGGCTCCTGAGAAGGGGAGGAGAGGCGCAAAATGAGGGTGGGTATTTGTTGGGCACAAGGCCTGATTCCAAGCCTCTTAGACAGTAGACTGAGAAACAAAAAGAGTCAAGTTCTTGAAAGATCTGGGGAGACTCTCAGCTCAGTCATGGCTCTTTCAGGGTCCAGGAGGCAAATGAACAATCAATGAGACTTCAAGTATATGATAACCATGTTGGTTATTTTCCCCTGAATTGATACATTCAAAGTCAGGAGGGGGGTCTTGTGGTAACACAAGTAAAACACAAAATTTACCATTTTAACCGTTTTTAAGTGTACAGTTCAGCCACACTAAACACATTTAGGGTGTTGTAAAACTATCGCCACCATCCATCTCCAGAACTTTTTCATCATCCCAAACTGAAATTCTGTGCCCATTAAACATAAATTCTCCGTTCCTCTCCTTCTAGTTCCTAATAACCACTTTTCTTATTCTTTTCCTGCAGCTATAATAAAATACCACAGATTGAGTACTTTGTAAGAAAATAAATTTAACAGTTCTGGAGCTTGGTAAGTCCAAGAGCAAGACACCAGCAGCTTTAGTGTCTGGTGAAGGCTGCTTTCTGCTTCTAATACGGCTCCTAGTTGCCACGTCCTCACGTGGCAAAAGGCAGAAGCATGAAAAGTAACTAGAGTATGCCTTCAATCTCTTTTATAAGGTCACTAATCCCATTCATAAGGGACCCACCCTTATGATTTAATTACCCATTAAAGGCCCCACCTTTCAGCACTATCACTTTAACCGTTAATTTTCAACATAAGAATTTTAGGGGATACATTCAGAGCATAGCACCACTGTTCTATTTTCTGTCTCTGAATTTGACTATTTTAAGTATCTCGTAGAAGTAGAATCATATAGTATTTGTTCTTTTTTCTCAATTTATATCACTTAGTATAATATTTTCAAAGTTCATCCATGCTGTAGCATGTATCAGGATTTCATTAAGTTTTAAGGTTGAACAATACTCTACTGTACCATAAGTTATTTATCCATTCATCCACCCTTGCATACTTGGACTGCTTTCACCTTTTTACTGTTGGGAATTCTGCATGTAGGTGTGCAAGTACTTTTGTGTCACTGATTTTGATTCTTTAGAATGATTGATCTCTTGGATCGCTTGATTCTGAAGTTCCCTAAATTTCCCTGCATCTCCAACATTTGCTTAAAACCCCCAAGAAAACCTGATCCTAGGATCCATGCTGCCTTCTTAGTTCTTGCTACAGGCAGCTGAGCTGCAGACTGGGCTCACAACACTGTGGGCAAGTGTGTCCCATTATTTTAGAATTCTATCACACACACCTTCAAGGGCTGTTCCAAAGGTCAGCCCACTCCTCAATCCCCAAACTCTTCCAGGGCCCTCTCAACAACCTGCTCTCCCGGGAGTTAATCTGGTCCCTTGAGATCCAGCCACTTCTGTGAGATGGGCATTAAGCCCCTCCAAAAGTGAGCCCCATGATGTACTCACCTCCCAGTAGGCCCGTCTCTCAAAGGTCCCCCCAGCTCTCAATACCCTCACTTTGGGGACCAAGACTCCAGCACTTAGAACTTTAAGGAACAACCATATCCAAGTCACAGCAATCAGCAGGTACATCCCAATTTAGAGAAGTGTCTCCTGTAAATGCAATGACTACAGGGATGGAGCAAGTACCAGCTCTTCTGCACACACACCCACCTATCTTTCCTTCACTCCAGGTGCAGGAACGACTGTGTTTCCTCTTCCATCTCCAGTCACACCTCTCCACTGGACTCTGCACACTATCGTTCATTGTTCTGGTAAGAAATTTGATTCCCTGAGAGTCTCCTGTCTCCTCCCAGAAGGAGCTGCGAGAGTGTTAAATTGTCAAATGAGAGCTCCTCTGGCTCGCATCTCTCACACGAGGACTTCATCATCTGTCCGAAGTCGCCAAGCTGTTCTCTGCCTACACTACCTATGACTTTTTTCTCCCCTAAAGTTAAAAGCTCAAGCTTATAATATGCATTGCTTTGTCCAACCTTCATATCGTTGGTTAGATTGGTTTTTGCCATCTGTAATGCCTTTTCTCTGCCTCTCATGTCTTTTTTATTTTAAGTAAAAATCTATGCACTATCAGAGGATATGTTCATTTTTATAATTTTTGGTTTTAAATGGACATATCGTGTGATAAAGTTAAACACATTTTCTCCATTTTATACCTACCACCATTCCTCAACCACTGTTCTTTATCGTAGTTCTTCAGTTCTTTAGTCTTGCATCAAAACACCTGTGGTTGTATACTATTGACAATAGCATCATTCAGTCCAGGAACTCTGTTCTGAATTTAACGTAAAGGGTATATACCAAAAATTTCTCCTTTGGGAGGGGTGATGCTGGGGATCAAACTCAGCGCTCTACCACTTGAGCTAAATCCCCAAACCCCTCAAAAATTTTTCTTGAATGAGGAAAAATTTTTTCTCTTGCCACTCTCAGTAGATATAACTTCTATAGTTATATGTAACGTGTCTGGTTACTATAACAAAAGTTTTTTAATATCACTAATAGATGTTAGGCAACCTAAATATTTAGGGTATTTATAATAACTCAATCTTTTCATTATTAGTAATTACAGAATGATCATGCATTTTTTTTATTTGCTGAAATTTAACAATGTAAATCTTTCCTTGAATACTAAATATGGATGAATCTTGACTTCAACATTTTGGTTCATGATACTATTTTGAGGGGAAAAAAGCTAATGTCTAAACTCATGGTTAGTTTTTAAAATAATTTAACGTTGTTTGTAGGGAGAATATTCCCTATGGAAATGTCATCCTCCTGAGTATTTTGTGAAATTCTTTAAGTTTTATTTTTCTTGTGGTTGGGGATTTAGCCCAAGTGGTAGAGAGTTTGCCTAGCAATTACAAGGCCCTTAGTTCGATCCCCGAGACCAAATTTAAAAAAATATATATATATTATTTTTCCGAAGTCACAAAGAGGAACAGAACATTTAGTTTACTACCTCTGTGTCCAAATCTAGTATAGTGCCAGCAATTTTCATTAGCAAGCAGCAGAAATTATAGAGACTTTCTTTTCACAGATATCTTATCTTAGTTTCTACTGGATTCTGTACAATGGTTATTGAAGAGGATATTTTTCACATATAAGGGTTTTTTATAGAATGTCTCTATAAAAATATTAATCATTTTAGTATTGTCCATAGTTTTCCATGAAAACTGGCAAGCCAGTAGTTTGTGAGGTTTTATACTTTACAGTTCTCAACCTAATTGCATCTTATTTTTTTTTTCTTTGCCATCTTACTTACATCTGTTGACCTGTGCTGTAATCCTGCAAGGTTGTGTAGTAAGTGCCCTCTCCTCTCACTTATTCCACTTCCTTCTGAGAGAATCATACTTGGTCTACATTTTGGGAAGCCATACTTCATAGGAAACTTAATCATTCCATCTTGTTAGCCTTGTGTATTAGTTACTTTTCTAGAGTCAGTGGTTTGCAAGACAGCAGATTTAATACAGGACATTTACACATTACAACATTCACGCACACAAGCCAAATGCAGGAGGGGTGCAGAACGTCTACCTATGCACTGGAGACCAGAAAGATTCAATCAAGGGCTGGAGCCCACAGCACTGTCCCGTGTACATCTGTGTCTGCACTAAAAGGCTGAAGAAGTCTATAATGGAGCCAGGATAGGATACTCACAGCAGAGATGAAGACCAGAGCTCCCTTGAAGCAAACACAGCCACTCCTGACAACAGCAAGGCCCCGAGCTCCTTCTGCAACGAGAACAGCCGAGTTCCCTTCTGAAGAACCAACCGCAGCAGAGCTTCTCCTGGGAAACAGCTGGTACCTATCTTCTGCTCCCGTTCTCCTTTATGTTGTGTAAGCAACAATCCTCAGGTGGATCCTCTATACCCAGAACCGCACTAACTCAGTCCAGCTGGGCGTTCCTGCTCAAATTGGCCACAATAAGTCCACCAGACCTTGTTAGCCTAAGTTTAATCTTTTATATCACATTGCCAGTGACTGGTTTAAGAAAGAGATGTAAGGCAAAGTCTCCGAGGGCCTCGGGAGAAAGATTTTAAATACACCTGGAAGTAACTGCTCTCTTTTCCTGCCTCTGGATACTGTAGTAACGGAGGACAAAATTCAGCCCATAAGAATTTAAGTGTTGGGGCCAAAACTCATACATTGGTGGAAGTAAAATGGCACAACAAACAGGAGAGAAAAATACACACACACACACACACATATATGTAACTATATAAGAATATAAAATAACATGCTTTGTGGATCCTTAATGTCTCAACCAAAACTACAAAACTACACACTAAAAAAAGGTACAGACATGTATGCTACAAAGCTATACACCTCAAACAAAGAAAAACCAATACAGAAAAAAACCAAGGCATGAGCTGCAGCCATGCATCCAAAGGGCTGAATCTCAGGGTTGAGTGGAAAAGCCTCCTGCAGACAAATGCATAGAGGAGGGTTGTATTTATATAAAGTTCAAAAAACTAAAAAACATACCTTGGGAATGCGGATACAGAAAACCTACCAGGAAAAGCGAGAAGACTGCTATGGTTTGAATGTGTTCCCTTCAAAATGCAGGTGTTGCCAATGTGGCAGCGCTCCTAGCATTCCAGCGCAGAGCTCCTCAGTCACTCTAGCTGCGGGTCGTGAAAACCGGCACTCCCCGGGTGTAAACCATAACCTTGGTGGCACTCACATGGTGCTGACCCGCAGGCTTGCAGAGTGCAAGACTGTGGAAGGACGTCTTCCACCGCCTAGACTCCAAGAGTCTCACGCACCCCTGGAGCCAAGCCAGAGACCTGCTGCAGGGGCGTAGCCACTGCAGAGACCCCCAGCTAGGACGGTGCGTGGTGCAGCCATGTGGGCAGGGCCTCTCTCGAGACCCCAGACCTGAAGAGCCACCAGTGTGCAGCATCGTCCTGAGATATCATCTTGATCCAACCTGGCAGAGCTGGGGCACGGGCAATGCCCAGCAAAGCTATGCAGGCAGGCTCTGTCGAAATCTTGAAGGCCCAACTCTCACCCCAATGTACCTGAAAGAGGCCCATAGAGTGGAAGAAAATTATTCTCCATCCTTAAGATTTAATGAGTTTTGCCTTGTTGGGTTTTAGACTTACTTGGAAACTGTTACTGCTTTTTCTTTTCTATTTTCCATTTTGGAGTGGAACTGTCAATCCTGTGCCTGTCCCACCATTGTATTTTGAAAGCATGTAATTTGTTTGATGTCGCAGGCTCAGAGCTGCAGGGAATTGGCCTCCAGATCGATTGCCAGTGATCGCACCTTCAGTCTCACCAATATCTGATGGGCGTAGGCTTTTGAGCGGTTGTTGAAATGGGTTCAGACTTTTAGGGATATTAGGATGGAATGAATACATTCTGTCTGTGAGGAGGATGTGAACTTGGGGCGACCACAGGTGGAATATTATGGCTTTAATGTGCATGTCGCCTCCAAAAGTGTTGTTAATGTGAAAGCATTAAAAGGCAGGACTTTGAAGAGGTGGTTAGGCCTCAAGGGTTCCTTCCTTGAGAGCAGGATTAGGTGGCCTTACGGAGGAAGGTGATTATTGCTCTTGCTTCTGCCTTCTGCCATGTGAGAACACTACAAAACTCAGTCATCAGACCAAATGGCAGCACCATAATCCTGGACCTGCCAACCTTCAGGACTAACAGGAAGGGTAAATGTCTGTTCTTTATGAATTATGTAGTCTTTATGAATTACGTAGCACCAACCAAGACAGAGGCTAAACTATATAAAGAAAAGCAAGAAGATGATAAATACAAACTACAGGAGAAGTTCCCTGGTGGTACAGGGGGAGGAGGAATTGAGGATCCACAGGCCCTTCAGCTATTCTCAAGCTCAGTGACAGGGGACTGCTGCTCATTTCTCCATGGTGGTTTTTAAGCATTGCAAGTTAGAAAACTTTTTGCACAGTGTTCTATATTTAATAAACAATAACAAAGACACTGGGTGTGGGGGTGCGCGCCTGTAATCCTGGCCACTGGGGAGTTTGAGGCAGAAGGATCGCAGTCTCAAGGCCAGCCGGGGCAACCTGGTGAGACTCTGTCTCAGAATAAAATTTTAAAAGGGGCTAGGGAAGTAGTTGAGTGTTTTTGGGTTCGATGCCTGGTACGAAAGAAATCAAGGAAGGGAGGGAGGGAGTAGAGGAGGGAGGGAAGAACCTAGCAAAACAAAAGTAATAATGCGAAGTGAATGATCAGGTCTGTTGCATACCTGAGAAATTAGAATACTTTCCTTTAAAGAGCAGAGTTGCTTTCACTCTGTAAGAAGGGTAGTAAGCTCTTCTACTTTTAACTGAGGTTGTGCGATCGGATTCTGGATCACAGCAGCTCACAATTTTTTTGTTGGTAACTGGATACGATGAGATAAATAGGCCTTTAGCATAAGATTTTATGTTTGTCTTGCTAGGAATTAGACTGTGCTTACTGTTTGCTATACCTGTAGGTGTCAGAGGCTAAGATTTCCTCTAGTGTTTTTTTGCGTTTTGGCTCTGTTTGTTGAATTTCTGTAGACATTTCTTCTTAAATAAAATCAAAGAAATAGCACAACAGAGACTGCATTTAGGATATACATTTTCCCACAGGAGGGGATGGAGGAGAAGCACAGTCCTAATCTATTGGCTTTTTTGAATCAAAGTCCTTATTTAAACTTAGTTTTATGTTACAATGTTTTTCTCTACAAACAAAGCTACAGTAACAGCACTGACACACATTTCACAGAACACTGATGAAATAAGAACAGGAAGTTGGGCATTGTATCTCAGCACTTGGATGGCGAGGCAGAAGAATCCCACAAGTTTGAGGCCAATCTGGGCTACATTACGAATTCTAGAGCAGCCTGAACTGCATAAGGGAGACCCCCCCACCTCAAATAAATAAATAGATAAATAGATAAATAAATAAAATAGGAACTCCTTTGAAGTATATTAAATCTTGATGAAACTAATCTAGAAAGTACCACCTCCCCCCCAGGGCTGATATTTATTTGTGTTGATATTTATTTTATATGTGAATATTTTGAAGTAGTATTTTGTTTGAGCACATAAGGATGTCATATATTTTTTTCAAATAGGTCTTTAGACTAATAACTATATACAGACATTGAAGCTTGTAGGCTACAAATTCAGCTTACAAGAAACATTTATTTTTCTCTACTGAAATGAATTTATTTCTTTACGTTTTATTCCACCGATGACATAACATTAGTGATAATCAAGCTGACTTTCCTCAGCCGATTAAGAATGGTCCCCTCATTCTCTGTTTCTCCACGATGACATCTAGTATGCCGATCTGTATATGCAGACCTTGAGAGTGGGGTCAAAGAGCACCCAGGCCTGTTGTCATCTGTCCAGCCGGCGTTTCTTGCTGGACTTCATGCTCCATGCCGACACCTACCAAAGGCCACAGTCTCACCCTGTCTTCTGTCTAAACTCCTGCACAATTCCTCTGGATCACCCTTGTGCCCACCTCAGGACCCTACAGGCCCAATTGCCTTTTCCGCCTGCTTATGTGGCTGTCTTAGCAACGGGAGAAGGTTTTAGCTGTTCTCCCTGCTGCTTTGCCGAGACATCATGACCATGATGTACCATGATGTGGAACAAATCTAGACCCTCGCCCCCCTCCTAGATTCCATCCAGGAAACAAAGGTTTTGAGTTGCAAAGCACTCCTATCTTCTCAAGCATGCACATGGAGTCCATCATTTCTTCACCATCCCATCTTCTAACTATGGTTCTACCTCTCTAGTGTTTTTTTTCCTCCAAACTGTGATAACTTAATCTAATCTAGATAGGCAGGCCACCTTGATCTGTCCACTATTCTTCTATGTCTCTAGTACGTGGTATAGATTCACACCTCAGTTCTTCGGAGTTCTAGTTTTTGATACTAATCTTAGAACTCAGAAAATCTTTTTTCTTCAACTACTATTGTTGCCCTGGATGTCAAGTGTGTACTTAAGAACTTGAAACTCCACCATGACTTTACACATAGTTAAGTCTCTTACTTGTTCATCTTTGCACTGCTGAACATACACTGAGAACTGTTGCTACCACTTTTCTGTCACCTAACTGGGGAGCACATGGCAGAGGGTTCCAGGAAGACCAAGGGAGAAAGAACAGATGACTATTCTAGGCAATTATATCATTGCACTAAAGAACGCAATTTTGAAATTAATGTTGATATTTTATTTCAAAATAAGCATGGCATTAAAAGTGTAAGACACTTTCCTTTAACTTATTGTAAATAAGTGACATTTATTAATGATGTATCAATGAACGGCATCCCTCATGACATACTGAGCCATCTTTATTTCGGGAGTTGATGTTGACATGTGCTGAGAATCCTTATTAAGAGTAATGTAGGGTAATGATATTATTAAGGGCAATTATATTAATGAAAATATTTCTTAAACGTATTCATAGTGGGACAATTACATCCAGCAGAAACCCAAAGTCCCGATTTGGCTTGGCCAGCTTGCTGGGCTGTTGGACGTGGGGCAGAAGTACAAGGGTCTCCTGTGCGTGAGCCATGGCCGTGGCTCTTTCCATTAAAGAAACAGTCACCATTTGTGCTCATCACAGGGAGTTGAAAATTACAATCTATATTCCACCCAGGCTGCAAGAATCCACCATTTCGAAGTGGTTTATTCCAGAGCCTCCCTGCCATTTCTGTACCTGTCAGGCTGCTTTCTCCTATTCTGGTTTCCAGACCCGGATGGCTTAAGTCAGAAAAACTGGATGGAAAAAAATGACAGGTACAATCTGTCAACTCATCTCTGCTTGCAGTGTGTCCAGACTGAAGGGCGGGGGGGTTGTTTTGGCTTTGTTCTAACTGTCAAGGAAAGGCTGGGCCATCTCTGGGCCTCCCGCACTCATTAGTCTTCTCACCTTCTGACTGTCAAGAGAGATTTTTTAGAAGGGACATAACACAGGAGGTAGTGCTGGATGGTGAGTCACCCTGATGTGAAACTCAGCTGGACCTTTAGGGCCTCTTGAGCTGACCAAAGAGCCACGATTAATCTTCATTCTCTTGGCTACTGTTGACAGAAGGAACATCGTGTTCCATCCAGTTTACAGCCTATGATTTACCTCTGTTGGACAATAATTATATTCACTATTTTATTTTCATGTATGAGGCTGCCATGAACATCTTCATAGAGTATTTTTTCATTCTTTTGAATTTTTTCTATGTGATAAATTTCCCATAAATGAAATTATTAAAACTATTATAAATGATAATTATGACAATTGCATAAAAATGAGATTTAAGATAAAACAGTTAAGAAAAAAATACAAGTTTGCCTGAAAAATAATAATAACTGTGTAAGTGGCCAGGACTTGGAAGGAATATGTCAGAATAAAAATTGCATCAACATAATGAAATTACAAATGGTTTCTTTTTTCGTTCAAAATTTATAAAATAATGTTAAATTTTGATGGAATTTTTTAAAGACCATTGACATTTTCTAATTATAAGAGCATGATAGTTTCTCATTGAAAATTATTATTCTTATTCTTTAAAGAGTAAATGGGAAAAGAATGGCTTTTCTTCAGAGTCTCTTAGCTATTTAATGACATACTATACTGTCAGTGTTTGCTAGAGGTTTCAATATTTCCAAGTATTTAAGGGACAAAAACAAAAGAAGCAGTACTCCATTTTACTCTTTCTCAGAAATGTGCACATTCAGGGGGTTGTAATAATGGTTGATCTACTAATTAAATTGAAGAATAGTATTCTCATATTTTAGTTCTCACTCATTCAGATTTTAATTCTCACCCTGTATATAAATTCCAGAAGAAAGATAAACAATAAGAAGGAAAGCTGGGTGTGGTTGCGCACACCCTTGATCGCAGGACTCGGGAGACTGAGGTAGGAGGATTGCCATGAGTCCGAGGACTGCCTGGGCTACACAGGGAGAGTCTGTCTCAAAAAACCGAAACAAAACAAAACAAAAAACCCAATTAGAAGGAAACAATATTAAAGATTAAGTGGCTTTCCTTTGGGTAGACAAGTTCGTATTTCCTTTATTTGTAAAACTATCTTAAAAGATTGCTAAGAGCCATTCCTGTTTTCTGGTTGTCTACTTTAAATCAAAATATAACAGACCATAATTCTTTTCTCTTTTGTTTCCAAGTTTCATTAGGCCATGTTATCCTTTTTTCAACAATTAGGCAGCTTCTTAAAAAGAAGCTTTTGTTTTACATCAAAAAAAAAAAAAAACAGGATAAAGCAGATGCTTTTAAAAAAATCAATATGTCTAATTCATCTCACTTTGAAATCACAGTATGCAAATCCCGTAGACTCATAAGAAGGCTGTATTTTTGAAATTCTTCTCTTTACTTTAAAAAATTTGGCTTATAAGCTTATTATGTGTGAAAGAGAAAGAGAGACAGAGAGAGAACTAGGAGAGAGAGATTCCCACTTTGCTAAACTACAACAGGGGAAAATACAGGGAAAGAGAGGTCTTAAGAAAAAAAGCAGTTGAAGTTCTCTATCAGCTTATATTTGCTAATCTGGGAGTCTTGCAAATAGGTCACTCATTAAAAGTTTATGTGGTGAATTCAGGAAGGCTGATCCTGAGGAGAGAACAGTAAAGGTTTTATAGACCATTCTGGGTGGGCATAAGCAACAGGCAGAACCCAAAGCATACATAAACGATTTCTCTTTCACATACTCATCTAGCCATTCAATAAGTATTCAGTTATTACTTACCCTTAAGCAAACACATCAAAATTTTTTCTCTTTTTCTCAGGAATCAGGAGAAGAAAAATGTGGCTGCACAATTAAAGTCATTCATACCTCATATCCCTTTCACAGATATGTGTGTGCTGAAGAACGTCAGACCTGGGGGTGAAGGGCAAGGAAAAGAAATTACTTAGGGAATTAGCAGGACATTTTCTTTTCATTACTTAAGAATGTCCTCTTTTTTATTATAAAAATTTTTCAAATACCCTCAGATATCTGTGGAACAGTCAGCAACAATGTGTACTAGGAATGAAAAAGTGCTTAAAATTTTTAAAAACAGCTTAATTTTTACTAACATAGGTAACTAATAGATGGATACTTAGGAAAACATGCACACTTGCACTAACAAAAACTGAAAATACCCCTCCGTCTGAGACTCTCACTCGGTTTGTTCTCCTAGCATTTCCAGAATAATTTCCAAATATACAGGTGTCATTTGAATCCAGATGCTTTAATTTTATAACTCAGGACCTCTCCTTCAGGGTTCTCTGGATGGTCTTGCTCCCCTCATTTCATTGTCCTTCCAAGTGCTTGCCAAGAGTACTCTCTGTTATGTGTCTAGCATCAAGCTTAATAATCATAAATAATCATGAAGGTTTACATCCTTAACCCTGGTAACATTCCTAAAAGACATTAAACAAATAACGAAGGGCTATAATCACTTACATTTCCTCCAATCTAAGTCACTTGTAAGATTAAATACTCTAAAAGTCGCCTGATTATTTATTGAATTTTCCCCTTGGTTTAGAGCTTTAGTAACTGCACAAATGATGTCCTTGGTATGGTGTTTTGTGGTTTGAAACCTGATCATTTCCATATTATCTTACGAAGTTGGGCGTGGTGGTGCACACCTGTGATCCCAGCACTTCAGAGGCTGAGGCAGGAACACTGCGAAGAATTTGAGGCTGGCCTGGTCTACATAGTGAGTTTAAGGTCAGCCCAAATTATATAGCAAGACCCTGTCTCAAAAAACAAAACAAAACACCACCAGCAAAATCATATTACGTTACGAGACTCCAATCTTATTTGAACCTCTTTTAACCGAGTTTTTCTGGCAGAAGGAGGTTGCTGACATAGGTAACTATTTGAGTCACCACCAAGCAGAGGCAGCAGCCCTGGGTTCCCACTTGGCTTACACCGATGCCTGCTGGGGAGGAACGGGTGATCCGCCTCCCTGCAGGGGAAGGGCGACTTTGTTACCGCTGGCAGCTGTGAAAGTCCTGGCTCCCTATTAGACGCACTTGGTGACCCAAGTTCGAGTCCCCTGCTTGGCCCCGCACATCAGCAGTGGGACTGGGGCGCCTCCTCACAGCCTGCAAGTGTGGAGTTGTAGGTGGTCCGTTTTCTTGGAGGAGGCAGGGAGGAGGCCAGTTTTTTTCTGTGTTGGCTTAGCTGCAGGAGAATGGTTTTTGTCTAAAAGCTTTTTGTCTTGTTTGTCTGCTCCTTTTCTGGGTCCTTGAGTAGGGAGGTCAGAGTTTTCTTGGGGGCCCTGGTGTCTGTGCCTTTTGATATTTCTGGATTTCTTGCTTCTTCAGCTCCAGAGGCAAAAGAAAACCCAAAGAATTCACCCCAGTGAGTTGTTCCTCAGGTGCCCAGTTTCCTGACCAGTCTGCGGCCTTCTCTCCCCTTCCTGGCACCTCACCATGTTTGTCTTGCATGTGATGTCCAGAATTCTTAGTGAGGTAGAAGTAGGTTGTGGCTTGAGCTGGCTGGGAAGTTGGGCATGATGGAAGGCAGTGGCCTAGACCTGACGTCAGCCTGGAGCACAAGACTCAAACGCCCTCTTCTCACAGGATCGGGAAAACTCAGAACTGAGATTGGATAAATGGAAAGCACACCATGAGCTTGCTCTCTTGCTCTCTTGCCCCTTGCTCCCTAACTCTCCTCCCCTTTTGGCTCTCTAACTGCCCAACCGTGGCTATTTCGTTCACGTGGAGAAGCCAGTCTCCTTTTCTCTTGTTACTTAAATAAATTTTCTCACGGCCTTAAGTTCCTAGTTCAAATTTTTGCTCATGAGGAACAAGAAGCTGGAACATACAGCACAGCCAGACTCTGGACACCCCCATCCAATATCATTAGTTGTACTCAGTAGTAAATGGGAAAAGTACTTCTATTCTGTCTTCCTAGGTGCAGAAGTTCTTAGCTGAAATCCTTCAATCAATCTTATTTTACCTAGAGCAAAATCTGAGGAAACAAAACTATTATGAAAAGACCATACTTTGCTCTATTCTCCATTTAATTTTAAGCCCAAATGTTTGGCTTTCAAATCAGTTTTGATAAAAAATGTGAACACCCATCCTATAGATGAGTACGAATGACCTGTGGAGTCAAAGGCCACCTGGAGAGAGGTACGTCAGATCCTGCTGTGTCCCAGGAGTTTCAGAATAGAGAGATTTTGTAAATTAGATTCCATCAAATTCATCTGATCAGGTCAGGTAAAACTCATCAGGTCAGCTGGTCAGGTTAGCTGAACGAGGCATTTGTACATGGCTATGATGAGCCTGGGTTGAATGAGCAGAGGAAAAAATCTGCTGAAGGAAAAAGAACAAAAACATCATCCAGGGAGAAGAGATGAGGAGCAATGGCCTTCCAGAGAGCTTGTGTGAATGTTTCCGATTTGTCTCTTGATCTTTATTTAGCTGCTAGTTCTAGATCTTTGTACATACAAGCAACACACCCTACCCTCAGGTTTCATGAGTCAGATCCCCTATACCGTGGTTAAAACCTGAGTACATTTCCACCATTTGCAAAGGTTTATGACTCTTGCATGAGGATCTGAACACAGGATTTGGATGTGCGTGGGCCTTTGGTCCCCCTGCTACAACTTTCCATATGGGTTGTGCTTGTCAGGAGAGTTGCCAGAGCCACACTACTCCCTGAATTGTGGCATGATAGCCCTTCTTTTTTATGTGCTTGCCTTCCTTCCTTCACTCTCCCACCTAAATCTCCTTTGTTCGCCTTTGCTTATTTTCTGTATTGTTCTGCAGCACAGTTGTTGAATTTTGAAAAATGTTACACAGTTTATAGGAATATGAAGATCAAAGGACACATAACTGGGTAAGAGTTGACCAAAAGCCTCTAAAGAAGACAAGCTGAAAGTAGAAATAACTGCAACACATGCTAGAAAGCAATGCATTTATGAAAGAAGGCCCAACAGACAGGTAAAGAAGATCAGACAGAACAGACTAACTCAAATTCTCCTTCATCACAAAGCCTAAAGTCAAGTTAGTTCCAATAATATGGACCTGTTAGTACATATCTGGGATAAATAACAGACTGTAAATGACTCTGGGACAGACTATTCATTATCTTAAAAGCAAACAACGACGCAGAAATTGTACAACCAAGAAGTCGATTGTATTGGCTCAATTGAGGAAAGCACTGAGGGGGACACTAGGGCACTCTTGAAAGGGTAACTCCTTGATTTCTTCCGAGCCTTCTACTTATAAGCCAGTTAATGTCTGTCATGGTCTTGCAAAAAGAAAAATCCTCTTCTAAAAGACCTCAAATACAGGAGTTCAGATGGTCTTCCATTTGAATCCTTCATGTGGAAGGTGGCAAATGGGAAAGACACTTGTCTTAGTTTTTTCTCATTGCTGAGACAAAATATCCAACACCCAAAGTTAAGGAAAGAAAAGTTTATTTAGCTCACAGTTTGTAGAGGTTTCAGACCATAATTGGCTGGCTCCAAGGCAGGGTGGCATGGTAGACAGGCAGAAGGCAGCAAGGCAAGCAAGGGACGGGCAAGCCTCTTTCTGGCTACCCGCCCTCAGGGTGGGTAGCACTCCCACCCTTAATCCTAGTATCACATCCTTAATCCCAGCAGAACTATGCCACACTGATCTATTAACTAATTTAGTAATCACACACTCCAGATCAAGCCCCACCTATGAGTGCATGAAATTTTCGAGAGACATCTAGACACAAACTATAATAACACTCAACAGCAGACCTAATGAGGTATATATATCTTGCATGTCTCTGTGGATCCCAGTAATAATAGTGGCTGTCTTTTCCATCTGAAAGATGCACAAATAAGTAATGAAATAAAGCAGTGTACATGAAGAACCAAAATATCAGTAACTTCACTACTGATAAAACTAAATTAGAAGAAATAGTTTAGCTGAATCAGCTCCAGTTTTGGGCACGCTGGTTCCCCACCCAGGACTGGGGATTGCTTCCGGGGCAGGGCCCGCTGAGCAGAGCTCACACTGGAGAACAGGGCACAACTGGAGCTCCTTCGAGCTGTTAGCTCCCCAGAGGAAGATGAGAAGCCGAGCAGAGCAGACCCAGGTATTTACATTGCAAATTTACCCATCAAATAAATGACTCCCAGAGGGAAGAGCTAATAAAGAGGTGGAGGGAGGTCAGGAGTTTCACTAATTACATTCCTTCCACTGGAGGGAACATCAAAAGTGGGGGTGGGGTGGGGGGAGCCATCTTCCAGCAAGACAGTCAGTCTTCCAAAAAACAAGCACTCTGGTTCACAGATGCATAAAACCTCAACATTAGGAGAAACACTTCCCTAGAATGGAAGGACCCAAAGATTTGCCGGTGTATAAGGATGGCTGAAAATACTCATATTCTAAGTGATTTCTCTTGCAGTGCTTTTCCAGAAAGTTTTATATTTGGGCTGCACTCCTGATTCATATGATGATAAACTAGGTTTGTGTTAACAAGGAAATGTGAGAGAGGGAGGAGGGAAAAGGAAGAAAGAGCAGTAAGGGAAATGGGGGGAGGGAGGGAGATAGGGGGGACGGAAGTGGAGGGAAGGAAAAGGGTAATGATCGCTGTCAACAAGGGCATATACATAGCCCCCAACTTCTTTTCTATATCTCCTTTGAGTTCTGCATTGAGTGGGGAAAACCGTCAATTTCATGATCTGGAAGCTTAATAGGTAAAAAGAATATATCTCTTCTGGACTGCATTACATTTTCTTTCACTAATTATTCTCTGTGCAAAAATTAGTTTGAGAAAACAACGTTTGGCTTGGGGAAATGTGTATTTTTTTAGCGTATGTTCGTAATATATGATGATTACATCCTCATGGGTAGCTGGTACACCTACCTAATGCATCTCTTTTTTTATACCCTTTCCCTTTCCCTCCCCTCACCATCCATCTACTGGCCCTCTTTCCATTTGCAACAGATCTATCTCCCTATTTCCTATTAACTATCTTTTATTTTGCTCAGTATATTTTGGGTTTCTCATGTAAAAGAAACCATGCAATATTTAAGCTTGTGTGTCTGATTTATTTCACCTAACACTATGGTCTCAAGATGCATCCATTTTCCTACAAATGAATAAAATTTATCCTTCTTTATGATAGAGTAGTACTCCATTTTCCTTATCCATTCATCTGTTGATGGATGTGTATGCTCCTTCCAAGATTTAGCTATTATGAATTGTGTTGCTCTGAATATGGGTATGCATGTATCACTGTAATATGATGTCTTTAACTCTTTTGGGAAGATACCTAGAAGGGGAATACCTGGTTCAAACAGAATTTCTAGCTTTAGTTTTTTGAGGAATCTCCATACTGATTTCCAAAATAGTACTAGTTTACATTTCCAGTTTCACTACACACACACACACACACACACACACACACACACCCCGGCACACTTGCCAGCATTTGTTGTTATTTGATTTCTCGATGATGGCCATTCTTTCTGGAGTGAGATGGAATCTCATTGTTGTTGTAATTTGCATTTCTCTACCAGCCAGAGACGGTGAACATTTTTTCATACAATTAATAATCAAATTCAATAGTGTAGCAGGATATAAAATCAATACACAAAAATCACTAGTGTTCTTGTATACCAATAATGAACTCACCAAAAAAGAAATTAGAAAACAATGCCATTCATAGTAGCATCAAGAAAAATTAAATTCTTAGGAATTTACCTAACCACAGAAGTGAAAAAGTTCTACAATGAAAATTACAGTATATAAAAAAGGAGACCAAAGAGGACATCAGGAAATTGAGAGATATCCTGTTCCTGGATAAGCAGAACAAATATTGTCCAAATGATCATACTTCTAAAGCAGAAATGTGTATTGCTAACTAATAATAAGAGAGGCGTGAAGCAGCACACGAGGCTGAGATGATCATTACAAACACAGTCTAGGGATGCAGTTACATGGGCTCTCCTGGTGTGGACAGTCAATGAAGATCAGGGTCGTTTATCCCGCACTAGACCAGAGGGCAGGACTTGCAGGCAGAAACTGAAGCTGGGGACTGCAGGGCAAATTCCATCTCTCTTCGCTGAGACATCCATCTTCTGCCCTCAGACACCGGAGATCCAGGTTCTTGGGCCTTTGGACTTCAGGACGTAACTCTAGCACCACCTCACACGGCACCTTCGGATTCAGACTGGGACTTTCGTAGCTGTGAACAGACCTCACATTACGAGCATGCGTAGATGAGAACAAGTCCGCCAGACGCTGTCACAGTGGTGCTGCTATGTACAGCAGTACAGGGCTCAGAACCCAGAGGCAAGAGTTTCCTTCCCAGCTGTGGTGATGCGGAGGGGACTGCTGGGAAGCACAAAGTAGTATACACTGTGTATCTGTCAAAGACTCACTTTGTCGGACTTACAAATGAAACCGACACACAAGTTTTCCCGGAACAGAACTCCTTCGTAAGTCAGGGACTTACCGTTCATCTGCAGCTGCCTTGGCTTTCAGGCCACAGGACTCACCCTGAATTATATCACAGGCTGTCCTGGTTCTGTAGTGTACAGACTGCAGATGGGCCCCTTCTGGGCCTCCAGAATCACGTCACAGCCAATCCCGTACTAAATCTCTAGATAAATACCAGTTATAATTGAAAACTACAGTGAATGTTTAAATTTTCCAAAAGAAGGTATTAGAGTAAATTACATTGCTATTAATCTGCCTTAAAATACTCCACCTTGCTTCAAACACACAGTCCCAGAGCCAGCGAGTGAGGTAGAGGAAAACACATTGTGATGTTTTTATGAGCTGCTTTTCTGTTGGATGGCACTCAGTAGCAACATTCACTGTGTTTTTTATCACACCTCATAAAGCCATTTGTACATACATAGATGTGTTACTTCTGTTTCTCCAGAGAATCGGGATCAAATGCCTGTAGGATTAGCCAGAGAACAGTGACTACCACAGCCTGGGATGCAGGACACTTTGCTCCTAAAAAGGGGCGGATTCATTTTGATGGCAGAATCATTTTAGTCTTCTCTAAGCCTACCTGGGCTGGATTTTCTGTTCAACCTGAGCCCTTTTCTTCTACAACCTGGTCATTAAAATCAATCATTTAAATGCCATAAATATCAGATCTTAGAATAGCCCATTTCCCAAAGGCTTTTAAAGCACAAGTCATGCTTAAAGCACAAGCACCTACCTTAATGTAGGACCAAGGATGTTTTCAGTAGAAATAAACTGTTTGCAGGTATAAACAGTACTCCCAAGACCTGTCTTCTGCAATACAAAGAAAAAGGTAGACTTCTGAAGACAACATATCGGGAAGTCTCTCATTTTTATATGAAGTCAGAAGTTATGATGATGACATCACAGAGCACAAATTTAGAGTAAAAAAATGTACGTGGAAAAAGTCTCTAAGAGTTGTAAGAAGTCACAGTGGTTAATTCAGGTGAGGGAGATAGAACTGGGAGACAGGTAAAGAGGATACTCACAGTTTTCCTATATGCTTCTTATACCAGTGTATCTGGGAAAGAGGGATGTCTACCCTGGCGACGATGTCTGAAGTTACTAGTATCAGCCATGGCAAAATGAGCCCCTCACAATGGTGTAGAAAATCTTGGACTTAATCTTTGGGGGCTATGATATTATACTAGATACAGATCCTGCCTTCAAGCAGAGCAATGAGGTATGAATACCATTCAGAGGCTTAATAAAAAGGCTCAGTGAAACATGAGAATTGGAAAAATAATTCCTTCTGAGGAAGATCAAGGGAGGCAGACCATGCAAGAGATGGGAACTCTTAAAATGATTATGAAGCACTTAAACACACTGCATGCTTCTGTCTACACTTTTTCAGTACTGTACTGGGGACCTAATTTAAGGGCACTCTCTTCTCTTATCACCAAACTACACCACAGGCCACCCCCACCTTTTGGGACAGTCTCGCCAAGCAGCTCGGGCTGGCCCTGAACTTGCAATCCTCCTGCATCAGCCTTCGAGTTGCTGAGATTATAAGCATTCACCTCAGGATCAAGTCATCCACTTCAGCATCTAGTCTATTCTTTAAGATCTAGTTCAAGGGCACCTTTGTCGTGAAGAATGTCGTTTCTCCGAGTTGAATGACTCTTACCCATGATTTTTGTTCCTATGCCCCCACATACACATTTTCCTAGCTATAAATCTTCCTCTATTTGACTCAGGAGTTTAAGGCTGGGAAATATTTTATGTATCCACAAAGCTTGGCCCTTACATCTGCCCTGTCCATCCATCTATTGAATGAATGAGCTCTGTGCTAGGTGTTGGGGAGACATACAAAACTGAGTAAGATAGAGTATCTACCACTGAGGACACCAGCAGAATATTTATCATCCTAGCACAGTCTCAATGGTGCCTGACAGAAACAAGAAATGATGCATAGGACTACAGGAACCACGAGGATCAAAGTCAGTTATAGGATGAAAGAAAAAAGCTTCACAAAGACATGGTATTTAAGCTCTTTTTGATGGTGGAAAGAGGACTAGGGTATAAGAAGGATACTGTGCAGAAGTAAAAGCATCATCGCTTCAAAAACTATCAACAGAGGCACATGAAAATATTAAATGACCCAAATTATGATCCAGGTAGAGTCCAAAATACCTAACTTCCATCTAAGTATTTCCCTTTTGCAGTAATAGACATCTTTGAAAATAAACCCAAGGTTAGCCCATGATTACAGGAGAAAGCTAGGGAAGTAACTTATCCTAGAGTCATAAGGAACCTGCCTACCAACTGATTCCTGGATCAGCACCCCCCAACCAATTTCAGTGCACTGGCTGCTTAAGCAAAAGAAATGAATCACTAGTTATAAAGTAATAGCATAATTCACAGCCAAACTGAAGGCCTGGCTTTGCGGTCCTCCAAGCTTCTGCCTAGACGGATTTGTGTACGCTTCCTCTGTTCCTACTAGGTAGAAACTTGAATGTTTCATTGCCTGGTGATAAAGCAGTCTATGCTTAATTGTGTCCCTTAAAATGAGATGTCATCTAGGCCATTTTTAATTCCACTTGCAGCAGGGAAGGTATGAGGAGCAAACAACAGGTTGCTGTGATCCTATTCTAACCTCCCTTCTCAAGGAGCTTGCAGATCCAGTGCCCCACATCAAGCAGAACTTGTGTGAGGTTCTGGAAACATCTGCTAAGCCTGGTAAGGTGGCTTAGCCAGGAAACACAAAGAGCAATGATGTTATAATAATGGCTACTTTTGAGGGTTTTTTTTTGCGTAAGTCTCAGGTACATATTGTGCTTCCTGATAAACAGGTGAGGACACTGAGCCTTCAGCTGGGTCTGGAGTTAAGGTACCTCTACAAGCCATCTTTTCTATTACACAAATGCCTCTTGCAATAATCCAGAAGATCCCTAAGGGCAATAATCCAGAAGGTCCCTAAGGGATAAAGAAAGAAGTTGGTAGCAGAAACTGTATTTGTTAAGGGAAGAAAAGTCAATGAAAAGGTGCCCCCATTCTGCTTGCTTTACAGTATTATGGAGGAAAAATGCTGCCATCGCCACGCTGACAGTTCCAATCCAGTCACAATGCGCCAGTGACTCGGGCTTGCACAGCCATATTGTGGCATGAAGGCATTAAAGCCAGCAGAGTCCTCGTTCAGAGGTCGCAAAGCGGGAACTCAGGAAATGCTCATTAACCCTCTAAGAGCTGAGTTTATATGTCCTTTCCCTCTCCCGCAACAAATCTTACATACACATGTCCTAACGCTTTCAATTGCCTACCACATGAATAGGAGGAGCTAGATGCAAGAGCATACAGTGAGGAGAAAGGGACTGACAGTGCTGCCAGACCACCATTCTAGAACCTCAGACTCTGGAAAGAAATGTCCTGTCATTAGAGACTTACTGTCCTGCAACTTGTCAATGTCCCAAAACTCTTCATTGGGTAGCAGTCCCTGGCCTTGATCATTCAAACAAGAATCCACCCGTTTAGTTCTCGCAGGATTAGAGAAATACACGGGTCAGATGCCTTTTAAAAGTGCAGTACGTTCATGTGTCAATCAAGAAAGTTTTATAAAATGGTGAAAAATCATGTTTTAAAACAGGCACAAAATATAAGCTTAAAATAATGTATGTTTTTGTGGTACTCGTAATTAAACCTTAAACCCATGGTCTTCACACTGACCTATTTCGAGCCCAGCCCTTTTTAAAGTTTTTTTTGAGACAAGGTCCTGCTAAGTCACTAAATAGCCCAGGCTGGGCTCGAAATTTCAATCCTCGTGCTTCAGTCTACCAAAGTCTTGAGATCACAGGCATTGCCACCACACTTGGATTCTGACTAAATACTTCTAAACATTTAAATTTTCATAGCTCTCAATGAATTGATTTGACATTTTCCCCTAGTCTGTGTATCATTTTAAAAATCTGGATTTAGGAAGTGACATTTCACATTTCATCACTGCTTATTAGAATGAGTAGTCACCAATGCTTAGTAGCAATGAATCTTTTAAATTTATCTCTCTGAAAAAAAAATGGAAATTAAAACTCTATAGCCCAAATCATATAGATTGCCTGAGAATTAAATTTAATGGTCAACTTGATTGGCTTGAGTAGCCAGGGGCTTAGTAAAGCACAACTCTAGGTTGTGTGCTCTAGGGGGTGTCACAGAGGCATGACCTTTGGTACTATGTTTGCTTCCCAGTCCCCTCATTGGCACTGTTCCTCTGCTCTGCTTCCTGGCTGCCATGAACTAAGCGTCTTAGTTCCACTATGCCCTTCCATCATGTTTCTGCCTGGGAGCCAGCCGACCACAGACCGAAACCCTAAAACAAGGAGCTAAACGAAACCTCTTCTTCAAGTCACAGGGGTTGGGTATGATGTCCTAGTGACGGGAAACCTGGCAAGTACCATTATACAGCCACACCAAGTCGCTACACTAGGATTCAGGTGGCTGAAAACACAAATTTAATGGGAAAGGACATGTGTGTACTTTTTTAACATAGGGAATTGTGCACTTGTACTGTTCTCACAGCTCTGAAAATTAGTACTTTCTAATAAGGTTATTTGATCCTTTCCATATTCTACAGGCAGTTGTTAACCTCTAGATATCATTTGAACTTTGAGAAAACTTCTACTTTACTTGCTGACCATGTTATACTTTGGTAAAGCTAAAGGAAAATAAACTATGCCTCTTTTGTGTCACTGGGTAAAGTGCTGACTTCATTAAAATGAATATACAATCAAAGAATGGTAGAGGAAAGTGATACTTTGCAAGCATGAAGAGACAAAACACAATCTCTAAGATTCCAGAAACTCAAAGTGTGATTTTGGCTCCCTCTCATCTCAGCTGTTAAGGGGTAATAACTCGTCTCTTCTATTTTGGTAGTGAGTTAAGGGTTTTAAAACACAGTCATCAATAAAATAAGGTTTTTTTGTTTGTCTTTTTTTAAGCAGACAGTTCAATCTCCCAAAACAAAAAAATTTAGAAAAAAATGAAATCTACACTGAAAACATCAAAAAGTAAAACAAGCAAATATGCTGAGTTCAAAATAAACATTTTATTTTTAATTTTTAAAAAGTATGAAATTAGTTTTTCTTTTTTTCTTAATAACTTGAAGGAAGTTTTTGTACTTTAGGTCGTATTAACACAAGCACACAATCAGGTCTGACCTGTGGTGACCACTTATCTTTTGCAAAGCAGAACTGAACAGAAATTATTTCAGGAAGCTGATTATTTTTGCATCTATTGAAATGAAACTGCAATCTATCTCTTTAACAACTGTGACAAGCTTAACGATGTTGCACACTCTAGGCTAATTCCATACCAGCATTGTTTCATCTCAAAGTTTAAAGGATCTGCCATATAAACATGTCAGTGAGGCCACGGTGGTGTTAATCTATTCTGAATCTTAAAGTGGTTTTCAAAAGGATGCACCACAGGTTCCTGTTTCCACATCTATGCAACTTTATTAACAAATAAAATACACTGCCAACATGTTTTATATATGGGTAAGGGCATTCTATAATAGTTAATGGCACATTCTCATCTAACAGTTGAACTTTATCAAGAATGAGGTTAAAAATAATAATATACTAATATTTCATGTAACTATTTGAAGCATATACCTAATAAACAATTAAAATAACATTTAACAGTGCTTTTAAAATGTAAAATCATTTATGATTTTCCATGAGTTGGAATCATTCAAAAACAACTCCTTTTAAAAAAAAAAAAAATTATGAAGTCTCTTCTACAGACTACGGCCGGGAAGGAGTGTGACAACAGCTAACTGGCTCCATCGCTACCCTGGTTCCTTCTCTCAAAGGGCCCAAATTAAGACAGTCACTTCACAGTCTGGTGAAAACTCTATTTAGGTCGGTCACATAACTTATCCTCCAACTTAGAGCACAGAATGCAGAGAATACTTGTCAAAGCTGAGAAAACAGGAATAACCAGGATTGTTTTGAGTAAATGAAAGATTTCATATTTTACATTAGCTAAGTACACTATCGGGTTCACTCTTATAATTTTTGTGCTTTCTGAACCAGTTGGAAAACAATTATAGCAAGAAAACCTGAATTATCTCCAATTGGATCGCCTGAACTTCACTCTTCCTGTTACGAAGCTTAAATGAAAATTTTGTGTTTTTTGTTTTTTCAAACGGGGCCTAGCTGTGTATTCCAGGCTGGCTTTGAACTCACTGTGCAGTCCAGGCTGGCCTTGAAATTGCAGCAATTCTCCTGCCTCAGCCTCACAAGTGCTGCAATTACAGGTATGTGCCGCCATGCCCAACTTGATTACTGTCTAACAAGTTAAAATTTATGAACTTTAAAGGCATGTCTATAATGGGATATATCTTACAGAGTCACAAGATGAATAGGCTGGAGATTAGTACTTCTCTACTAAGCAGAGATTTTCATTTTAACTTAGTACAATAGGATTTATATTTTAATTTTAAATTTCTAAAATCTATATACTGAATATACTATATAGAAAAGCATTTTTGCCTTAGTTTATTGCCTAACTACATAAAAATGGACTATCCTAGCCATAACTACCTTATTCAAACATAATGAAAGTAATTTAAGACATTTTTGCATTAATTTCCAAGTCCAGTTCACATTCATTCAACTGTTTATAGATAGCCGAATAAGAGTATTGATTTTCAATCTTTAAGGCAGATAGCA
This sequence comes from Hystrix cristata, assembly GCA_004026905.1. Taxonomy (NCBI): domain Eukaryota; kingdom Metazoa; phylum Chordata; class Mammalia; order Rodentia; family Hystricidae; genus Hystrix; species Hystrix cristata. The sequence goes on from PVJO010001199.1 coordinate 96,707, forward strand.
AAGGTGGTCAAGCATCCCCAAACCAACAACTGTTCAAGCTCACAGAAAATGAAAGGAAGTGTGTAGGATTTGATAAATCTGGACGAGAACACTGAGTTTCTGGAAATAACATTTTGATGCCTCTGGTTGAATGAGATTTAAAGGCTACCACCGAATCACACTAATCACAGTGGCTTAGGTAACATGTACATGTGAACTTCAAAGATTTAGGGGGAAAAAAGCAAAACAAAAAGTGAAGTTTTGATGTTGTATCAAAGTGATGCTCATTTCAGAAACCAAGTAAATACTATAAAAATTAAAATTTTAATAAATTAATGTTTGATAGCTGAGCTTCCTAAGAATTAAAAATTAACATGTATCCAAGCTTAATTTCATTTAAAATTTATTAAAAGAACAAAGTACAGGTCTACAGGAAATGAAATGAGTAGGAGATAGAGAAGATATCCAGCATGAGTATGGATATGTTATTAAAACATTCTAATTTTAATTAATTTCCCAATTAAGCAAATTAAGTAAATTAAATACTGTTTTCTTTACCCCATGATCTTGTTTTACTTCAAGGGGTGTAACACAGGTACTTTAATCAACAATAAAAATTCTACACAGGGGAGTAAAACTCAATGAGGGAAAATAAAATATAGGAGGCTCAATTAGCAAACAAAACTGTATGTTTTATTTGTCAAAGATAATGAAAAAATTAGAAAATACAAAGAAATACAAAAGAGGCTATAAAGCATAATAAATTTTATTTTTTTAAGAAATGAAAGTGTCCCTGAATATTTAGGTATAACTTTTAGTAGTAGTCAGTGTCTAACAAACAATCAGTTTTAAATGTTCCATACAGCTGTATTAAATGATTTTTAAATTTAAAAGAGAATGTCATTCCCATCATTTTTAATACTGGTATTCAAAAGCAAAGGTGTAACTGAGGAAAAAAAGATGAGACATAAAATGATTTGCAAGATGCAAAATGTAGTACTTATGAATGTAAAGCAGATTCCAGTTGTAATAATGATTACACTCTCACCACACACACACACACACACACACACACCCCTCAGACCCCTATATTCCACAGACACATTTTTCAGAACTTGAAAATAGTTGTTTCGCATATTTCAGTTCAGATTATGATTTTTTACAAATTAATCCTACAATCATAAAGCAAGGAGCTATTAATAGAATAAGATTTTATTTGCTAAGCTTAACGAACATCTGAAGAAAAATTATTACAGTGATACTAAAAGATAGTTTATTCACTTTTTAAAAGACAAATGTAAATGAGAATATCTAATTTGAAAAATTAATTTTTAAAATTGTCTTAAATGAAATAAATATTTCTAATACAATCTCTTCCTGTAAGAATCTCTAAGATGGGTAATCCTAAAAATCAAGCTTCTCATTTGAAAATCCTTAAAACTAGGATGTCCCTTAAAAATTTTTTTTCTTATAAAGGACATTTGGTATACCCACATTTCTTAAAATTTGTCTAAAACAAATTCTAACACTTGAAATTTCTATACATATTTAGTTAACTTAATTTAAAATTAATAAAAGATAACTTGACACAATTTCTAAGAAAACAATGTAAAAAGTAATTTATGCATGGTTATTTACAATGTTTTCTTAAGTAATACCATATTCAAAATTTTGACAAATCCTTTCAAACAATCAGCACTATAGTTCTAATAAACTTTATATATAACAAAGAATATTTCATGTGTAGAATTACCAGATGGCTCTAAGAGCCAGAAACTAAAGCATTTGACATGGTTAGTAATTTCATTTTTATTATACTTACAGTCAAGTCAGAAGTCAATGGTATTTACATGCTGGAAGACTTTATCACTCAATTCTTTCAATTATATCAAACACTGATTAGCCAAATGTTACTGAACTTTTCCCCTAAACTTTACATTTTCTTCAAGTATATGTAAATTTTTAAAATGGGCACATATGCAAATGTGCAAACCAAATAACATAAATAATTAAAGAAGGAACAGAAATGGCTTTTAAGCATAACCACACTGCCATTTAATTTTGAAGCTCCATCTTTTCTTCACTAATTTTTCTTTTATAGTAGTCTTCTAGCCCACTAAAGTTGTAGATTTACAGATGACCTGGAAACTTCGCATTGGTGTAAGAAGGGAATGTTGGGTTGATGTAATCTAGAGACAAAGAAAGAATTAGTATTAAAGTGTAGTAAGTTGCACTTACCTAAATTATAGTACAATAAATCCATTTTGCAGCAGTATTACATAAGTTCTTTTGATAAATGTAACATAGAACAGTATATTATCAGAACATATTTTAAAGCATAGAACTTATATAAGGAACCACCATCTAGAAAATATTTAATTCTATTTTAGATTCCTCAAAATGCAAAATGATAATTGCTACTCCCAGAATATCATTCAAACTAGTAAAATTACCTTGCCTTTTCTCATACTGTAATACTGACAAATCTTAGTAACACCATTTGCAAAGATATTTTACTAGTTAAAAAGAAAATATAAACAAACATCTCTGGGGTTAAGGGGATCTCAGCAGAATACTTGAAGTGATACTTTAATATGAACCAGAAATAAAATTGTATCTATTGTACTCTTCAGCAGAAATAAGTAAATTATATATGCTTATGAATAACACATCTAAAGTATAAATAGAATTTAAGCCACCAAATCACAAACCACACAAATTTATTGATAAAGAAGACTACAATCACCCTTCAATCCATAGGGACTGTTGCAGGAGCCCCTCTGAATACCACAATCCTCAGATGCTCATATAAACAGTGCAGTATTTGCATATAACCTACATGCATCACCTGCATTCTTTTAAGTCATCTCTAGATTACATGTAATGCCTAATACAATTTAAATGCTACATAAATAGTTGTTATACTGTATTGTTTAGGGAATAATAAAAAAGAGGAAAATCTATACATGTTCAGCACAGATGTAATTTTTCTTTTTCAAATATTTTCAATTCATGGCTAGTTAAAAACACAGATGTAGAATCACAGACTGTTGTCTGCACTTAAATTATACTAACCTTGAAATATCTTACAATCAGAAATAAAGTGTTTCAGTAGATGTTTTGCTTATAGTTCAAATACCTTAAAGTTTAAATCATTTATACATATAAAGTATATAATACTTGCTTTGAAAACAGGATAGAGAGTAAAGACAAGAGGTCTCTTTATGTGAAGACACTCCTGGCTGGGAAGGAAGTAACTGCTATGACTACACACACAGCCTCCAGACTCTGGCTAGATCGCTCCTCACACCGCCAGTGCTCATTCCTGCATTTTCTCATTCACTGAAGATGTAGCCTTCATTACTGATACAAAATAACGTACATTACGAAAACAGTAACAGAACTATTTTCTTCACACAACTTTTATTCCTTGATCCAGATTGTTAAAATGACTGCATGACAAACTGTTTTTTAATACAGATTTTTTTCACCAGATGTCTATGTAGATTTCATATTGTTTTATGCAAGATGCATATCCTTTCTGTGTAACCAGTCATACTTTGTTTTTCAAGCCTTCACACTTTGTGCTGGTGATTACTTCAAACACATCCTGTGGTCAATTTTTAAAAAGAAGTTTATGAAATTCAATTTTAAAAATTTAAAGTTATCTAAAAAGGTTTACAACTTACTGAATTTCAATAAGCTATTAACAGTATGAAAAATATATTAAATATGCTAACTTTGAGTAAAAAGTATGAGTAAACATTAAGTATTTAATAGTGTAAATTAAATGCACATAAAGGAAATAAACAGCCAAAATATTAGTATTTACCTCTATAATAAGAAGAAATATCTTGTTCTGTGAGCAGCTGCCATACTTTCAGACATGTTTCTGACTTTTAGATAATTAACAAAGCCTCTGAAGAAAAGGAGAAGGCCTGAGAAGATTGCAATAATAGATATGTTATGTTCTTACACAGAACAGGGTACAAGCTAGATAAATTTAAAACAATTACAAATAAGATCCTTTGAGCTCAAGGAAGTTCATTTGCAAGATTCCATTTATTTTATATTTTACACTATAATGATAACTTCATCAATCTATTGCCATCCAGTCTTTCAACTTGTTAAGTCTCAGTGTACCAAAATTAAAGTAAATGTAGCTATGAAATTCCAGAATTACATAAAAATATAATTTGTTGAAACATTTTAATAGAAAAAATATACATATGCATTTAAGTGATTTTTTAAACAGCAAAGTCATCTAATGCATTTTACTTATTCAACTCATACAAATACAACTCAACTCATCAAACTTCGATTAATACCACTAATGATCAAATAAAAACATATTTATTTATTCATATAAAGTATTCAAGAGAACATATGCATATAGCTGCTAGCAACTGTTGGAAAAAAAATAAGCCTGTTTACCAATATCAAGGGTTTGTGACCCACAAAATCTATATTTGAAGATATATGCCATTTGTACATTTTTTAAATTATGAATTCTTATTTTCAAGTAATAATAAGAAATGAATGTAGAATAAGAAGACAGAAAAGAAGACTTGGGAGGTAGTCAGTATGGTGATTTCTTAGATGATTAGACACCTGAGGTACCTATCACAGTCTTCTCTGTGCAATAATATTTTAAAGCAATAACCATTTACATTATAGGTATCTTTAATAATTAAAACAGCATTGCTTGTAAAAAGTTTCAAAGCTTCAGATGAAAAATATTAGGTACACAGAAAAGCATTATCATTATTAGTATATGCCTTTAAAATATGAAACATACAATTCTTAGGCAAATAACTTAATAACTCCAGTAAACTTATAAACCAAAAATGGTACAGGACCAAAACAAAACCAGAATCTATGTGTATGTGCAACTTTCCTCACCAGGAGGAAAAATGTCTGTGAATTTAAAATACAAAATCCAAGACTAAATTTGTACCCCAAAACACAGGACAGTAATCAAAGCACTAAAAAAAAGGAGTATGTTTGTAATAAACCAGAAAGACAAAAGAAATGTACACATAATGATTTAAACAGAGGCATTAATTTCAGCTAAATCCAGTTCCATCTGCTTCCTTTATCCAAGTCCGTCCGTTCGTGACTTCCTCTTTCTAAATTCTACCTTCACGGCCTTCCAAATGCTGTTCAAAGATAATGGTATTGTTTCCAAAATGCAAAAGTATTACCGAAAAACATAAACCAAAATTACCTGTTATATCCCTTCTTTTGTCCATGAATGAAGCTATTATTTCTAAGACTTTTTTTTTTTTTTTTTTTTTGCTTGGGCATTTTTCTAAACTAGGCCAATTCATACCTAAAACCTTGTTAGCCATGGTTGTTGCACCTCAGCATTCTACAGTGTGCTCAACGTTCTTCTGAGTATGCAAGAGCAACACTTCTATTATTGATTAAATTTTCACATTCCTAGGTAAAACGCTAGATTATGTCTCTGACGTGGAACTCTGATACAGACTTTGCCCCATAGTTATCTTCCTAAGATTCTCCCAAATTCTTAATAATGTACATAGCAAGCAAATATACTCAACTTCTATATATAAATACCTAACAGACTTCATACATAATGTTTTCACCTTTAGGTAAGAAATTCAATACAAAGTATATAATTCAGGTAATCTGAATATAATCAACAGCACAAAACAGGCTTAACGTTCACAAAAGTCTGACTTCCCAACACAGTTGCAACACTAAAATAATTGCACTACTATTATCAGAGAAAGAATGTGGTGACCACCAAGAATTTGTTTTCCCCAAAACTTAAGATCCAAAAGCATGACTCAAAAAAAACTCAAAGATAAGACTGCCACCTACTGTAATTACTTTCTGATGCAATTATATTCAGTAGAAACGAAACATGAAATTCTTCATGTCAGTAAACATACTTGAAAGATGGATTAAAAGCAATGTGATTTTTAAGAGTAATTTAATTATCATACATATAAATTGAAAATCCATAAAATTCATCAATATTAATAAAAATATGCCGTATAAGACAGCACATCAAAAGTACTACGATCACTAGGCATGAAGCCCTTCCATATGCCTGGCTGATTAATGATTGATGCAGTGCACATTTCAAAAGCAGAAAGAATGTCTTCATGATCCAAGCATTAGAGAATGGCCAGCATGCATGCCCAAACTATCCCATGTGCAAACTAAATCTTCATATCCTAAGATTATGGAAAGAAATTATGCACATATATTCTCCAAGATAAATAATGAAGGCAATTATTTTTAATCATGCTAAAATATTCAAATAAATTTTTACAGCATTCCGTTATCATTCAACCACCTATTTTTTATATTGACAGCCTCCGCATTTTAAATCTTAGAAATGCGGAGTGCCAAAAATAATTAATTAAAAAGCTAAGATAAATGTTTACACATGACGATTTTACAGTGGAAAAATTATTTCCACATAATTATAACAGAATTTAAATCTTGGCAAATACCAAAGTTAAACTAAAATTAGTTAAATTCAAATGTACCAAGAGTAAACTTACCAAGTACAAGAAATATCCACCAAAGCCAATACTGTCCATTGAAATATCCAGTAAAATAATCGGAAAACTATGGAGTGAACATAAATATATTAACCATGTTTATATACCTAAATCTGAAAGTTGCAGATTATCCTCAGCTTCAGAAAAGTTTACCTCAAAATCTTTAACACTTAAAAACTGCACAAAGATGAAATCAAAGAAAATATATTTAATGATTTACATTAATAATACACATATATAACAGAGAAAAAATTTTATGCAATAGCCAACAAACATTAAATAAAATAGTTTATCAGCAAAAAACAAGTCAAACTGCTTGCAAGAAAGAAAAGTAAACGCTACATATCTAAATCAAACATTTTCTCATTTAAGAGCTCACATGTCAGTCCTTTCCTCATAATCTCTCAAAGCCACAACAACCATCCCAAATACACTACAGCAACCCGCTGCTTTAGATATTAACACCAAAAGCCACATTAGTCTAATCTTATCAGACGGGGATGTTCTGGTGACCCCTATAAAGAAGGGCTTCTGACCTTCTGTACACCCCCTACTGTTAATCACCGCCAAAAATACTAGGCACATAAAGACCCCCAACTCATTGGGTCTTTTTATTTTCAAACTAGATGCACTCCGATTCAGTCCCCAACAGTGAGCTAAGAACAGCTAAATGAACCTTGAAGTGGCACTTCAACAGCTGCTATTAGTGGCCGTGGTAGAATTTTATATTCTCTGTGATGTGGAACTGTGAATGGGCAGATGGAGAGCAGGTTTGATGGTACAGGACACAGGTATCTTTTCCTTGATTAGACTGTAGATAACACACTTCATTACGTTTAAAAAGCTTTTTAAAAATCAATCTAGCTTTCTAGAGTTACTTCACATAATTCTTTACTATTCCTTCCTTCCTATTTAGCACCTAAACAGTGCCCCTAAAATTATTTTTAAAGCTTCATACAGCTTCATACAGCTAAAACTACTAAAAAATAACGTTTTTTAACCTTCTTTTTGCTGTTCTCTAAACTGAATCTTATTTAACTAAAAATGATTTTGTTGAATGTGGATTGTACTTGATCTGAAATTACAAGTATTTCTAACTACGTGTTACTAATTTCCATAAAAGCATTAAAAGCTTATGGTTTAGTAATAACAAAAGATACAAATTACAAATAATGTCATTTGACAGAATATCAACTAAAGATTAGGGAAATTTATTTTGTAAAGTTTTTAAAGTATTTTCTCTGGATTTATTTTTAATTAATAAATAAACCATAATCTACAATCTTAAGAGTTTTAGAAAATTTAAAGATGTAAAATTTCAAAGTATTAGTAAAGATGTAAATCTTATACCTTTTAAAAATTGAAAATTGGAAAATCATAGCTTAGAAAATAGGACTGTACTATGCTGCTTTTTAATAAGTGATTAACAATTAGAAGGTTTTCATAACGGTCTTAAGAGGCTATATGAACAAAGAATAAAATAACCAAAATAATACATTTTTAACTTTCTGTCTATGGTACCTAATGAGTCAACAAGAAAATCAGGAAGTATCATTCTTCACCAAAAATATTTACCATAAAGCTACTTTTTAGTCTCCAATGAAGAATATATAATTATCTTCACCTTTAAGTAAAAAAAGACCCATTACTTTAAAACGATAGATTTTTAGATCATTTAGGCTCATTCCTTCAGTTATCAAAAATGTTTTAAAATACTAAAATCAGAGGGCTGAGCCAAGTTGTTGTCTTGTTTAGAAGTAGACCATGTTGACTGGCCAAACATAGGCTCTAGAAATCAAGTTTTGGAAAATAAATTACCCAACACTAAGAATCCATCTGCTTGGCTGGGGATTTAGCTCAGTGGTCAGAGTGCTCACCTTGCAAGCACAAGGGCCTGAGTTTGATCCCCGGCACAAAAACAAAAAAAACAAAAAAAACCAAAAAACTATCTGCTTTTATTTAACTAATAAAATACCAGTATTTTATTGTTTATATCCTGTCTTTCAAAGAGAACTCATTAATTTTTAATAAAACCCACATGCATTTTTTACTGGACAGGGCCTTTGTAAACATAGTTTAAAATATAGTAAAAGAAAAATTAGAATAAAATGCTACATGGGAAAAGCATGATACTCTTTTTTCATTACTATAATGAAACAGGGTGAAGAATCAGAAACACCTAAGTACTACCAGCAAAGTCCTAAACTATTCTAAGTCTTTAATTATTTTTGTCCAGAAGGAAAACTGAATAATTACAATTAGGGTTCGAGAAGTGAGATGCATCAGATGCATTTTTAAACAAACAATAAAAACACCAAATGCCTTAAGGCAGAAGTAATACCAGCATACTGGGCTGCAGATATTTGAACAAAATCTGATATTCATGGCAGCCCAGAAGTGGAAAAAAAAAGTAGCAGTAATATGATTTACAAAATACTTACCAATACATGGAAACAACAGACTTTCAGGAGAAAACATTTCTCTTAGCACTAAACTCCAAGAGGAATTCACGGATTAGAACATCCCAGTAAAAGTGAAAGAAAAGTGTAACTGAGGTAGTATAGTTAGGAAAGGCACTGATTGAAACCACGGTAAATTCTAATCCATGTATAAACTGTACAATTTAAAGCAAGTTATTAAACTCTTTTTATTCTTAATTCCATCATCCATAAATGGTGGAAGCATTACCAGCATCAAAGATACAGCCTGGTTTAAAGAATTTGGTGTTTCTAATAAATTAAACCTGAACATAGTCGATGAATGACAGTTATTCTTCTAAACAGGAGATTCTTTTAAAAATCCTTTTTACATTAATTCTCAGTATGTATTAACAGGTTAATATAAGCGTTAACTCAGCAAATACATTTAAAGGGAAACTAAATAATCCTCATAATGAGACAATGTTAATATAAACCACACAAAACTGACAAACTCTAGGCTTTGATTCTAAGCTCTTCATCCTATTATCTTAATCAGATCTGATTACTAGATCATCTAAGTCCTTCCCAACCTGGTGGTCTAGGACAGAGTCAGGCTCTTGGACACTGAAGGAGGTTAGATACAGAGTAACTTCCTTTATTGCACCTAGAATGACACTAGCAATTTGCCAACTTTAGGAGGACTGAGAAAGTAGCTCTCAAATCATTTTCTTTATTCTGTGATTTAGATGAGAAATGCCATTTTATAATAGGAATTGATTCTGATATTGTAACTAAGGCTGGACATACCTAGCTCCAACTCTTTTGAGGTTTTCCTAGTAATAACTTCTCCAAGGACAGAGACTTCATCTTTATCTTTGTATATTCGACAGTGCGTAACAGACTAACATGCACTGTGGAAGCTCACTAGTCATCTTTTGAAATAAAATTCAAAAAAGAAACTTCCAGAGGACAGTCCTTACAATGGCTCAGATTTTAATCATCTTCGAAGAAACTAGTCTGCAGGTCCCAACCAATAATCAACAGATAAGTAACCAAAACCTATAATCTGGTCTGAAGCAATACAGGGTCTGGTAAGATGACTGAAACACTGAGAAACTATAAAATGAATTTTATAATACTGAATAAATATACGATATCCACAGTGTATTTGTGTAACGGTACCTTTTAATCAGATTAATACTATATAGATCCATTATCAAAGTGTCTGAAGAACCAAGATGTATCATGTACAGGTACAAAATAACCATGTTGATTATGATCATTATGTATGCAATGTACCAATACATGTTCTTGGTAAAAAATAATAAAAAAATTTAAAAAAAAAAAAAAGTGTCTGAAGAATTTAAGAGATGCCAAAGTATTAGACCTAGGACTGTATTGAAAAATTTTTTGAAGGATTTAGCTTATTCAAGTACAAGTCAATGTTCAGGTAAATATGACTTGTAGAATTTATATACTTTCATTTATTAATCACATAATTGCATTGAAAATGTGTGGGTAACTTTTCAGAAGACTTAATAAACAATGAATAAATAAAGCCACTCGTAATTATTCCCCTTGCCTAGGCATTATTCTAAAAAACTAGAACAAATATTTGTTAAAAGAAGCCCAAAGGGGTCTTCAAGAGGTAAAGGTAAAATAAAGGTTAGGGAATGATCACGATAATGGCACTAATGCCTGTGTAATTTTTACAGAAAACTGTGTGAGACCAGGAAAGCTGTTGAGATGGGAAAAGAAAAGGATATTTCATTGTTTACTAAACACCATCTTGAAAGTGATAAGAAGGCAAACGGTGATTTCAGGGAACAACAACAAAATGAAAAGGCTTGGAAATAACATAATGGAAAGAAGATGAGTTCTGATAGCTACTTCATAGACTTTCACTTTTATTTCTGAGCTCTGAATGTTACCATAAAAAGAGAGAACATATTTAAGTTTGTAATTTATAAAACAATAGAAATTTTAGTTTTCATCTGCTTTTAGTCATACTTGCAGTAAATCAAATTAGTAGCAGACATGAATTAGCCAGCACATGTCTGTGCAGTACCTGGCAGGGCTCCTTACCCTGCATACTTCACAAACACCCCGCGAGGGAGCCTGAGAAAGACTGTGAGGCAGCCTACTGGAAGACACTAATGTTCACAGCGATCAAACAAAAAGTGAGAATACAGATACTAAAAAGACGAGGTTCAAATTAAATTTTTTTCTTTACACTACACTAACAAACTCTCACATACAGTTATAAAATGTTCAAACCACTGAGATCACTATAACAAAGTATAAGTCTTGATAGAATTCGTGTGCATAAAGTGAACATTTATAAATCACACAGAAAATTGCATACTTTTTTATTTTAGAGATAATAGACATATATGCTATTAAGACACTCACCCTGACAATAAGGATCCATTTGATCAATGAAAGGCCAAATCCACAGATAGCACCATACCTTCCGGCTATAGTATTTGTAATACAGAAGGATAAACAAAATCCAAGCCAGTTGAATATAAATGCCACTAAAAGCAAGAGAAACAATTCTTTTAAAGGTCATATATATGGAAACTAAGACAGGCATGATATTAACCAGTGACAGCGAACCTTTCAGAGCTTTCAAGTGGTAACGAAAAGCCAGCTGCAGCGCGCATGCTGCAGGTTCGCCACCGCTGATATTAACAATGCTTCACTGCTCAAACAGTAGCGCCCCCTCTTCTACCTCTGCCAGATGGACCCTCCTTACAGACTACAGTTTACTTGGGTAAATGTATTAGTTGGTTTACTATACACCAACAGATGGGTAAGCTTGGTTTCTTGTCAGTGTGGTCAACAAGAATCAGTTTCTTAAAGGTTATCTATCACCAGTAAGTCAAAGAACAGTTTTATGCCAGCTAAAAACCAGATCACACTGTGGCTTCCATGTATTCCCACCCCAGAGAGTTCATTTAGCCTAAATTACTAACCAACAAAGTTGGCTATAAAAAAAGGAAAAGGTGAAACGAAACAATAAAACATAACATTTCACAAATATTTTATATTTCATGGGCATCTTAAGGTACAGTTATAATTCTTAGATGTTACTTTTCTGTATTTGCTGACAATCCATAGCCCCATCTAAGAGCTACACTAAAATACGGCTTTACACGGACAGAACAAGTCACCCAAGTATTGCTTTTCAGTATGTACGGGGTCCATGTAAACCCTTCAGGAACTGTAACTTTTGACTTGCGTATGGCAGGTTCTTGAAACAACTTATGGAATAAAGATGCTCAACATCATAATCGTTGGACAAATGCAAATTAAAACCATCACCAGGTATCACTATACATCTATTAGTCTAAAATTAAAAAATCCGTCAACACCAATTGTTAATCTCATTTACTGCTGGTGAGAACGCAAAATGGTACAGCCATCATGGAGACAGTTTGGCAATTTCTTACAAGTCAGATTTACATTTCAAAACACTTCTAATTTTTAAAGTTATAAATAACGTAGTATCTCTTCGTAATTCCTTCAAATCTAAAATGGGAACGATGCAGGTGATTAATTGTAACTACAGCACGCTGACATGAAGATTCTCATGCACACAGTACAAGTGGCTGAACTTTGGAAGAAAAGTTTTCTAAACAGATCCAAACACAGTTTATTACATTTTCAAGCACTAAAATTCAACATTGTTTCCATAGACTGATTATCCTTTGAATTAAATCTTAATCTAGAGTTTAATTAACTGATGTACAACTAGATTCTATTTCATTATCTTACACATTTTCTTAAAATTAAGATTAGAGATATTCAGGTTAGGCATGTACATCAAATACTTTGTGATAACACTTTAAAGTCTTAAAAGCAAAAATGTTATTAAAGGATACATAATTTCTTCTTTACAATTTCTGAATAAGAACAGGTACTTGCATTATCAACTTTAAACTTTTTTAGGTTACATGAGATAAAAGAATGAAACAGACATTGGAAATGAAGACAAAATAAATCATATAATAAGCTCTAATTAAATATTATAATATTCACTGTAGTTTTATTTGTGCGAATATAACCACAAATGGTTAAGGAAACCATTTCTAGATTTTGTTTTTTACAGTATTTACTTAAGCACTGAAAATACAGCAAGTTGCAATTTGAAGAAGAGTCACTAGATGGCAGTAACTACAAATAAATCTACACTAATGAAAGCAAGCTCAACCTAAGACCTCCTAAAAGAAATGTACTAGAAAATGAAGGTTAAAAAATGCACTTTCTTAATCAAAAGAGAGGAGAACTAGAAGGGGAAAAGAAAGAAGGGAAAAGGGAAAGAAAGGGAAAAGGGGAAAAATGTAAATAAACCTGCTGTAAATAAGGTAAGGGGGGAACGGAAGGGAGGGGTGAGGAAGGGGAGAGGGACCAAGATACATCATGTAAGGTACAAAATAACCATGATAAATGTGATCATTATGTATACAATGTGCCAATACATGTTCTTGGTAAAAATATAAAGATTGGTTGGAAAAAAATCATATATGAAAAAAATGCACTTTCACTTAAAATATTTTGCAATATTTGTAGACTAAAAAGCTTAAAAATAAGTTGTATAAACATAATTTAGTAAAAATTGAGTATTTTACATTAAATCTATAAACATATGTACAGTTCTATTTATATTAACATACTGCCACTGACCAAAAATGAAGTCTGATGCATCTAATTTATCAGGTTTACATTTACATCAGTGAAATGTTTTTAACTCTAGAAAATAAGGATTAAAAAGAAGACTAGAGTTAAATGAAATAGAGAAATAACAAGAACTAAGCTGGGAGATTTAACAATTAGATAATATCGAATAACATGCTTTCATTCCCAAGAAACAGTTACTGATTCTACAAACAGTATAATGAATTTAGATTATTTTCTAATTACGATTCCTTAAAAGACACAACCGTGAAGCGAATTAATGTTTACTCTTTTTGTAAGCAAAATATGTGGGGAGTTTGTTATTAATATAAAGCATCACCAACTCAACTAAAACTAAGATAAAAGTAAGGTTCACAGCCTGAAAGTACAAAATAGTAGTCATCTGCAACCAAAAAGTTCATTTCCTTCTTCTTCATTAAAAACTGTGACTAAAACCATTTTAAGATTTTAATATTGTGTACACATATTATTTGGTTGGAAACTTGAATGTAATTTAATAAACTCGAGATAAGAAAGAAAGCCGCGCCCCTTCTCTCCCCCTTGTTCTTCAGCTGAAGAAATAGAGCAGTGAAGTAAGACAGCACTTCAAAATGGAAGAAAAGGTTAAGTTGAACTCCAACCCAAAAGTAACTCCACACATACAGTATGATTTTCTATTTTTAAAGATGACAAATTGTTTCTCTGATATGAGAAACCATAAGTGTAAATAAGGACAAAGGGGTATAATAGATATTATGTTAAAAAAAAAAAAAGTATTCAAAAGAGAGGAGAACTAGATAGGGAAAAGGGGGATAAAGAAGAAGGTTAAAAGAAAAGTAAGATGAAAGGGAAAAAATGGAAAAGTGTAAATAAACTTGTTGCAAATAGAGAGGGGTGAGTGAGTGGAAGGGAGGGGAGGGGAAGAGGGGGGAAAGCCAAGATACATCATGTACAGGTACAAAATAACCATGTTGATTATGATCATTATGTATACAATGTACCAATACATGTTCTTGGTAAAAACAAAAAAATTTTAAAAAAAAGTTAAAGATGAATGTGTAACTTTAAATAAACTGTTTCTCAGTTTTACTGTCAAAATAAACCTTACAGAAAATTATTTAGAGCCAGGTGAGACAGTGCACACCTGCAATCCCAGCACTCAGGAGGCTAAGGCAGGAGGGTCACTTCAAGTTCAACTATATAGTGAGTTCAAGGCCAGCCTGAACTACAGTGAGGCCCTCTCTCAGAAAAACCAAAAACAAAAAAAACAAAAAACAAAAATTACTTAAATCAGCATTCTACGAAAGAATGGAAGTTTCATTATTAACCAGGTTGAGAGCAGAATTAACCATGTCATAGTCTAATAAACTACTTAAATGAATATTGGATTTCTACTACTAATTTTAGCCATTTAAACAAGTTTATTATCCAATGAATTCAGTAGGTGCTAATTCCCATGTCAGGAATTGAAATAACAAACACTATGACACAGTTTTCCTTCATGGAGCTTAAATCTATTTTGTAAGTCAAATACTAATTTAAGAATTTTGAGCTGGGTGTGATGGCATACACCTGTAATCCCAGCACTCATGAGTTCTGAGGCCAGCAGGGCTACATAGTGAGCTCAAGGTCAGTTTGGAATACATAGAAAGAGCCTATCTCAAAAAAAAAAAAAAAAAAAAAAGGAATTTTGCAAAATGCTAAAAAGAGTATTATTTAGGGCTCCTGACATTCTAACTATGCACCATTCCTAATGACACTGCTTCTGTTGCCCAGAATAGCCCCTTTTCTTCTGGCTTAACTGCCCTCAAATGGAAGCCTTTTGCCTCCAAAGCAGAATTAGAGTTTCATTCTGTACGTTCCTATAGCATGGAGTGGATATCAGTACTGCAGCATTTCTCTTACAAAATCTTTATTTATACACCTTTTAGTTGTCCATATCTAACATAATGGCTGCAACGCATAATTATCCAATAGGTGTTAAATAAATTGCTAGGATCTGTATTCATTAGTTCACTATCTGGAACAATTTATACTTTAAATAAAGTCAACATATGCTAATAATATTTTATTTATGGTGTTATTTTTTATTTCTTTATTTTAGTTTATTAGTACATGTTCGTAGTGCATAATGTTTACGTTCCTTGTAGGAAGCTGGTACAAGTACATTACACATCGCAGAATTCCTTTTTTCATCCCTTCTCTGTTCTCTCCCTCCCCTCTCTACCCATCTCTTGATCCTCTTCCCTTTTTATTTTTGTATGTATTTGTAGTATGTAATGTTTGCAAACCTTGTGTGGAGTCGGTACATGTACAGAATACGCCTCAATTTTTTTCATCCCGTATCCTTCCCTTCCCCCATCCTTTGTAACTTTTGGTGCCCTTCCCCTTGGAGACCAAACTATCTCCCTACTTCCTATTATCTATCTTTTATTTTGTTCTTTATTATTATTCTGTGTTTCTCATATAAGAGAAACCATGTGATAGTTAAGCCTATTTGATTTATTTCACTATATGGTTTCAAGGTGCATACAATTTCCCTCAAACGACTCAAGTTTATCCTTCTTTATACAGTATTACTTTAAATACACACTAATGTGGAAAGATGACTTACTGAAAAACGCCAGCATGAAAATGCCATCGTTGCCCACTCTAAGCTGGTCAGCATCACTGAAGTCATCTCTTGGTGGACACTCTTCCTCCTGACTCTGTGAAACATAGCAGAAGAGCTCACTAAATAAACATCCCCATCTGAGAGCTGCTCAGCTTATCAAAGTCCAGTTCTTAAGTCATGACACATTACTACAACAATTTGAAACAAATTGCAAAGATAAACCCTACCCACCTACAAGGTTTTGAGATGAGTCTACCTGATGAACAAGCCATGTTTTTTTGAACGTTTTATTAAACAAATGATTCGGAATTCAAATATTTTTCAAAGAAATATTAAAAATGGATTTCCATAAATCCATTTAAGCATTCCACAAGCTACATCCACCCTACACACCAGCAATAGGAAACAGAGTGCCAGCAGCCGCTGACTACCTTAGCTACACTGTCCCACTGAGAGGAAATTTAAAAACAGCAACCCTCCCATCCAGCTGAGACTGACTTACAACTGAATGGGCTCAACTGCTAATCAAACCAGGTTTGCTTCTTAATGTTAAAGATTTTTTAACTAACCAAAAAGACCGCATATATTTACGGTGTACAACATGAGGTTTTGAAATATACACTGTCCAGGCATGGCGACGCACACCTCTAAGCCCCAGTATTTGGGAGGCCAAGGCAGGAGAGCGCCATGAGTTCAAGGCCAGCCTGGGCTAAGAGTGAAATCTTGTCTCAAAAAGAAAAGAAAATATGTGTACATATTATCTTACATACTTTTTTTTTGTGATGAGAACATAAAATCTACTCTCAGCTCTTTCCAGCTTACAGACACGTTTTTAAACTGAATCAGGTACAGATGCACACACAAACATTCCTACACTCACACTTGGCAGAAAGAGGGTGCCAAAACACTGGATTAGAAAGCACTGATACATTTAAAAGACTTCTCACAAAGCCCTAAATCTCTTGTGTGTAATTCTACTCTTGCTTCCTATGAAATTTTCCACGATGCCCATAGATGGAGTAAAGATGATACCAGAACCAGAGAAAACAGGGAACTTTTCTCCATGGACATGTTCTAATTCAGGCTGTGGATCACATTTTCTTTCCAAAGCAAGACAGTGGATACACTGACAGTAACAGAAAGGAACAGGAACACTTCCAAGTTTTCTCTCCAGAAACAGGTAAATCACCTTTATGCTTTCCTCCAAGTCCACATATCAAGACTTAAGGCAACCCGCTTTGCCTTTAGAGTTCTTCTCTCTCACAGGGAAGCTAGCACAGTAAAGGATCCAATGCCCATAACACAATCTCGGGACCTTGCCACTGCCAACATCTCCAGAAACACAGTCCCTGAGAAAAGGAGTTCATCTGCTTTGCTGAGAGACAGTGCACCAGCATTTACAAAAATATGTCTAAGCAGGCTAAGTTCACTTCGATAGAAACTATTTACTTCGTAGGTCTGTATTCTTGCTCTATGATTCTGCCTCACAACATCAGAAATCCTTATTGGCTGAGCTATATTCATCCTACTGTCTTAAGAGATTTATTTCCTTTCCAAAGGAAAAAACAGAGAATAAATTTGGGGTTTAGTAGCTTTACCTAGCTTCCGAATTATTAGCTACGTGACGTTTAACTCTTGTGCATTTTGCAGAATGGCACTTGGGACAGGTATGGATGAGGCTATACCTAATGTATGAAACTCATCCGGAAACGATTACCCCTCAGAGGGCCTACTTCCTGGGCTCTGGCCTCACAGTGGCAAGAGGAGAGTGTCACACAGGAAGGCACTCTTCTCTCCCGTGAGTTCTCACCTAACTCCAGCTTTCTCGGGTGAGGTAGTTTTTCTATGCCTTTTTCCTGAACAAAACAGGATGAAGCCAGGGATCTGAAATGACACTTCTCAAGTCTAAAACAAGAAAAAAAGAAATAGAAAAGACAAAATATTCTACCCCTGCTTCCAGTCACACTAAAACATAAATAATTTCACCTTGTACCTGCTGTAGGATGGCATGAGATGTGATCCAAAAATACGATGATTTAAAAAATTGAATTTAATTAAGTTAAAGACACTTTGCTATTAACCCCCGTCTAAACAATTCTCCTCGCTTCAAACACACTTATTCCATCGTTCTTGCCACTCTGTGAAGCAGTTCTGGAAGTCCTTCTTCATGAGTGTTTTTAGTTGCATTGTAATGGCTACCTCAATGTCCTGAATTAATCCAAAATGTTTACCTTTCATGGTCATTATAACTTTTGGAAAGAGCCACAAGTTGCACGGTGCCAGATCCAGTGAATAAGGTAAATGATGACATACTGTAATGTTTTTGATTGACAGAAATTTCCATAAACATTTTGAATCGATTCAGGACATCAAGATAGCCACAGAAGATCATGAAACAGGACCGCCAAAACAACTTCAGAGCGATGAGGTATGCGTGTTCCAAGAGAGGGGGAGTATTTTCAGGGGGATTAATGCCAATGTATCATTTATTGTAATAAATTTATTTTTAATTTAAGCATTCACCGTATTTTTGATCATATCTTGGCCACATATATTGTTGTCTCTCCATTACTGAGACAGCTACTCCTTCTACCAGAAAAATAATACACATGTATCTCATTTATTGTCTCATACTAGGACATGTAATGAGAGAGAGAAAAAGGGCAGGTGGAATCCTTGATCATCATTACTCCAAAATTCTAGGATGAGATATGACAAAAGGAAAAAAACTTACTGGGGAAAAAAAACAATTAACTACTTGAAGGCCTTATCATTTATTTCTCTCTGCGTTTTAGCCTACCTTAGTATATTTCATGGAGTCACTAAACTGGCTATGTAACATATGTAAAACATGAACAGAAAAAAGGTGACTCATGACTACAGTGATAGTCCATGAATTCTAAATTATATACAGAGAAAAATAAATATATGGACAGTGAAGAGGGCAGTAGACTCAAGGTCCCAGTGAAAGAAGAACTGGTGGGGTGGGATACCTCTATCTGGTGACTTGGAAGGAAGGGAAAGAACTAAAACCTAAATTTAGTAAGTGATAAACGCTTTGGTAAAGACAAGGTCTAGGATGACCACCAGATGAGGTGGGATGGAGATGAAGATCAACTGAAACAAGGAGGTCAAGGCATGGAGAAGGTGAATAAACAAGGAGAGTGCCAACTTGACCAAAAATAATGTAAGAAGTAGTATAAAAAAAGAAACAGGAAAATTATACTCTTATACACAGAGAACTATTTTTGATATTATTAAATGTACACATAATAAATTTTTTAAATATCAAAAGAAAGGATAAAATTGTCTTACTCTTTGAGATGTTTCTGCTGCTGCAGCTGCCATTGCGGCAGCTTTAGCCTTCTCAGCTTCATCGTATGTAGGAAGAGAGGTAGCAACACTGTAGGGAGGCGGCACAGGATAAAACTCACTGTAAACTTCGGTATCTAAAGAGAAAGATGTAAAAAGGATAATCATTCGAATAGCTCTAACTATAATTTAATAATTTATAACAGGCTACTAAAGACTACTATCACTACAGTAGTCTTATGAACTATGAAGTGTGGTGAAAATCTACAGTAAATGTTTAAATTTTTACAACAATTTATTACAGTGAAAGACACATTGCCACTAATCTGCCTCAAAACGCTCCCTCTTACTTCAAAACCACTTAACCTCACCAGTCCTGCCACTTTCTGAAGCAGTTTTGGAAGTTCTCTTCAATGAATGAAGGTCTTCACAAGGTGTGGTCAAAACTATGGTGAATGCTGCTGTTGAGTGCCATCCAAAAGTAAGAAAGGCTCATAAAAACATTACAAAGTGTCTTCATCCACCTTTTTCACTGCATCTGGCATCACACAACTTCTATAATTCTGTGTACCCCAATGCTTCACATCTTCCTCAAAGTCAAAAACATTCACTGTAATTTTCCATCGTTCTATTTAACACATATATTATTATAATAATCTTACTTTAGTCTTAAATTTTTTATAAGAGAAAAGACTAATAAATATCCAAAGGCTGATGTATTAGAAAAAGGATAAGAATGAGAACATAAAAAAGAGTATCAGATAAGGGGAATTACAATTTCACAATACACAAGCACACTCTACGTGCTTATTAGTATGCACAAAGAAATTGGTTTACTTGCCCATTATCTTCTCAATGCTCAAAGTTTTTAAAATTCAGGAATAACAACAATCATCATACTTATTAGACATGCTAGAATCACTGACATTAAAAAAGATACATTCTATGTACCACAATGTTTGACATCAGGGTTTCAATTTTCTTTATCATAACTAGATCTTAGTGTTTTCTGTATCTGTTTATTATTTTCTCTGTGTTTATCAGAATTCCTTGTATTTCCAATATGAAAACACCTTTTACCGTTAGCACTCATTAACCATTTCACATACCACTTCTACACACATTAATCTTAGCAACTCTGAGGTGACTAGAGAAAAATTAAGTGGCTTGCCCAGGATTAAGCAAGAAGTGGCAGCTCTGTGAGTTCCTGACTCCAGTACTTTGATCTGATAACATTAGGGGAAGCTTTTCCAATATATGTCCATTTGAGCAACTGTC
Organism: Hystrix cristata; assembly: GCA_004026905.1. Lineage (NCBI taxonomy): Eukaryota > Metazoa > Chordata > Mammalia > Rodentia > Hystricidae > Hystrix > Hystrix cristata. The sequence goes on from PVJO010001199.1 coordinate 117,529, forward strand.
CTAATCTCTGAAGCAAACTCGGTATTTGTTTCCCAAAATACTGAATTTTTACTCTTTTTCATTACTGAACCTTTAGCTCCCATTTCTCTCATATCCACTTTGTTTTTTAGATTTTTCTATGAAGTATTTCTCCTTCCCCAATTTTTGAAGTATTTCTGAAATATGAACCTCAGAAATACAGAATATCAGTAAGTACAAACTGCTTATAATAACAAATAGAACTGCATCACTTACTTCTAATATAAGTAGTACAAGTAGAGCTAAATAGGGTCAGTCAACTCTTAGACATGTTAGAACCACTGAGATTTTAAAGGCAGATTCTGTACACCACAATGTTTGATATCATGGTTTCAGTATTCACTATCAGAACTATAGTATTTTCATATTTTATACATCAGTTTATAATTTTATCAGAATTTCTTGTTTTTTCAACATGAAAACACATTTTACTCTAGCAATACCATTCCTACTGTACTTTCATGTGAACAGATTTTAATACAATTTTAATGCTACGAATAAGAACTAAGAATCTGGGAGCCGGGCATAGTGGCACACAACTAAAATCCCAGCACTTGGGAGGCTGAGGCAGGAGGATTGCTGCAAGTTCAAGGCTAGCCCAGGCTACATAGTGAGTTCAAGGCCAGCCTGACTACACAGAGAGACTCTGTCTTGAAAAGAAAAAAATAAAAAAGTAAAGACTAATTCCTCTTCTTCTGAAGAAGGACTAATTCAGTAAATGATTTCTAACAAACCAAATAATATGGCGGAAGTGCCACTACGTAACTTTGGAGGCACTATCACGACAGATGAGACGGCTTCCATGTGGCTCTCTCTCAGGACGCTTCTCTTAGAACCCAGTCATCGTTCACTGAAGAAGCCTGAGTCTGAAGAGGCTACGTGCAGGGGTTCTGGCCAAGAGCCCCAGCTGAAATTCTAACCAAAGCCAGAATCAGCCACCACATATGTGAAAAGGGGACCAGCTAAGATGCAGGCCGCCACCAGATGAAAATCACGTGAGACTCTAAGAAGAACACAAGTGAGCCCAGTCCACTCCCAGAACCAAGAGAACGAATGACTGACGTTTTTACTCGATGATATTGGGAGTCACCTGTTACACAAAATACCAATGGTAGTCCCAAGAAAGGGATCACAAATTCACTCTTAAAATGAGTATCTTCCACTTCTCAGTCACAGACATCATCAAGAAAACAATTTTCTTTCTTCAACATTATCATCAAACTCATTTTTATTTTGGTAATGCTGGGAATTGAAACCAGGGCCTCCCACTGAACTATATTTCCATCTCCAAATTCCCTTTTTTTTTCCAAATCTAAAGTATTCTGGAAACTTGAAAAATATTTTTTAAAAAAATCAGCATATAGTAAATGCTAACAAGCAAGAAACCAACTGCTAAATCTTAGGCCACAGATGAGCCTGATGGAAATTAATATAAAGGCTGTGCGTGACGGACTGTAGGCGCAGCTCTGACCACACTCGCCAGCACGCCCAAGGCCCCGGCTCCAGCCCCGGCACAGCAAAAACTCAACACCGAAAAAGCATGAAGTTCTACACTGAATGAGCACATGATCAAATATTACATAAAATAAAAGGGGCATGCATTTATTAATTTAATTAGAACAACTCCATGAAGATGATTTTCAGAAGTGAATAAAATATGTAAATAAACTTGATGAAAGCAATGGCAGACCTTCTACATCGCAAATGCAAAACTACAACCAGAAAAGGCTGATGATATGAGTTAGAGAGAAGTAAATGACATTAATTACACAATAAGAAAGATGAAATATTCTAATGAAGAATTTTTTCTGTTAAAATGTTTCTCAATAATTGATTTTTAAAAATAAATGTTCCATAATGAATATATAAAACTTTTAGAGAACTTATTTAGACTTTGAAGTTAATCATACAAATCAAATAGTATACAAAATCATAATTTATGTAAATCATCATAATGACTAATTTACCACTGCCGAGAAAATAAAAATTATAGCCAGAGAAATAACTAAGATTAGTTTTCTAAAGTGAACTGAATAGAGAAGATAAGAGCATCAAACAGGAATCGCTGCCTCATAATCAGAATTACTGCTGTGTATATGTTACACTGTGAATGTCCTTCACCTCTGCTCACACGTTTCTACTCGTCACCTTTAATACTGTTTTATAAAGATGTAGACATGTGCAAATACATACAGACATGTATATATATGTATGTATGTGCGCAGCAGTGTATGTGGCAGGTGAGTATGCATGCATATACATGTGGGAATATACATCGTATGTGCATTTATTTATGCTTAAAACCCATGAACAGAATTGCTAATTACACAAAACCATACTGCAAAAAAAAAGAAAGAAAGAAAGAAAAAGGAACTAGTAAAGACATTCCCAGCTGTTTCATACCTGAAGTTGTAGGGACTTCCACAGTAATACTACTGTAAGGTGGAGGAGAAGAGTCAGTTTCAAGTGCTGGTGCTGAAGGAGCAGTCTGCACGATGTGTGGTGTTGAGTTTGAGGTGGATGGCTGCGCTACAGCAGGTGATTCTGAATTGTCCTCTTCATTGTGAAGCTAAGAGCACAAAGGAAAGAGAAAACTAAATTAATGTAATACTACTTAGTTCTCCATTTAAGCTAATTTTAAAAAATCATTTCAGGCAAAGGATCACCTTTTGACCAAACACAAAAGTAACATTCAAAAGGACTAACAACATTTTTATAAGATGTAACCAGTCAGAAGAAGTTTAGAATATTAAGAATTTCTTTACAACAAAGATGCTCAAAATTGTTTAAAGTTTTATGATCCAAAATGCATTCATATTTGTGAAATCCTTTAGTAGTTATTAAATGTCTACCATATATATGTGTGTGTATACATATACATAGCCACTATATCATCTCTACTGTACTTGAATCTATAATAGTTGGAAATAGAATCTGAACTAATATAGTGGAATAACAACATATAAACATTCTAAAAATGTGGAATAACAACATATAAACATTCTAAAAATCTGGAATACTGTAAATTTTCCCAAGTATTAAAAAAATTACTTTTGTGGGGGTTGGGGATTTAGCTCAGTGGTAGAGTGCTTGCGTAGCAAGCTCAAGGGCCTGAGTTCAATCCCCAGCACTCAAAAAAAAAAAAACTTTCTTGAAACAAAATGAACCGATGTATATGTATATAGAATTCTAAAAAATGTTCTTCATGACCATGAATTCACTGAGAGTTCAATATGTGAACTAATATGTTGAGATCTAATCGTCAGAACAAATCTACTATTATCCCCAATCTAAAAAAGAAACAACCAGGGCTGGGGATTTAGCTCAGTGATTAGAGTGCTTGCCTTGCAAGCACAAGGGCCTGAGTTCGATCCCCAGCACCAAAAAAAAAAAAAACTGAGATAAAAAAGAAACAACCAGCCAATACAAAAACTTGCCAAACATAACAGAGACCAGGAAAAGTAAATTCAGAAATTAAACCCAAGCAATATGGCTATAGACATGTTACAACCAAGAGGCAGGGAGCTGGGAGGGTGGGCGGGGGAAGGTAAAGTGAAAAGAATTGAGACGCATCATGTACAGGTACCCGCTCCCACAGTGATTATGTGCTGCAAACATCTACTAATGAAAATTTAAAAAAAAGAAATGATCAACCTTTAGGAAATGATAACAACTACATGTATCAATACCATAACAAGTGATTTATCAAGAAGGTGCTGTAACTGATTGTTATTTCAAAAAGAGGCCTTATTAAAATATTTAAGTTACTTTTAAACTAGAACTTCACTTTGAACACAGTGCCCGCTTCGGCAGCACATACACTCATTTTGAACAGAAACTACAGTTCGTGATGTTACTCAGTGTTCACTGTTTTCATTTATTCTTGTTTCTTTGAGAAATTCAATGTTAAAAACAATCCCTCAGTGAAATTTTGTCACAGAGCCAGTATATGTAACACATTTTGAATCCTGTGATACAGTGCAACGAACATAGATTTTGGATTTTAGAAAGAGGATGTGAATTCTGTCCTACCTTCTAAGAGGTTTGGTAAACTTACCTTCTCTATGACTCAGCATTTACCTGTCAGTTTTAAATGCAGCCAAAACTCTCAGAGGGTTGTTCAATAATACCTGGACAGCATCTAGCACAACTATTAATAAAGAAGACATTTAATAAATACTTGTCCTCCCTTCTTCCCTTTTATTTAGTGTACTTTATTTCATGAACTCAAGACAGAAAGTAGGAGGTGCCAAAATAAGCAGTCACTAACTTGCCTCTTAAAATGTGTGTGTATTCCCTAAGCAAAAAGAGAGATCAATTTACTACTATCAAGCTATTTGCCCATGTCTTGGTAAATGGTCACACTAGAAAAACACTTTTGTGACCTAATAAATTAGAACTTTTAACAGAACCATCATAAACATACCTAAAATTATTTCTCAAGTTACTAAGACAACTTTTCTACAGACATTATAGCACCAAGGTTTGAATAATAAAATAAACTAACAGAAACTGAATTCCAAGTTCAAATAACCATAAATGCATTTTGTATGCACTTTACATTTACTTGTAGCACTTTTCAAAGTAGGCACTAAATGACCATTCTCCTGACTCGCAGTACTTTGCATCTGTATTACAAAGCACCTCCCATGCTTTCCCAGTAAAAGCTACCCAGGAGACATTTCATCTAGCCATCTTTAATTCATTACACTTGTGAGAGCGAAAATGTCAGATGAGCAAGGTAAGATAAATAAAAGTAAAGGACAGATATTAACTTGGCTGTATAAACTACTAAATAACAGTGAAAGTGTCAGAAAGAGAAAGCCACTGATCCACTACTATTAAAGCTGCAAATGCAGATATATTGAACTTTACTAGAGAAAAAATCTTCTATGACAACAGCTCTCCTCCAGTTCCTCACAAGGTACTACTCCTTATCATATCAAATACACCACATAAATATACTTCCTCCAATGATCAATTCATTTTAAAACCTGTTGACGTTTTAAAATGAAAATTCAAATAACTACAATGAAAAGAATAAGTACAGGCACTTTTACATATGAACTCTGAAATAAAAGTTTGGAGCCTGTAAATCATACCCTAATTTATTTCAACTACCCTAACACAGTTTTGTTTTTACACGATTATGATTTACAGTACGTATCTGTTATGCACCAAGAGTACAACTCAGTCAAGAAGCCCTACCAACAGTAGATATTGCTTCCAATTTATTTTAAATGCAACATCGTAATTCTGACTTCTTGACATGCAATGAAATTGTAATTGCCTTACTGTAACTGCCTTTTAAATACATCCTTACAAGAGTTCAGATCAAATTACATGTTTATCAATCAGACAATGCCATTTGGGAATAATTTCCCTTAACTGTGCTGTCCACTGGTTCTATTTTACATTCTTTAGCAATTAACTAAACAGCAAACAACAGGGATGGAGGTGAGGAGGGACCAACGTGTGCCTCATCTACACATCCTCTCGAAAGCAATCATTCTGCCTCTGTCTACTATGAACCTCCTGATAAAATGCGGGCAGTTTAGTGCAGCACAAAAGTGAAAATTTTCTTTAATACAGTGACCAAGGAGGTAAGCACAGTGGCATACTGAATAAGCCATGAATTCTTACCTAAGGGAAAATGGACGATGAGAGGGCTATCTTAGAAGTATGAGGCACTAGTTTCCACAGGTGAACACTGTCAGAAAACTCCAAGCATTAAGACAGGCTCTAACTGGAGTCCAGCCTTCTGGAGTATACACTACTGTTTTGTTTAATTGGCATGTCTCCTGTCTCCCACAGTATAGCTGTCCGTTCTGCCTGAAGGTGACAAAACATCACCATAGTAACTAGAAGCCAGATGCCTCACTGAACATAAGCACCACGGTGAGCATGTGTCCACGTGCTCCGAAGCATCGCTCAGCAGGCAGAGCTCTGCGTCACAGGATGGTAGGGGCTGCTCTGGGCCCAGCAGGGTTTTTTTAAATTCTGTCTACTCATTTCATTTCTTTCTAGTTTTAATTTGGGCACTAAGGCAAGAAAGCAGTTGAAAAAATCATTTTAAAGTTGAAGATACCATTGAAAAAAGGTATCTAAAAAGCTAACCTTTTGCATACTACCATATTATGACTAGATTTAAATTCTGTATCAGAGGGCAAAACTGGAAATAAGAACAGGTGCGATGAGATACATTTTAGCTCAATTTTAAAAACATGTTATTATTACAGCTACCCACAGCACTAGCCTTTTTATGTGTCAACAAATACTTTTCTGGAGAGTTCAGATAGGATCATCTGGTAAGGCTCTGCTATAACTAAGGTAAGTGCACACCCATTTTTCTTAGGACACTTTTACTTTCTATCTTTTGTTCCAGGGACCCATTCGATGCATCATTTTCCCCACTACTTTCATTCTCAAAAATGTTCAAATTTCAAAAATGGTCAATCTACACACTGTGGAATTTCCAGCTTCAGTAGGAAATTACATCACAACAAAGGTTCCTTCTAACTCTTAACATTAATAAAACCTATAGTAGTTTCTGCCACTTTATGCTGCCTTACTCAACAAATATTTTGGAGAAGAAAACGGATTGGTGTTGCAATAAAATCAAACAGCAGAGTCAAGCTATTCATCTAAGTAACCCAAGAAGAAAATGAGCTTCCTCATCTGTGCTCCTAAGTACCTGTATTTAGTAACACGGGTGCTAGGAGATCGCCCCCTACTGCCCAGGGTGGGTAGTATTCTAAACTAACAGCTCAGAAAAAAGGTTCCCAATGTACGGTGCTGCTTATTAGCAGATGGACTAGATTTTCTGCCAATAAAATTGAATTAAAGAACTCTCTCTCCGTCCCTCCCTCCCTCCCTCCCTTTCTCTCTCTCTTTCACACACACACACAGAGCCCCTATTAAGCAAATAAACAGAATTTTCTCCAATTTAGGTTTCTTTTCCAAACTTCTATCCCACCAAATGTTTGCAGCCTCTAGACACTTTTCCACTAGTGGGAGCTAGCGTATGACAAAGCAAACATAAGAACGATTAGAAAACAAATTTATCAGCAGCAAATGAGTATTAATTTTAAAAAGCTACAAGTTGGCAAATCCTGTCTAATTCTCAGCTTCTTGTACACTAAAGTTCAGCATGGTTTTATATGTCATAATACAAGCATATTTTCTGCTAATAAAAACATTTCTTGTCGGTTTGACAGAACATGTTAGCATTTTATGGTGTTCCACAAAAAGCGCCAGGAGCTCCAAGCACTCTATCACCTGAACAACTCTGCTTAAAATCAAGGGTCATCAGGTATTTTTATCAAGACAAAACTAAGGTTTTTTTTTTTTTTAAAATAGAGGCTTTAGCTTCATCTTAAAACTACTATTGTCTGCTCAGGATACATCAAATGAAAAAATTGTAGAAAGTTATATACAGTGTAACTGGCTTTTAAAATTAAAAATGAAGAGATATTACTGACATCATGCATAAGCGCAATCAAAATTTCTGGAAGAAACAGTTGAATTTTCCACTTTAAATGTAAATTAACATAAACTTCTGATTTTTTTCATAAATAAAAGTAAATACAGTAAAATTAAACCTCTAATTTCTGATATGTCTCAGCAGCAAAAATGTTCTGATACATGCTATATCCTGTGAGAAAAAGCTTTAATATAAAATGTCACATATACCATGACGATAGCTTCCTTGGGTTTATATACATGTAATTTTTGGTTGCAAATATTACAATTTGGAATTGTGTGCCAGTTCATTTTAATTGTCAATTTTACTGGATTAGCACACTGCTAGAGAGGTGATGGAATGGGGGTGGTGCTGTGTTCATCAGTGGATCAATAAATACAGTGAGCTCAGAGCTGGAGGTGCTGTGAGGAGGTGTGGCCCCGTGGCAGTGGGGGGGGGGTTCCTTTGAGGGTGGATCTCCTGCTGGCCTGGCCTCTTCCCTGTTGTCTGCTTCCCAGCTGCCACACCACGATGTGAGCAGCTTTGCTCCACGCCCCTTGGCCATGATGTTTCTCTCTTGCAGTCAGCTGACCTGGGCTGAACGCTCAGCAATGGTGAGAAGAATCAAGCCTCTCATCCTTAAAGTGCTAGTGTCAGGTATTTTGTCCCAGCAATAGGAATGTGACCAATATAAACTGTAAACAAACAAAAAGTGTATTTAAAGAATACAAATCAACCAGCATGGTGGCACAAGCCTATGATCCTGGCTACCTGCAAGGCTAAGCAGGCGGATCACAAATTAGAGGCTAACCTGGGCAACTTGGGGTGATCTTGTTCCGAGATAAAAGGGGCTGAGGATATCACTCAGTGGTAGATCACCCCCTGGGTTCAAGCCCCAGTATTGGGTGGGGGGGAGCAAATCAGAAACAGTATCTGTCTTTTTAAGAAAATGTAAGGGAAGAGACCACTAAAGGGGCAACGAAGTGATTACAGAAAATTAAATTTATATTGCCAGACTAGACAGTTTTTCTGACATCAAGACTTGTGTATCCATTCATCAGTCCAATTTTTAAAAAGACATCAAACAATTACAAAAGAGAGCTCTGGTTTGAAGTTCAATACTTATTTCTAAGTACTGCTCAGATCTCATCTTAAAACTACATTCTTAAAAAAGCCTTTGTAATCTCCCCAAAACAGAGTAAGTTTCTTTGATATACAGTACAATCATAACTTTAACTGTTCATAACACTTATCATAGTAGCATTTTATTCATGTAATTATTTACAATCTGTTTTGTATAGTGCTAAAGGAAGTACTATACAAAAAGTGAAGGTTTTACCTGTCTTGGTAAACACTGTGAAAATAAAAGTGACCCCTAAAAGTACAGTGATTTCAGCTTTGGTTAAATTTTCTTTTAAGGTAGTGTAAGTCACCAGTCACAAACAGTGTAAGAAGAAAAGCCTTGAGACAGTATTCTGCTAACTCAGAAACTTTGAAGTCTATCACAGCTAGCTACTACTTTACTCCTCAGTAAGTGAAAGGGAAGGTGTTGGAGAATATTTGCATCTCAAAGATCTCCAAGGAACAAAGAAGCCAAGGAGGTGGGATGAAGGCCTTATATAAATATCTACTTTCAAAAGAACTACACCTCTGGTTAAATTTCTTTCACATGCTAAAACTGCAACATAAACATCCTAGATCCTAAGATTCCCTCCCTGAATGCAATGTGCTCTATAGGGCACACTAATTAGCTCATTCAGTCCTTTAATTAAATGACATATGCTCCTTAAAATGTTAGGAAATATCAACAAAAAGATACTCTACAAAACTACATTTATCTTACAAAATACGCAATGAAAAATCTGCCTAATTATGCCTCTGTATTAACTGATCAATACAATCTTAGTGTGTGCGTGTGTCTGTGTGTGTGTGTGTGTTACTGAGGACTGAACCCAGGGTCTTCTAATTTAGCTGTATCCTCAGCCATTTTTTAAAATTTTGAGACAGGGTCTCATTAAGTCAATCCTCCTGCAATCCTCCTGCCTCAGCCTCCCAGAGTAGTGGGATTACAGGTCTGCACCACCACCTCCAGCTATTAACACAAATTATTAACAGTTTGCAGATCTGCTAATCCTGTTCTCTCTCTTTCCCATTCTTCCTTTTTTCTTTTGTTTCTTTCTCTTTCCTGCCCCTCTCTCCCTCTTCCCCGAGGATGTGCCCCGCGAGAACTGTCTCAAACTTTCTCTCATCTAAGGTCCTCTCTATTAAGGCACTGCTCCCTGCTGGGCTCTACAAGACTTTTTTTTTTTTTTTTTTTTTTTTTTTTTTTTGTGCTGGGGAATCAAACTCAGGGCCTTGTACTTGCGCGGCGAGCACTCTATAAACAGTGAAGTAAATTCCCAGCCCCTACGTGACTTTTAATAATCTCAATCTAGTGGACACAAATTTAGCATGAAAAGACCAGAGTACAGTATATCCCATAAATGTGTAGTATGTATTTCACCATGGGAAGACTTTCATCATCACTCTTTTTTGGTTTTATACCCACGTTAGTATATTTTAAATTTACTTCTAAAATACACCACTTTTTGAAATATGGTCACTAATTTGGGTGTCTGTCTCTTCACAATATCCTACTTCATGAATCAAGTGGCTTTCTGAGATATATTTATTAGTGACTATGCTGCAGTTTTAGGCAATTAGGGCAGAAATGTGACTGTCTCCCTAAACTTCCCATCTCTCTCACTACAAAATCTGGATCGGACTTAACCGACCAGAGCCACAGAGGAGGGCCTGACTATGCTCATCAGTCAGGACACTCCTCTGGCACAGCGCCTCGTCCCACCTGCCGCTATGGCCTTCCTTGGGGCTGGGTACCTGGTCCAGGGAGAAGAACCGTAACACCCTAAGACAATCCAGTGAGAGACTGTCCCAAAACTCTGTGACTGAAGACAGGAAAAGACGGAACTCTGGAAGAGTGATGAGTCATCCCCCAGCACCTGGACACAGCTAAGGAAATGCCCGGGCACTTCCTGGCAGTCATGAGAATTAACAGCTAGCCTCCACGCCAAACTTGACTTCTATCAAATTATGTTTTATTAGAAATAACAATACAAGCCAACTCTAGTTTGTAAGATTTCCTTTGTCAAGTGGCTTGGGAACCAAAATTTGGAAACTCAAATTTCGTGGTTTTTTTTTAAAAGGTATTTTAGCAGTCCCTGTTGGCTCTATTACCCTTCAATCCTATTTTCTGTTTTTTTTATATAACCGGTAAATTCTATCATTTGACTTTAGTTTATTGACTTTTTCCTCTTATCTTCATTGTGCCATTAATCCGATCTAGCGAATTTTTATTTCACATCTTTTTCCATTCTGTAATGTTCATCTGGTTTATTCTTTGTTTTCTGTTGACTGATGAGAATCTGTCTTACTGTTGGTTACAATGTAATTTTGCTTTGCTTCCTAGACACAGTTATAATAGTATAATAGCTGTTTTAAAATCCACATTTGATAATTATAAGAGGTGTCATCCTGGGGTTGGTATCTCCTGATTGTGTTTTCCCTGAGGAATAATTTATATTTTCTACTATTTTTAGTAATTTTGGATTTTGTCCTGGATTTGGATTGTTTTGTCCTCTGGAGAATATTAATATTTTTGTTTTGGTATGCAATTAACACCATTAGATTCAGATTGCAAGCAATACTGAAAGAAAATTAAAAAGTTGGGAAACTGATACTATCTGACTTCAAGACTTTCTAAAAAACTATAGTAGGGTTGAAGATGTACCTCAGTGGTAGAGGTGCTTGCCTAGCAAGCACTCTGCCCCTCCAAAAAGCTATGGTAATCAAAGCAGTGTGATACTGGTAGGAAAAAAGAGACAAACAGATCAGTGGAACAGAACAGAGGATCTAGAAATAAATAGACACAAATGATAATCAATTGGTTTTGCAGAAGCTACTCTGATGTATTTTTTATTTATTTATTTTTATTTATTTGTTTTTGGTGGTGGGGATCGAACTCAGGGCCTTGAGCTTGTGAGGCAAGCACTCTAACCACTGAACTTAATCCCCAGCCCCTCTGATGTACTTTTTAAAAGCAGAAGAAATTTTAAGTGATAATGTTTGAATTCATAAAATTATTGCAATCCTGAGTTTTCCAAATACACTAATGCTGACTTTTACAAGTCAACATACTGGTATTCCATCTAATACAGGCACTGATAATATAATAATTTATAATAAAAGGTTTTTTTATTCCTTTCCCGTTCCCTTAATGAAATTAAACAAGGAGATTTTGACAGACTCTACAGAAAGTTTCTTGATTTGCATGTAGTACTGAAAATAAGTCATCAAATGTAGTAGTAGGCAAAGTTTAAAAACTAATTGTCTGAAGAGTATAAAATAAAGGACCGAGATTTCAAACATTAAAGCATAGTAAAACTATCAAGAGATCTCACTGGACTTGGAATAAGTTCTCTTTCAGCAATCATAATCAGAACGTTCAACAGGTTTTAAAAGCAAAACTACCCAGACACGAAACTGAAAACAAGAGCTAGTAAATTCTAATTGAAGCCACTTCCTTTCAGAAACACCCAGCTGCCAATTAGTGCTGCTTCATGAGGCCCAGGGGATTAGGGAGCTGGCTTGAGGGTGTTTTGGTTTTTCTCAAACTGATCATAAGCCCATGAAATTTCAGGAACATGCTTTGTTCATCTTGATGGCCTCCAAAACAGGTAGCAAAAGTTTAGGGCAGTTTGCAAGACAGCAGATTTAATATAGGATGAGTCCAAGTTCCAACATTCATACACACAAGCTGAATGCAGAAAGAGTGCAGAACATCTGCCTATGCACGGGAGACCAGAAAGATCCAAGCAAGGGCTGGCAGCCTATGACTATATCCAGTGTAAATTTGTGTCTGCACTTAAAAGGCTGAAGAAATCTATACCAGAGCCAGGAGATGATCACGCAGTGGAGATGAAGACCAGGGCTCTCCTGAAGCGAACAGCAGCCATTCTGGACGACAGCAAGGCCCTGAGCTCCTTCTGCTATGAGAACAGCCAAGTTCCCTGCACGGAAACCAATCTCAACAGAGCTTCTGGCCAACAGCCTCCTACTACCTTCTACTCCTGCTCTCCTTTAGGTTGTGTCAGCAACAAGCCTCAGGTGGATCTTCTACGCCCAGAACCACACCAACTCGGTCCAGCTAGGTGTTCCTGCTTGAGCTAACCGTTTCAGTCCACCACAGGAGTCAAAACTGATACGGTGCAAAGCCAAAGTTTATTTAAATTGTGGCAAACGAAGAGGAAGCAGAAGAAAAGCTATTTTAACAGCAGAGGGGGCTGCAGGATGGAGGGCACCCCACTGGGGTTTGGGGTATAACAAATACATATAGGGGTAAGCTAGTTTCTAATAATAACTGTTTCACTGATCTTGCAATGTAGGTCAATCAGGGTCTCAGCCTTTGTCTCTGGGAAGGGGACAAGGTCAGTTGGGGATTTCTTAAGCATTCAGTAAAGGTAAGTAACACTTTCACAAGGAGTACATCTCTCAAGCTTACAGCAGGGTACATTTCTCAAGCACAGGGTATGCAGATAAGCACGTGATGATTTTACCCTGTCAGCCATCCGAGTCTTGCCCTGTGTTTTTTGCCTATGCCCCTCTAACCTGCCCCTATGAAAGGAGAAATTTTTAAAATACAAGTTAATAAAAATAACTCTAGAAAAACAAACTTTACTGGACAAAACACATGAAACAACACCACAGAGGGAGTATAGATTATTAATAAAAATGAGAAAAATGTTCCTAGTAATTAAAGTAAAACAGTATGTTGGGAAGGATAGACTTGGAGTTGAACTATCACTAATAAAAATATAAATTAACCCAATCACCTTGAAGAATAAGGCAGTTCAGAGTAAAGTTTAAGATGCAGATTCAATAATTCTAGACGTCAACAATAGAAAAGTCTCGGACTTGCAAGGTACATTAGGGCTGTGGCAAACCGGACAGAGTGTGCCAAATATCATGAAAATCCAGAGGACACTCTCACTCTGTACACAGAGCTCCCGAGCAGCGTCCACAGAACCAGTCGGGAAGTCCCACTTCCCACCCTTCATTTGAATCTGGTGCTGTGTGTGGGACCCATTGGAAGAGGGCTATTTTCAGTCTTTCACTTTCATCTGTTGGGAAGCCACGAGAGTCTTTCCACGGGGCGGTTTAGATCCAGCATCAGGTCAACTGAGTTTCTGCTAGGACAACTGTCCTACTGGCTCATCTGCACGAGCGAGAAGACCCCTCTCCCTTGTCCTCTGGGACACTGTGAGTCTGCCACCGGCTCACTCTCACTCTGTGCGTACAGCACACCCGCTTCTCTAACTATAAGATGCATTATATGGTTATTGAGATTGGTTTGGATGCCTGAGTTCTGGTAAAGGTCTCACCGTCCCAGTGCGCGCCTGTTCCTCCAAGGTCTGGCTAACCTCACAGGAACAGTTTTACTATCAACAAAGAATGTACTTTGATATGCACTCCGGCGGCATCCCAGGTCGCACACGTTCATTTCCTGGAGGGGGGCGTTCCTTTGTCAGAGCAGAGATAATATGGGTGCAGCACCCAGGTGCGCTCCTCTCTCTCTCCTGCACTGTTTCTTCTCTCCCCCTCTCGCACCTGCCAAGGTTGCTGATGATTTCTTTCGCTCATTTAACTGGTGTTTCTCGCTCGTGTAGCTGATGATATTTTTCTGTGTACACCAGTGGGGGCTGCTGGTCCCCCTTTGTTGCACCCCCACAATGGCTGCTGATTTCTACTTTCGCGCCCTTGAGGCTGCTGGATGTCTCTGTGCCTCGACGGGGGCTGCTGCTGACGGGCGCCTCCATGACTGCTGTTTTCTTCTCGCGTCCCACGTGGTGCTGCTTCTCCAGCAAAAGTTGAGATCTCTGCCTGAACTGCTCCTGTGCTGCGGATTGCCAGTGATAGAAACGATGGATTGGTGGTATGATTTTCCTAGAGTTTTTCCTTTTCTCTTTCTTTATTGCTATTAAAAAATTTAATTAATATTTGTGAGTGGTATCTTGCCTCCTTCACCGCAAATCGAGCCCTAAAACAGTAAGTCCGTGCACGGCGACAGTAAGCATTTTCTCCCTTGCTGTTACACTGCCTCCCACAAATGTACGCTTTCACTGATTCTGTATGTCTTGTCCAATTCTTTGTTCAGGACATCAAGAACCTGTAAAGAATCCTACAGGAGCCTTCATCTGGTAACATTTGGACACAAAGAGACACAAGAGTGCTCAAGGTGGCACTCTTCAGGACAGTGAGGAATTGAAAACAAGTGTCTGGCCAGCCAGCAGAGAATAAATTCTCATTCCATGATTTATGTGACAGGAATCAACAATCTAGGTGGGTGAATTAGATCTATGTTAATCATCGTAGTTAAACCTTAAAGACATACTAAGTAAATCGAGTCAGTTCGAACAGGAGAAAACAGAAAAATACTGTAACAAATATATTTTCATAAAATCTAAAACTAATCTAATGTACAGAAACACAAGTGTAATCATTTAAAGCACAAAAACACAGATACCAATGCAATTTTGCTTTGGTATTTTGGAGGAAGAGAAAGAGAAGGCATAGAATGTAAGGCTTTAGCTTTCCTAAAGAGAAAAGGGGAGGAGAGGAGAGGGGAGGAGAGGGGAGGGGAGGGGAAGGGAAGGAAGGGGAAGTTAAAAACCTAACCACCATGATTAATTTGAGAAGTGGTTTTAAAAAGTATTACTTTATTTTTATTTGAAATGCTTTATGTTTTAATGTTAAAATTTAAAATAAATTCAGCCAGTCAAACTGTTTTCCATAGATAGAAATATTTTCAAACATGGAAAAACCCAGAGAAGACATAGCACCCACATATCTTTGAAATTATTCTGAGATAAAACCCAGGCAATCAAAAAAATAAATAAATAAAAAATAAAAATAAAAATGAAAAAGCACAGAAACAGAAAAGCCAGGAGTTCAGAGCGCTAAATCCCTTTAAATAGAAACCGAGGCTACATACACAGCTAATGACTAAGGAAGTCTCTGGTAAACAGCAGGTATTACCCTGAAAAAGTAAAAACATAAATTTATAGTTTTTTATAAACAGAAATTAGCGATAAGACAAAGTAATAGTATGACTCCATTTTTTTGCAGGAGCAGAGATTTACTGTCTAATATTTAAAATTTTAACACTGGGCCGGGTGTGGTGGTACATGCCTGTAATCGCTGCACCCCAGAGGCCAAAGCAGGAGGATTACCACAAATTCAAGGCCAGCCTGAACTATACAGCAAGACCCTCTCTCCAAAAACCAAAAATTTTAACATGCAGTTTTCAAAATTATCCTAATTCCTTAACTCATTTTATAAACTCTTAATTTTAGTGAAATCTTATCTAATCTAAGAGTTCTGTGGTTAAAAAAATAAAAAATAATAACTTGAACTAGACTCTAATACTTTCTTTCCCTCGCTGTAAATTCAAGTAAGATCAAACCTTGTATTTTTTATTTTTTAAAACATTCTTATGGAAATATTCCTATCTGTCTGTACATGAGCACAAATAAGATGATGTTCCTCAAATGTTACCGCAGATTATTTCTGGTTGATAAGATTTGGGAGCCTAGACTGCTTATTTCTTTGTATTCATACTGCCTTATTTAAAAGAAAAGGGGTTAGGAATTTAGCTCAAGTGGTAGAGCACTTACCTAGCAAGCACAAGGGCCTGAGTTCGATCCCCAGCACCCAAAATAAAATAAAATTTTTTACAAAGTATGTATCACTCCTGAGGTAGGAGAGAGGCGTGGTTTAACGCTGGCTGGGAAAGTAGTCCTGACCTGTTAGTTACAAAATCCCAAACAGATGTGACTTTTCATGAGCATGGCCTAGAACTGAGTCAGCCTGAGGCCCAAGATCCCAGCACAGCCTTCTAGGACCCAGATGCAGACGTTCTCACGGCTTTCCTCAAGATTTGGCCACTATAAAATAAAGAAAGCCAAGAGGAGCCAGTGCTATCGTCTTTCCATGATATGCTGTACCACATCTCTCAGACGACGTACTTTTTTTTTTCTTTTTCTGCTTTTCTCTCTGTTCAGCCCAAACTCACTCTGCAGAGACAGTTTCTCTCCCAATCTACATTTTGCCTTTTAAATAAACTTTGCCACCACCTTTTGTTCGTTTCATTCAATTCTTTGTTCCCGGCAGGAGGAACCTGGAATCCAACTCCAGAAGGAGGGGCGAGCAATCCAGAACTCGGTAACATTTATTTAGAATATTCTGCCCGATAACACTCCCACCCATGAAAGTAAAAAGGTCTTTACTCCCATAAAAAAAAAATCTTTCCTATTTTAAGACTACGTAGCATTAATCAGAAACTTAAACCAAGATTTCTTATAAAGCTGTTCATCATAATATTAGAATTATATAAAACTAGAAGAACATTCAAAAATAGAATAAACATGCTGTACCAACGTAATGGAATGCTACACAGCCATTTTTAAGTGTTTAAGACTATTTAACAATATAAAAAATATTCATGGTTATGTAAACAAAGTTTTGTGGGGGTGGATGAATCATACATTACTTCAAGTTTAAATAAGACAAAATGTTAACAGTTTCAAAATGACTGTTAATAGACAGGTAGCATGATTGCTTGCAAATTTTGTATTCTTTTTAACTATTCTGTATTTTTCCTTATGTGTTCTAGAATAAGGATAAAAGTAAGGTTGTTTTTGCTTTTGTTTTTGTTTTTGTTTGGTTTTTTGAGACAAAAAACCATGCAGTTCAGGCTGTCCCTTGAACTCACTATGTAGTCCAGGCTGACCTGGAACTCACAGCATACCTCCTGCCTTGGCCTCCCGAGTGCCGGGATTACAGATGTGCACCACCAGCCCTGTTTTTATTTATTTATTTATTTTCAGTTCTTTATTTTTAATGTCATACACAACATGACAAGTTAATGAGATTCCTATCTATGCTAATAGAAGTAAGTTAACATTAATGGGCTGGGGAATACACATACATAGTAGAGCACCTGCCTTGCACGTGCAAGGCCCTGGGTTCAATTGCAGGCAACACAAAAACAAAACAAAACCCAAGCAAATAGACAAACAAAAACCTCAGGCTACAAGAAAACTCACACAGGTAAAATTTCTTAGTGATACTAAACAAAATCATCACATATTACATCCATCTGACAATCTTTCATAGTCTATCGTCTTCAAAAGAAGCCACATATACAAACACAGATATGATATTTATTATTTCCTTTAATCATTTAACAGTGCCAGTACATAATGTAATACAAGCATGTATCTATGGTAGTGTAATGATTTCTAATGAATCTCAGTTTAAAGGTGAAAAGGATTCATAAGGGCTTTTTATCTCTTTTCCATTTACAACAAAATTATTCCTTGTGGTGCCCTTTTGCCATGATCACATTAAATGAACCACATGATATATTTATATAATCTAAAAAGGCATTTTAAACTGGGCAGAGTGGTGCATGCCTATAATCCCAGCATTCTGGAAGGCTGAGGCAGGAGGATCACAAATTTGAGTCCAGCCAAGACAATTTAGCAACTTAGCAAGATCCTGTCTCAAACTAAAGAATAAAAAGGGGTGGTAATATAGCTCAGTGTGACAGCCCTGGGTTCAAGTCCCAGTACCTTGAATGAAAGAATGAATGAAATTTTAAAAGGCTCTCTGTTTATATAGTATTGTAGTACAATCTATTCCTTAGAACTCCAATAGTAAGGACCACACCTTTAAAGTTGTACACAATATCTCACCTGCTTTATTCAACAATTCGGCTGACTAAAGACTCAAACTTTCCACAAACAATTCTGTGCGCAAAGTGCAGTAGCAATAACTGTCATGTCGCTCAGTTTTTTTCAACTGCTGCCTTG
This sequence comes from Hystrix cristata, assembly GCA_004026905.1. Taxonomy (NCBI): domain Eukaryota; kingdom Metazoa; phylum Chordata; class Mammalia; order Rodentia; family Hystricidae; genus Hystrix; species Hystrix cristata. The sequence continues at coordinate 135,937 of PVJO010001199.1, forward strand.
TGCATAAGGGTGAACAGCACTTCTTCAATCTAAACTCAACTCTGGAAATCAGATATTGCACATTATATTGCACATTATCTAAACGCTACACGCTAAGACAGTGCCGACATGACGGCAACATGTTATAAAGACAGGGGAGCCTTTCTTAGAGGATTCTAATTAATCATTGTACAAAATGATCAAGGTAGAAATTGCCATTTGACAACCACTACAGTTTTGACTATTTCAGGTAAGAATAACTGATAAACTCAAACCATTGAGTGAAAGTGTAATACAAATACAGGACATGTGTGAGGTATAGTACAAAATGACCAATCCCTTGGGGTACAACAGTGGGAACTAAACACTCATCACATACTTTTCTACTATAAATTTGTACATGTGTACTTCAGCATTAATAGTAGCTGGCTGAGTGTCTTGATAGCTACGCCTGGGGACATGGGGAGCAATCTCTGTGTTCACCTTCTTGGTAAGACAAAAATGTGTCTAACGTAACACCTCACAAGCTGAACTGAAAGCATTCACAGACTTGTTCTTTTAGCATGTATTTACCTTGCTGAAATCCCAGCAATGTAAGACTTAGGCATGTAAGACTTACAGATGTGGGCTTCGAATTTGTAACATAACAATGACACTGAGGACATCTGGTTTCCTTTAAACTTGCCTAAGGTCTGAAGACTAAAGCACCCACCAAGAAAGAAAAAGAACTGATAAGCTACCTGCTATCTGCTCACTGAACAATTCGTGGGTAACTGTCAAGAAATTCACACGCCATTTCAACACATGGCTACTGATGAACACCTACCAGCAGTTCATGGCCACTGTAGCTTTAGGCTGTATATGCCAAAAAAACCTCACAAATATGGCAGAAATATTTATGCCCTTGTAGATGTGAAGACATCATGTTTTCATTTGAGAAGTTTATCCTGGAACTTAGTCATGAGGCCCTTATTGTACACTAAGAAAACAAATGATGTTGTGAAAAGACTCATCGCTCCCATCTCCCAAACTAATCAGAATGTGACATTCAACAATCAGTTAACCAGTTTCCAACTGATGTTACATTTGCTAAGACAGTACAAGTCAACCAGCACAGGAACTGTACACAGAACAAAGCTGAAATTCAAAATGAAATGCTTGCAATTTCAAAACAGAATTGTATAGTACAGTCTTTGGATTTCAGAGAGATATTAACATTGGCCTCATATATGGCAAAGAAAAACAAACTGGTACTGCTGATGTCAACATGTCAACATTGTACCATGATGGAAATATTGACAGGGAAACTTCCACAAAACTGAAGCCAGAGATGGTAACTTTCTACAACAAAACCAAAGACAGAATAGATATTGTTGATGAATTATGCAGCAACTATGTCACTTGAAACACAAAGCGTTGGTCAATGGTTGTGTTTTACTCAATCCTAAACATGTATAGTATAAATAGTTTGATAGTTTACAAAGAAAATAACAAGTGTACAAGAAAACTATGCAAAATAATTGTGGAGCACACTAGTGAGCTAACAGGTCAAGAGGTAGGCCCAGATCACAAAGACCCACTATGACAACAGGAAAAACAAAAAGGTGTCAACTGTGTCCTACAAAAAAGGACAGGAAAACAAAAGATAACCGCTGTCAGTGTAAGCGAAACATGTGCATGGAACATGCAGTTTTCATGTGTGAAGACTGCCTTGGGGATGACAGTTAAAGAGAAAATTATTTCTGTGGTAGACTTTTGTTTGTATTTACATTGTAGTTCACACAGGAAATCATTTCTGATGTTAGATTTTGTAAGCAAGTACATGGCTGATGTGAAAGTGTTGATGTTTATCCTAAGCATGCAATACATATAAAAAATTTAGTATTTTATTTTACTGATACTTTATGTTCCTGTTAACTACACATTGCATAGAACCTCCTGCAAAATAGCAAGACCAGTGAGCTATCAACTACATCCTACAAAAGGGCCAGGAAAGCAAAACAAATGTGCTTGCTGCCTGTAAAGCAATACACATGTATCGAACTTGCTGCTGTCATATGTGAAGATGGCCTTACATGTTACAATTGAAGTAAAGACTATTTTTGCTGGAGAATTCTATTGGTCTTTTCATTGTAGTTCATACAGGAATTTTTTCTGTTGTTATTTTTTAGACTTTATACACCAAAAAACAGTCAATGTTGAAAATTCTCATGTTTCGTTATAAATGCTCAATAAATATAAAAAATTCAATACTTTTTTATTTTTTTCCTGTTAAGTACTCATTGTTTAATATAATAAAACTCATAAAATTAAAATTAATAATTCATCAACTGAAATATTATAAATAAATGAAGTTATTACATACCCATGATTATGTGCCAATTAGGGTTATGCCCCAAGGGTTAACCTTGCTAATGCAGTCAGAAAAGACAAAAAAATCAGAAAACTGTTCCAGATTAAAAACACAGTAAGAGATCTGATTACTAAGCATAATGTCTACTCATAGATTACATCCCACCTCAGAAAAAAAAAAAAAAGTTTTTCTTCTCTACATAGTAGGAAAACTGATAAAATGCTCATAAATTATGGTACTGTGTTAATTATACTATACTTACCAAAGAATTTTTTTTTTAGAAAATATATGCTGAAAATTTAGGTGTAAAGGCGCATCATGTCACCATTTGTTTTTTGTTTTGGACGCTGACGACTGAACTCAGGGTCTTGTGCTTGCTAGGCAGGTGCTCTACCTCTTGAGCTAAATCCCCAGCCCCCAACCATTTATTTTCAAATATTTCTAGAGAAAAGTGTATGTATATATGTATATACATTTATATATAAAGAGAACATCACAAAGCAAATGTGGTAAAACACTATTTGGGGAAACTGGGTGAATGGTACACAGAAACTCTGGAGTGTCTTGGCCATACATGTCTGCAAGTTTAAAACTACTTTAAATAAAGTTTTTAAATGGTAAGAAAAAAAGAACATATTATATAGAAGAAACTTTATTGATTTTAAACTCTACAATTCACTTCATACCAATTTCCACTCTATCTCTAGAAACCTTATATGATCATTAATTCCTGTATACTCTCAGCTACTTTACAAAATAATCTCTCCACACTTAATAGAAATCTACCATTGTCTGGATGATACTACATCCCTCGAAGCACTATCAAACAGAAATGTTAATCCTTCCATTCCTACCCCTTACCAGGGAACTAGACTGTAAGGAAAATTTTCTTGGATATCATCAATTACAGACTACAAACCTCCCTTTCAAGTTCACACTGTCCATACAGACTTTGTACCCATTCTTGTCAATGGTATTCACAACAGTCCACGTCACTCCCAGTAAAGAGGACTGAGAGGCCAGCTCCCCACTCCCCTGACCTCAAACCCTACCTACTTCAATACAAAACAGCTAAACCATCCTAACACCTCAGCTATAAAACAGGAAGCACTGGTATCTGGGTGAGTGTCTTGTTACTAAATCAGTTCTCTATTGCCCTAACAGACTCTTGACCTGATCATCATCTGTAAGTGCTTCTTCTCAAAAACATTAAATTCATGTCTCAGTTTCTAGTAACCCTTTCTCACTCCTCTACTTCTACTGAGTCTATTCTTTGGGGCCTCCACTTACTGCCACTTAGTTTCACCTTTTAGCCTGTGCAGTCTGCACTCACCAGCACCAATTCCCTAGTCCTCTTATCCTTGGCCACAGCTACCCTACCAAGACCTAGTCTGGGATAAATCTGTCTGCTGCCTTCAGCCGGAAGAAGAAAAATAAATCAAACAACTGTGTAGATAGCTGCCATGTGGATGTACTTCCCAGTCCCAGGGAGGGCTGTCACAATTAGCCATCACCATGGCAGGTGTTTCAACTCCACCACTCTCCTTTCCCACATCCCACTATGAAACTTGTAGTCAAAGTTTTTGCTTCCTACTTCACAGAAGAAAGTAAGCTTTCAAGTAAAAACTCCTTCTGCTTCTCTCCCCTGCAGTTCTAAACTTAGCATTATGGCATCCATCCTAACTTATATTCTTCACTCCCAAATGCCAGAGAAATATAGAGAAGATCCTGCCTCCCAAAGGGTTGCTTTTTCCTCAAATTGTATTTCTCCTTCCTTTTCAACACTTACTTCTTTCTCTCTACCCACAAGCATATTTTATTTGCACCATAATTTAAAAAGGAAAAAAAAAACCCTGCTCCTAGCTATAAATAAGCTTTTTTTCAAAGTATTTCCATCTTTCCCTTCTTTTGTTCATTGACAAACATCCTGAAATGGAAAAAAAAAGAAAAGAAAAAGAAAAGAAAGAAAGGTACCTATCTACTCTCATTCTCTGAAATTCTCATTCTCATTTCCTCCCCAGTCCATTACCATCTGACTTTCACTCAAACATATGGTACCTGAGTTCACAAACTTAATTCTTTCCACAATTCTGGTCCCACAGTTCATTCTACCAGGACTGTGGAAAGAATCAAATTCATGAACCGAGGTACCACTGCATCTTGATAAGACTGACCTTCTCACTATTAAAAAAGCCTTCAGTCCTCAGACTAGCTAAAATCTTCCATACCGCCAACACACTTGACTATACTTATAATTAAGTTTTTTTGGGTTTTGAGACAAGGTCTCCCTGTTGTTGACCATGTTGGCCTCAAATGTGCAATCCTCTTGCCTCAGCCTCTCAAACAGCTAGAATTACAGGTGTGTGTCACTGTTCTAATTAGGCTTTCTTTAGCTTCCAGAGAGCTATTCTGGTCTGGTTTTCCTGCTACCTTCAGCCATTTATTCTGCTTCTTTTGTAGGGTCTTCACTTTCCTTTGCCAGCTTTACAAATTGTTAGCTAAACTTGAACTCTGAGAAGTAGACACTATATCTGACAAACAAAAGACTTCACTGAAGCTACATGGTGTGTACTCGGTTTGGCCTAGTTTCATTTGCAAAAGCATTAAAGCAACTAACTTCATGTAACAGTGTTAAAGTTACTGTTACAAGCATTTGTTATTTTAAAAATTAGAATGATGTACTACCTTACTTGATTTCATGTTTTTGTTTTTGCTTTTTCCCAGAAGATCAGGTAGTTGCTAAATGAACAAATCAGAAAAGAGCGTGATTCAGTGCCAGGAGACTTTAAGTGAAGATATAGATCTAGCACCTACTTAGTTGGACTACCTGGACTTGTTAGGAACTTCTGAGTCTGATTTTTCTTTCTGTGATTCATGCATTTTCATCTAGTCAGTCAGTCATCCATCAGTCATTCAACACTTGTTAAATGGCTAACATGTTCTAGGAGTAAGTAGGTAAATTGGTAAAGAAAACAGGCAGAAATACCATCACATCAAATCCCCACAACTTATAGCTTCTAACAACTACACGGCAAGGCCATAAGATAATCTGCAGCATGGAGCATAAAGGAAAGTAAAAGTTAGTCTATCATAGGTAAAGCAAAAATCTAAGACTAGCAAGGACCAGGCTTGAAACACCAACTTCCTTCAAAGAAAGTTTCATTCTTCTCTCAACAAACACAGCGAAGCTAAAAACAGATTCAAACTAAACTAAATACAGTAACCAATTACTAAGACATGCTGCTACTGGTGATTCATTCAGGAAACAGCAAATGCCAACACCACTACAGACAATAGTTACAGGCTGATCCAGTCAAGTGTTAGATGCCGTAGCAAAAACTCTCAAAAAGTTGACTGACGAATCTACACCCATAAACTGAATAACTTCAGAATTTGAGAAGACAATCACACACAAATATACACATTATCACTCCTGTTTCTCTAACTTAGCAATCATATATCTTGTACTGATGTACCAAATCATTATTTTAATAATCTAGATTTTATAAAAGAGATTCAGGTTCACACCAAGTCGGCCTATGGTAAAAAGATTTCCCATGTAACTCCCCCCGCCATACAAAGCTTCCCCCTCTATCAGGCTACCCTACCAAAGGGGTACATTTGTTCAACTGAAGAAACTACAGTGATACATTATCATCCAAGTCCAGGGTTTGCATTAACATTCACTCTTGCTGTAGATTCTGGCTTCTGAAAATGTAATGACATCTACCCATACCTTTAGTACCACAGAGAGCAATTTCACTCTGTGCTTCACACATTCATTCCTCCCTCCCCCCAACACCTGGCAACCACTGATCTCTTTATCTTCATAGCCTTGCTTCAAGGATGTCACAGACATGGAGTCATACAGTATACAGACCTGTCTGACAAGCTTCTACTTAGTAATATGCATTTATATTTCCTCCACGTCCTTTGACGTTTGGGTAGCTCATTTATATCTAGTTCTGATTATATCCCATTGTCTAGATGTTCCACAGTTTATACGCTGACCTACTGAAGGACATGTTGGCTGCTTCACAGTTTTAGCAATTATGAACACAGCTGCTATAAGTATATATATGCATGTTTTTGTGTGGACCATAAGTTTTCACCTCCTTTGGGGTAAGTACCAAGGGGTGTATCTGCTGGCTTGTATGCTAAGAGTGTTTAGTTCCATAACAAACCACGAAATTAACTTCCAAAGCAGAAGTCCCATTTTACAATCCAACCAGCAGTGAATGAAAGTTCCCACTGTTCAGCATCCTGACCAGCATTTGTTGTCAATGTTCTGGATCTGGGTCATTCTAATAGATGTGTAGTGGTAACTCACTACTGCATTTCAAAATACTGTGAAGTATCTTTTCATGTGCTTACCTGACATTTGTATTTCTTCTTTGGTGAGTGTCTAATGAAGTCCCCCCTCCCTTTGAGATAGGGTCTTGCTATCTTTTCCAGGCTGGCCTCAAATTCCTAGGTTCAAACAATCCTCCTGCCTCAGCTTCTCAAGTAGCTGGGACTACAGGCATATGCCACCATATCTGGCTGCCTACCCCACTTTTTTTTTTTTTTAATAGGGTTGTGTTTTTTTTCTTCTAATTTTATTAGTACATGTTTGCAGTACATGATATTTGCATTCATCTTAAGGAGCGGGTACATGTACTTCACATAATTTGAGTCCCTTTCCCCTTCCCACCCACCTCTCTCGCTGTCTCTGCATCTCCTTTCCCCATTTTCATTATTATTGCTATTATTAATTTCTTTTTATAGTTTATGTTTGTGACTTATTGTTCAGTTGTCTGTGTATTTTGGATGACGGTCATTTTTATCACATATCTTTTGCAAACATCTTCTCCCAAGCTATGGCTTATCTTTTTATTCTTAGTATCTTTCACTGAACAGATTTAATTGTTACTTAACTCTAACTTATCAATTCTTTCTTACATGAACTGTGCCTTTGATATTGTGTCTAAAAAAGTCATCACCAAATCTAGACTTGCCTATATGATTTTGCACACAGATATTAGTCGTTCCACCATTGTATGTTAAAAAGACTATATGTGCTCCATTATCAAACCAACTGATTATTATTATTTGAGTCTATTTCTAGATTCTCCCTTCTGTTCCACTGATCTATTTGTCTAGTCTTTCCCCACCAGTATTACACTGCTTTGATTACCATAGCTTTTTAGAAAGTCTTGAAGTCTGATAGTATCAGTCCCCCAACTTTTTTATTTTCTTTCACTATCACTTACAATCTGAATCTACGGTGTCAACTGCCTACTAAAACAAAACTTTTCTCAGAGGAAAAAACAAAACAATCCAAATCCAGGAAAAAAATCCAAAATTACCAGAAATACTGGAAAATATAAATCTTTCTTCAGGGAAAACATCAGATGCCAACCCCAAAATGACTGCTATTACAATTACCAAACATGTATATTAAAGCAGCCATTTAACTATGTCTAGGAAGTAAAGCAAAATTACCTTGTAACCAATGATAAGACAGACTCTCATCAGTAAATAGAAAACAAAGAATAAACAAAGTAAAAATTTTAGAATGAAAAAAGATGTGAAATAAAAATTCACTAGTAGGATCAATAGCACCATGAAGATAAGAGGGGAAAGTCAACAAACTAAAAATAGGATTGAAAAGTAACAGAGCCACAGGAACTCTTAAAATGCCTTAAAGAAAAAAAATCAAAACATGAAATTGGGACTTGGAAATGAAAGACTAAGATAAAATAGGAAAAAAAATAATGGGCATAATTCCTCAAATTAATGAAAGTAATTAACAAACTCAATTCCAATGAAGCCAGAACAAACAAACAAAAAAAACCACTACCTAGGCACATCATAATAAAACGACCAAAAATCAAAGGTGAAGAAAAATTACCAGAAACAACCTGAGAAAAAGTAATACATTACATGAAGAAAAACAATGATTCAAGTAACTATAGATTTCTCATCAGAAATCAGGCCAATAGGAGAAAATTAAATAATAGCTTTAAGAGCTGAAAGAAAAAAGGAAAAAAAAAAAACCCAGCCAAGAATTCTACACTCAAAAATATATCTCAGGAATGAGGAATACTTCGGGAATACCATAGTACTCTAAAAAAGGAGATTGAAGAGGATCTCAGGAAATGGAAAGATAACCCTCATTCCTGGATAGGCAGAACCAATACAGTCAAAATGGTTATATTTACAAAACTGTTACAGAGATTTAATGCAATCCCAATCAAAATAGCAATAGCATTCCTTAGGGAACTACTCCTAAGGGGTTGGGGATTTAGCTGAAGTGGTAGAGTGCTTACCTAGCGAGCGCAAGGCTCTGAGTTCGGTCCCCAGCACCAAAAAAAAAAAAAAAAAAAAAAAAAAAAAAAAAAAAAAAAAAAAAAAAAAAAAACTAATCCTAAAATAGCAATCCTAAAATTCAAACAGAACTAGAAGAGACCTAGAATAGCAAAAGCAATTCTGGGCTACAAGGGCAAGGGAGGGGACATCATAATCCAGGACTTCAAGTTACACTTCAAAGCTACAGTAATGATTAAAAACAGCCTGGTTTTGGCAAATAAACAGACCTGTGGATCAATGCAACAGAATGGAGGATGCAGTTAACAATTCCAAGCACATTCGACTACCTTATCTCTGACAAAGGGCCCAAATCCTTTCACTGGAAGAAAGACACCTATTTAAAAAATGATGCTGGGAAAACTGGCTATCAACTTGACAAAGATTGAAGCTACACCCATGTCTGTCACCATAAACTAAAATCAAAATAGACCGAAGATCTGAACATTAGAACAGAAACAATCTGCTGGAGACAAAAATAGGTAAAATACTGTAAAGATTATAGGTGTAGGCAAAATCTTTCTGAATAGAATTCCCATTGTACAAGAAATTATACCAAAAATCAACAAATAGGATCATATCAAATTAAAAAGTTACTGCACAGCAAAGGAAACCAGAGTAAAAAGACAACCTACAGAATGGAAAATAATTTTTGCCTGGTACTCTTAAAAGGACTAATATCTGGAATATATAAAGAACTCAAAAAACTCCCCAAATTAAAAAACCCAATCAAAAAATGGGCATCTGAAATGAACAAACAACTTCTTAGATAAAGTACAAACTGGCAATAGATACAAGAAAAACTGTTCAACATCTCTGTTGCAAATTAAAGAGTGCAACAAATGCAAATTAGAACACCAAGATTCCATCTCACTTTGGAAAGAATGGCTATCATCAAGAAACAAACCAATAACAAAAGCCGACAAAGCAGCAGGGAAAAAGAACCCTTCTTCATTGTTGGTGGGAGTGTTAACTGGTACAACCACTATGGAAATCAATTTGGAGATTCCTCAAAAACTAAAAATAGAAATTCCATTTGACCTACCTATGCCCCTTTTCTTCCCAAAAACGTTGAAGACATCATATCACAGTGATATGATGTATACAGCCATGTTTATAACAGCACAATTTATAACAGCTAAATCCTGGAAGCAGTCCATATGTCTGTCCATCAACAGATGACTGGATAAAGAAAATGTGGTACTGTATTTGTATACAATAGAGTACTACTCTGCCATAAAGAACGATAAGCTTAAGTAACTTTAGCAAAATGGATGCACCTTGAGACCATAATGTTTGAAGTAAATCAAACACACAAGCGTAAATATCTCATAGTTTCTTTTTTTTTTTAATTTTTATTTTTACCAAGAACATGTATTGGTACATTGTATACATAATGATCATAATCAACACGGTTATTTTGTACCTGTACATGATACATCTTGGTTCCCCCCTCTTCCCCCTCTTCCCCTCCCCTCCCTTCCATTCACCCGCCCCTCTCTATTTGCAACAAGTTTATTTACATTTTTCCATTTTTTTCCCTTTCATCTTACTTTTCTTTTAACCTTCCTTCTTTATTCCCTTTTTCCCTATCTAGTTCTCCTCTCTTTTGAATACTATCTTTTTTTTAACATAATATCTATTATACCCCTTTGTCCTTATTTACACTTATGGTTTCTCATATCAGAGAAACAATTCAATGTGTACTGATAAGTGTCTGATTTATTTCACTTAATAGTATGTTCTCAAGGAACATCCATTTACATACAAATGACTCTAGTTTATCCTTCTTTATGGCAGTGTAGTACTCCATTGTGTAGAAAAACCACATCTTCTTTAGCCATTCATCAGTTCTTGGGCATTTAGGTTGTTTCCAAGACTTAGCTATTACAAATTGTGCTGCTATGAACATGGTTGTGCATATATCACTGTGGTATGATGATTAAAATTCTTCTGGGAAGATACCAAGCAGAGGAATAGCCAGGTCAAATGGAACCTCAAGTTGTAGTTTTCTGAGGAATCTCCACACTGATTTCCACAGTGATTGGACCAGTCTACATTCCCACCAACAGTGGAAGAGGGTTCCTTTTTCCCCCTGCTGCCCCACCAGCACTTGTTACTGGCTGATTTCTTGATAATAGCTATTCTTTCTGGAGTGAGATGGTATCTTAGTGTTGTTTTGATCTGCATCTCTCGAATAACTAATGATGTTGAACATTTTTTCATATATTTATTTGCTATTTTTATTTCTTCGTCTGAGAAATGTTTATTCATTTCAGATGCCCATTTTAAAGATAGCCTCTTTAATAAGTGGTGCTGGAAAAATTGGTTACCACATGCCGAAAACCAAAACTAGATATATGTCTCTCACCATGTACTAAGCTAAAATCAAAGTCCATCAAAGATCTAAACATTAAAACAGAAACACTAAATCTCCTGGAGAATAAAATAGGAAGAACCCTTGAAGATATAGGGGTTGGAAAAAAATTTATGAACAGAACTCAGACTGCATGGGGAAACAATACAAAGAATTAATGCTTGGAACCACATCCTATTAAGAGGCTTTTGCACAGCAAACAAAATAACTAATAGAGTGGGGCGATAAAGCAGACTGGGAGAAAATTTTTGCCAGCTGTCCCTTGGACAAAGGTCTAACATCTAAAATATATAAAGAACTCAAAAAAATCAAACCCCCCAAATTTAAAGACCCTATCATAGTTTCTCTTATATGAGAAATTCAAATATATAAAGTACAATATAAAAGATAGTAACAGGAAAAAAGAGACAGAGAAAAGTTCCTGCAATCCAGTGTGAACAACGTATCTAAAAATGTACCTTGATTTAGTATAATTGTATTATGTGTTTAATATTTTTTGGCCTTTTAATCTGGTTGTCAATCTACTTTATAAGACTTAGAAAGAAATGACTCTGATGCTAGCAAAAAAGGAGGGTTAGGAGAAGGAGGGGAAAAGAAAGAATTGGGATGTGTTATATACAAGTACCAATTCCCCACAATGATTATGTACTGCAAACATGTACTAATTAAAAAAAAAGAGCCAGAAGTGAAAAGCGAGCATGATGTGGGGTAGCAGTTAGAGAGGGCAGAAGATAAGAGTATTACTGTTTAAAGCACGATTGAAGTACGTAGAACAAACAAAGCAGGGATGAGCTAGGCAGAGATTCATGTTCCTCTATAAAGGTTAAAAATGAAAATTAGTCTTATTTCAAGACTTCTCTTTCGGGGGAAAAAAATCCCATAAAAAATCATCAGATATAAATAAATGTTCTCCAAAGCTGAGGAAAATATTCTACCAAAATCTATTAGATTTCTTCATTCCAATATCTAATAGAATACATGTCCAAAGACCTTCAAAATTAGTAAAGCAGTTAACACCATCATGTTAAAATTCTTTTACATGATAAACTCCCATTTATCTCCTTACTCTCAACACCTCTGTCCAAATAGCGCAATTTCTGCATACAATGTTAAGGGTAATAAATACTGGAGAAACAGCACACACAAACTAAAATACAGCACATTCCTGAACTTCTAAAGTTTTAAATTGTTCATGTTCCAACAAATCTTAAAAGCAGGCTAGTCAAAACCTTGAAATATTCTGATAGTAAATCTTAAACTACTACATTTCCCAACTTGCATTTGGCATGCCTTTAACAAGAATTTTACCCACACCTTAATTCCAGCTAAGTGATCAAACTTTTGAAAGAAAACATAGCATGGCATTTGAAAAGAGACATAATGATGATTTACAATCACATGGCAGGTAGGCCAGCCTTAATCACAATGATCTTGTCAGTAAATTCACATTTAATAAATGTCTGCAGAATGTATTTCCCAGTTGCTAAAAGTCAAGTCAGGACTAGATATATACCACAGAATATGTGTAAATTTCTAAAGTAACATATCAATACACACAACCAATAGACAATGTTTTGCAGTGTAGGTCAGATGTTAAGGAAATAATAAAAAGAAGATGGTCACCAAGAAATCCATGTAAAATAGATGAGGAAAATCAAAGCCGTATCTATAACTTCACAGTTGGTAAAAGCCGGAGTCAGGGACACTGCATTATGGCTTCATGTGTTACTCACTGAAGGGAACACTAGAGAGAGAAAAGTGGGAGGCAGACAGAAATGTAGAGCTGGAAAAGAATACAAAAAGCTACTACCAGCAACACTACCTCAAAGTGCCCTGTCTCAGTAGCAATGACAAAACAAATATAAAAATACCACAAGCAAGGTCTTGAGCTAGCAATATTCTTTCATTCATGTGTCGTTACTGAGTAGCTACCATGCGCCAGGTAAGAAAAGATGTAACAGTGAACAAAACACTCTCTCTGCTCTCATATGTCTCACATTCGAGGGAAGGACAGAGGTAGGAATTAAACAAGCAAAGTACTGTATCTGAAATATCACAGAAGTGCGAAGTACTTTAGATAAAAACTAAATCAGAGAAGTGGGATAGGGAGCACCGTGAAGAGGGTATGGTGATTTTGGTGATTTTACAGAGTGTGGTCAACAATGGCTGCAACAAGGTGACCATTCAGACAAAAAGAAGACTCTACCAGACTTTGGAAATTTGTCTTTGCCATTCTCAGAAGGGATTTATATACCCTACTTCACTACTCAGTTATTTCCACCCTGATTCTAATGACAAGCTAAGGTGCTGCCTGATTAGCAGGTATGAGTAAGGTATGCAAAACAAATTTGACACATCCCTAAAGATTTATCAGCAATGGGGACCCATTATTTTATATTCTGCAATCACTGTCCTAAAATTCTTAATAATTGTATCTTTAAACATGAGTTTTGTAAGTGAACTCCAACAGGATTCTGATGGAACATGTGCCAAGGACTGGGAACCTCAGTTCATGGTTTGCCTCCCCAGGAAAATTCTTAATTAGATGTTTAGCTCAGCTTGACCTTCCGACTTCCTCACAAATAGGGCCAATGCCAGGCAACAGCCATCTCCATCCCAGGCTGGCGTCACTGTGGCACATTCCCTGACGAGTCGAAGAAGCCTCTGCCTATGGCTGACTCAAGTAATGAGCATGACCTAGCACGGAGACTACAATCCCTTATTGTGAGCCGGGACAGCTGACTACAGGAAGTGGGGGAGACTGGCATACTGTTACATTTCCATTTGGCATTGGATCTTGTAAATTATGTAGCTGGACCTGAGTGCTTCCATGAAACAAAAATTATCAGTTGAAGTTATAAATAAGTGTTGCATTATTTTATCAAATTCAGCACACAAGTTATTTCTGTATTTGCCCATTCCACTGTTAAGCCATCCCTCTCACCTTGTTGCAGCCACATGGCTTTCCTCATTTCTTAAATCGACCAACAGTTCTACCACAGGTCATTATCACACCTGCAAAACCTTTCGACTCTAACTAGATTTTCATATTCCAAAAAGTCTCAGCCTGACCATCACCCATCCAAAGTAGATGGAGGTCTCAGACCATACTACAGAAGTACCTATCTACCGAAGGGTCAAACTGATCCAAAGATAGACCATCAATTTCTTCCCTCCATTTAAGTATGTTCCTTTCCCCACTAAGAGATGGAATTTATTTCCTCTTTCTTTGAATCTGGGATGGCCTTATAATTGCTTTAACCAATAAGAAACAAGGGAAATGATATTCTGAAATTTTAGGCCCAGGCCTCAAGAATAGTGGCAGCTTCCTATTCCTTCTATGCTGTCAGAAGCCGAGGTTATGCTGAGAGGGCATGTGAAAAGACATGCACAGAGAGCACACAGAGAACTGAGATGCTCCAGTCAGCTGCACTTCCAGGGAGCAGTCATCACTGACTGCCAGCCAAGTAAGTGAGCCATCTTGGAAGTTCCGACCAGGCAAGCCCCAGAACAGATGCAACAGAAGACTCTGCCCACCACGTTCAACCTATGAAGTCTGGAGAGATTAAAAAACGCTTGTGTTTGGAATAAGCTGTTACATAGCAATATAAAATTAAAACACCAAAGACTGAACAGCAGCTCCATCATAGCTGGACTCACTAATTAACTTCCTCATGTCTTTTTCTCTCATTTGCAAAATGAGGATAATGACATTATGTAGTTCACAAAGGTGTTCTATAAGGGTTAAATGTGTTAATATGTGTAAAGCACTTAGCAGAGTTCTCAGCACATTTGTGACATAATACAAGTAATTATTGTTTCATTATTGCTATTTCATTATTGACAAAATTTATTATTTATTTCATCAATTTGCTTTATTTTCTCCTCACTACCTACTACTATCTGAAATTATGCTTACTTATCTCCTTTCCTTCCACCAAAGTAAGAGCCAGGAGCCAAAACTTTATCCTATTTACCAGCAACTAAAATAGAACTTGGCAGGTAGAGATATTTTCCAAATTAGTATATATTGAATGAATAAATAAGCTTTTGGACCTTTTTTCACAGTTAATCAATAATGATAGCTAAAAATTGCTCCCTTATCATAAATATAAATCTGACAAGGAATTCTTAAACATAAAATAAGCTTATAAACTATTTTTATATTTTCATGCTATAATGCCAATGTACTGACTTGTTATTCCACATACATAATACTATTATTAGAACACATTGCTCAAATATGCTTACTAAAAGCTAGCAGTTGATTTAGTATTCTTTAGGTGTGTTGAAGTCATTTGATTATTCGTATGATCTTTTTAAACCAAGCTATACTCAAATCAATGACACATTTAAAGTTATTATCACGACATGCACAGAACTAGCAAGAAAAACTTTTATCTCGGGTCCATTCTAAAAAATTTACAGTGGCAACACGAACACATACTGAACTTCAAGCCATATGCAAAAACTTCATATAAACACATGAGTGTTGGTGTACAACTTGATAAACTACTCGGTATACAAAGCATCTATGCCTGAATTTCTTCAATTACATTTTTAAAAGTTTAGAAATTTATCTGAAAGATGAAATAAAAATCAGCTATTCACAGAACCCTGAAGCACCATTAAGGAAAAGTGCTAAACTAGATGGTAGAAAAACACACAAATACATAACTTAGAACATAAGAAGTTTTCTAATATTGTGATTCTCAACTTTGCTTTTGCCTCGATACAGACAACAGATGTGAGAAACTCTCCCTACATCCCTCTTTTAATTATAGATTCAAAAGGGTTTTTATGTTGAAGAACTAGATTTTATGAGACCAACAAAGCAGACGAGGACATTCGCAAGGAACACATGTAAAGTCAGGGAACTAGGAGAGAATACACTGAGGCTGAAGAACTAACACCAAGTAGGTCCTGCCAGGCTCCAACGATCAGTGCATAAAAAGTAAGAAGACAGAGTGCTGAGATACGTCACTGTACAGATAGAGAGCCCATTCGAGGAATACAGGTGCTAAAAATAGGAATATTCCACATTCGGTCAGGAAGCTTTATCTGTAAAGAACAACAGCACAGACTGAATGTGTTTGCCCAAAATTTCTAGTTGAAGACCCAATCTCCAAAGGGAATCTATTTGAAAGTGGGGCATTTGAGAGCTAAGCAAGTTTAGATGAGCTCCTGACGATGGGGTCTCTGGGATGGAATTGTCTTTCTGGGAAGAGGAAGAGACAGGGATGTCTTCTTTCTCCACCAAGTGAGGACACAAGAAATAATCCACCTGAAAGTCAAAAGAGCCCTCATCAGGGAGCCAAATTAGCCAGAATCTTTACACTGTATTTTTGAACCTCCAAAATTATAGGCAATAAATTCCTGTTGTTTATGCTCATCTTTTTTTTTTAATTTTTTACCAAGAACATGCATTGGTACTTTGTATACATAATGATCCCATTTATCGTGGTTATTTTGTACCTACTCATGATGTATCTTGGTCCCCTGCCCCTTCCCCCACCCCTCCCTCCTTTCCATTCCCCCCTTGCCTTATTTACAGTAGGTTTATTTACATTACGTTCATCTTATAGGACCTTTTCACGGTAGCTCAAGCTGACTAAGACAGTCAGAACAGTAAGTATTTAAAGCTGTGTCGGCTCTGCCTCAAATACTCAACTCTGCCATGGGTATGGTTGTATTCCAATAAAACCTTGTTTACAAACACAGAAGTTGGACTGTAACTTGCTGATCGCTACTCTGTATCCTAAAAGTGGTTTGGGGTTACATGAGTACATATGCATTTGCCAAAGTTCATCAACAGGTCATGGAAGATTTGGGAATTTCACTCCATGTCAATTTTAAACCAAAGAAAAAGAACAATAAACAAATATTAAACTCTAGTCTAATGATAAGTATGTGGTTTGCAGGGAAGTACTATACACTGAGACCTACAATTTACTTTCAAAGTATCAAAAAATGGGGCTGGGGATTTAGCACAGTCCTTAGAGTGTTTACCTCGCAAGCACAAGGCCCCGATTTCGATCCCCAGCACCAAAAAATAAAAAAAAAAAAGTATCAAAAAATAAGATGGATTAGAAAAATACAAATATAACAAACTTAACAACTACAGACCCTACAATCCATACCTGATATTAAGAGTTAACTGTATATTCTTTCGATTTTTCTATATATTCGAAAGTTTTAATAGTAAATATTGTTAAATGTTGGGGGGGATTCAATAAAAGGCCAATGACAATGTTTGAGCAAAGAAACAAAAATCAAATTTTCATTATACAAATATGGCTCCTGCAATGCAAACAATACACTGAAGGGTGGGCAGATAACGGAGGAGGTAAATAACTATTTCATGACATGTAAACAATCGGTATTTAAAGCAAATGGAGCAAATACAAGAAAAGAGTTCATAAGAAGAAAAGCCAAAGATGCCAAGAAAAGTAGAGAGCTTAATATCAGCAAAAAGCAAGAAGCTTCAAGGAGAAAGTTTATAGTGTCAACATAACAGTTTAAGGGAGACAAGTACAACTAGAAACCATGATTATGTAAGAGAGGTGGGGTGATAGTATAACCCAGAAAAAGTATACTGATAAATTCAAAGGAAACAAATGAAGATCATGAGAATCGGGATGATCTAGATGAGAGGAGGATAACTACAGAATAACATAAAAGGCTGCAGTACTTTTTTAAAATGGAAAATGAAAGCAAACGACTACACCTACAATATCATGATACCGCATTATCTTATCCACAATATATACTACTGGGTAAGGAAATCTGCAGGGAGCCTGAATGTTCCCATTCTTGCTGAGTGTGTCATCTGCAAAGCTTTCCATTTCCTGATCCTGAACTATTTTGTGTGTAAGTTACATAGACAACAAAGACGATCAAGACAACCTACCCTCAGAAGAGAGTTCAGTGGTTAAAGTGCTTGCCTTGCAAGCACAAGGACCCGAGTTCGATCCCCAGCACCAAAAAAAAAAAAGAAGAGAGTTCAACCAGTATGTTTGCTGCTTGCTACAATGTTTGCTGCATGCTAAAAAAACAAAACAAAACAAAACAGTGCTGTGCCCTTGGCTGAGTTCTCTTGAGGTCCTCAGTGGTGACACATACCTGCCCCTCCCCTCCCTCTAAACACCCATTATCCTCCTGGGAGTTGGTACCAGGGGAAACCTTGTCAAACATGCTGATGTTCATGTTGCTTGTTGTGTCATGAATAATATTACTTGTCTCTGACTTTGGAGTCTCCTCTTCTCTGCCAGCGACCTTGAAACACTAACAGACCAACTTATTAGTTTGTAAATAGAGTACTTACCATGTGCCATCCTCTATATGTTTTATATATATTACAGTATTTAATTCTCATAATAATCCTGACAAGGTGTTACAAATATGAGGAAATAGACTTCAAGATGCAATGTCACTAAGACACCTCAAGAGCTGCAAATAGCACAACCTAAATCTACACTCAGACGACTTTAAAACCTGTTTTGTGCTGGGAGTGATGGCACACACCTATAACCCCAGCATTTGGAAGACTGAAGAGGACTGCAAATTCCAGGCAAACCTAAAGTACTACATAGCAAGTTAAAGGACAACTTGGACTATGTAGCAAAACTGTCTCCAGCTGGGGATTCAGCTCAAGTAGTAGAGTGCTTGCCTAGCAAGGACAAGGCCATGAATTTGACCCCCAGCACTGCCCACCCCCGCAAAAAAACCTTTATCTCAAAAAACCCAAAACCAAAAACCTGTTTTGTTTTTATGGTGCTGGGGATCAAATCCAGGGCCTTGCACATTTGGACATACTAGAAGCACTCTACAACTGACCTGTATGTTCCCAGCCCCTAAACCTGTTTTCAATCATTAATTGTCAAGCTTCCTTTCCAGCTGATTTATCAAAGGCAACTTTAGTTCTCCAGACACAAGAGCAAAGTAGTCATATCTTCAACAATATGACTACTACAAATTATGTTCCACAGAACACTAGTATTTTGGAAATATTGATATAATCTTTAAACACACACACACCCCCATGGTCAAAAATTAGGACAAGCTAGTATAAACAAATCCAAACCATTGTCATTACTGCAGAATTTCTTACAGTTTTAATATGCTAGTATATATCATAAATCTTCAAGAACACCTTTTATCACCATTCTAGAATACAGTTTGGGAAACTGCTGTTACAATGAATACTACCAATTTAAATGGTACACAGAATACCTTTATAATTTTAGTAGTCAGCTTAGTGCAAGTACATGACACTTTAAAACAGAAAACATCGAAGTCAGAATGTGGTCTAAGAGCTTGCAAGCCAAGTTAACTACTTAACAGTCTGGGAACATTGCTCTTTTCCTACCAGACAAAACTAAGCTTACCATAACACGATGAAACTATTTATCATGCCTAATATTTTCCAAATTTAGAAAAATAACAACCAAGAGATTTTGTAGCTCTACATTGTTATCCACTGCTCTACTTCACAAAATTTGGATCCTTTTCAAAGAAAAGACCTCAGAAAAAGCAGTTTCCAGATAAAGCTTGTTGGTTGGTTAATAGCAGTAAGTTGTTCTGATGGTTCTGGGCATCACTGCTATCTTTCCAGTGTGGAGAAAAGAATTTTAACTCTTTCGAAAATAAATTAACATGGCATACTATTTCATCTGCCTATCTCCTAACTTAGTCACCTTTTAACACTCAACAACCAAAGTCATTTATTGTTCCAGTTTATTAATCATTCCAGTTTAAAAAAAAAAAAAAACTGAGCAAAAGGCAGTCACAAAACAGTTGACTCATATAAGCCAGAGCTGCTGATTGTTATCTAGCTGCAAAGTCCACTCAAACCTTAAATGCAGCTGCCTCTGTAGCATTTACTTAGACATAGTTATTCTCAACGAAACCAAGTTATTCTGGATAGACAAAATCGCTATGTAACTAGACACTATAGAAATTAAAATGTAAATTTTAACCATGCTAACATTCCCTAATGCTCTGTCTTACAAGAAAAACAAATTGATACTCCACCTAAAAAGGAAGTAGATTTTAGAATGACTGATTTTTAACCTGTGCTCTCAAGGAATGCCTCCACCCATTCAAAGTCTACACAGGGCAGAGCTTTAGGCTGGAAAGGGGAAAAGAGGCAATAAAATAGAGAGTTACCTGTTTGAAAGTAGTTGCAAAAAAAAAAAAAAAATCCCAAAACTGAAAGAGTAAATTTCAACATTTTGGCAGCAAGTATTTTGAAAAACAGTAAGTCACAACTAGTTACATCTATTTAAAGCAAATATGACAATGTAATAAAGTATTTAAGGCACAACTATATCAGTTAAAAATGTTTTGAAAAAAATGTTTTGAGTAGTAATTTCTGTATGAAAGCACAGCTGATTCCAGTAAGTAAAAGCACCTAAAGAGAAAGAATTCATCACTAAGCAAAAGCACCAAAAGAAAAAGACTTCATATCAGCTCATGCCATTAGGGAAAACAAGTAAGAACAGGAAATATCAGAAAACAAAAAAGCACCACTGGTAATATTATATAGCATTTATCTATTGAATTTTATTTTTGCTAACATTTACAAAACCAAGAATGGCTTTAAATAAAAATAAAACAACCACAAAACTTGAAAAATACATTCTATAGAGCAGCAATACTTTCCAAGCTGCTCTGAAAATATTGACAAATCATTTAGAGCAGTGTTGGCAAACTTTTAGAGACCAAGTGATACTGAGGTTTTAGTTTAGAAAAAACAACTTTACATTAACAGCTTCTGTTTTAAAAGAAAAACACAATAACACACATGCCATAGGTTGACCACTATTGATTTAGAGATTTTAAAGGATGTAAATAAACCAGATGACAATGGATGGATGCATCATGAGCTCTTGGAAAAATGAAAAATCACAAACACCAGGATCCTATTTTTCAGTATTCTTCATATTTGCCAAAATACACTTATTAGTAGAAATTCTGAATTCACATTATATATGCAAAAATATATGAAAGGTGAAATCTGAGACTAACACATTTACATCTGTAAAATTTTCCAAACTCTAAACTGCACCATCAGCAGTACGTGTTTTTTCTCTTCTCCCTCAGTAAACAGGTTTAACTAAATCATCACTTGAAAGTTTACAGAGTAACATGCTACCTAGTTGTAAGAGAACAATTACACCATCCGCATTTTTAAAATAAGGCCTATAATAGGGATCTCCAACCACACCAGCAGAACATAGGAAAGAAAAATATAGTAGAAAAATTGACAAAGAAAATACAGAACACATTTCACTCATTTACACATTTAAGAGGTTTATATGATTATGTTGTAAAAACCTTCAATTAAATGAAAATTAATTTTTAAAACAAGATCAAAGTTTTTTTCTAATAAAATTATTCTCCCTTCCTGAATGTATGTGTACGTATGTGTATGTATATACGTGTATGTATATGTATATATGGTATATATATGTGGATGTGAATGGGGAAAAAGAATCACTTTTAACACTAACATAATGAAAAAGGACAAAATGACAAGGTTAACTAGAGAAAAGACAAGCTCAGCATTAGAGCTGTTCTCTACAGTTCCACAATTCCTAACCCACATTTTTCCCAAACTCACATCCCACCCTAAGTAGTGCTTACACCCGCCCCACCCAGCCTTCCACCCACCCCATTTATGACGACAATCGCCTTCCTGACAGGTACTGAACTTACCCCCATTTGCAGTACAAAATGGACCGAAATGTCTCAGAATGACTGCGTCAGGAAATAAAGAAATGATAAGGTGAGAAATAAAATATGGGTCAATTTTAAAGCGATGGGAGGGCGTTTTCAATGGAGGGTATATGGTGCGTGGGGCTAGGAAGAGGCTCGGGGCCAGAGGGCAGGGTGTTGATGGAGTCATGAGCAAAGGTCCAATAGAAAACCCGTGAGGGGAAGCAGCTGAGGCCAGAGGACCTGGACTAATGACCAGCACGTCCCCTGCGGGAATAAACTGAGGAAGGCGACCTGGTATCCCGGGAGGCGCAGAAGGCCGGGAACTCACCACCTGGTAGCGGCCAGTCCCCGGCTGGTGATGATCCATCCTGCCGGCCTCGGGATCCGGCCTCCGCGCAGGCAACTCGCCTCGGCGCTCAGCAACCTCTCCCTCCCGGGTTGACGACGTCGTAGCCGCAGCGCCCCTTCCGCCTCGGTTTCTGCCGCCGCGGTCGCCCGGCGGGGCCGCTTCACTTCCTGCCGCTCCTGCAGGCTCCGCGGAGACCTCCGCGTCGCTCGCGGCCTGCGGGGGAGGCTCCGGGGCGCCTGGCGCGGCAGTGAGCATGCTCGGACCGGCCGCGCATGCTCGCTGGCTCCGCCGCGGTTCCATCTGCGCCGCGGGCGCGCAGGCTGACGCCGGTCGGGAGGAGATAGAAAAGTAAGGCAGGTGCCGGGGAGTTGTGTAGGTCGTCAGCCTGTCGGGAGTGGGCGGTGGCAAAGCGAGCGGGAGAAAAAGTCTCCGTCCTTGATAGGGTTTTTTGGTTTTTTTTTTTTCCTGTGTGCAGGACAAGCGAGTGCGCAATCACACTGCACAGAGACGGCCGTGGAGAGACCGGGGACGCGCTTCCAGACCCCGAGACCGGGTCGCGATTTACCTCACGTTAAGTCCATAATTTGCATTAGGGTTTATTCTGAGGGTTTGGGCAAATTTATTGTAACTATCCACCATTAGAGTATCATACAGAATATCTTCACACCCCTAAAAATATACCCTGAAGGATAATTTCGTTCAATCTTTTTTTGTTTTTTTTTCCCTTTCTTGGTAAAAGTCCAACAGATTTTTCAGACTTTCTCATACGTCTTGCAAGGAGAGAGGCCTTTAGAGTTCCAGGCTACAGGAAGGATAGAGGAAAATAATGAAATGAGGCCAAGAGTATAGTAATACTCAAATCAAAAATTTCTAAGCGTTC
Organism: Hystrix cristata; assembly: GCA_004026905.1. Taxonomy (NCBI): domain Eukaryota; kingdom Metazoa; phylum Chordata; class Mammalia; order Rodentia; family Hystricidae; genus Hystrix; species Hystrix cristata. The sequence continues at coordinate 158,945 of PVJO010001199.1, forward strand.
AACAGTAAGGAACCACTCAGTGTTTGGCTAACCATACTCGACCTACTGTGTGTACATCTCTCACACGAGGCACTGAACACGTTTCTGTAGCAAGTAAAAGAGTAGGGCAGCTAAAGTACTTTTTAACCCAAAGGCCTGCTTTTTGTGCCCTGACGAGTATGATCCCTTAAGATCTGGCCCGGCTACCGTTTTTAAGATAGCCAAACCCCTCTTCGCTAAATAATCTGCAGTGGAGCACACACAACACCACCCTCACACCTCCCTCCAGGGAAGGAAGGGGAGGTATCTGGAGCTCCACTCTCTTCCCTCGTGAATGTGCACAGGAGATTTCCTGGAGTGAAGAAAGCCACTTGTATGAGTCTGACCAGCTGGTTTAAACATCAAGACACAAGGAAAAAAAATTCGTTGAAGATCATCACAAAATTTAAAACTACCTGATAGTGTCCTTTGTTTTGTTTCAAAGCATTAATCAGCGCTTCCTGTTTTTGCCATCTTGACACACCCCGATGGGCTAACAATAAGGCAGTGGTAACTCATACTTAAATTACCTTAAACCGGCTTTCTTGTGGTCTAACACAATGCCTTTTAGATTCTAGGGCGGTAGGAATATAACATTTTACTGGTATTGATGGTATAAGTACTCAGCCTCACAATATCACCTCCAAATGAAATTGCTTCTTAGTGATCAAAACAACAACCAGTGTTAGCAAAATAAAATTAGATTCCTAAGTCAGTGATGGTCTGTAAAGTTGATTTAGAGTTAAATTTTATATGTGCTTGTGATTTCCCTAACCACTTACCTGTTCATTTTTTTCATAGACAACTACTCAGAAAATAGGCTATTTTTTACACCCAGCACCACACTGAGAACATAATGTTGAAAAACAGACGTTACCAAAGGTAGACATCCTGAATTCTGTTAATGTAACAAACTCATGTTCTCTGAACATTTTGCTACTTTAGCTGAGCAGGTGATGAAACTCAACAGGAAAGCATATTTTCAATGAGTAGGAGTGAAAAAGAGGAGACAGAAGTAGAGAACAATAATTTACAACAAGTTTTTCTTAACCCAGGCACTATGCATATGTTATTTCATCTTCACAACTCCCTGGAATTTAACTGGTTCCAAGATTTTTGTCATCTGTTCAGCTCTATAATTTTAGAAAGAAATCTAAAATGAGTAGACAATCAATATCTCCTTCCTTTCCCTCTGTTATTCTCTTCCAGTATAATAGAACAACCTAAAATACAACTAATGCTTTTTTGCAGTCAGAATTCAACTAACCAAAATCAGTAGAAGATATGTATTAAGGAATTTATTGAGTTGGCTTATACAGTTGTGAGAGGCAAGTCTAAAACCCATAGCTCGAACCACTATAACTTTAGGGCACGAGCTGAAGCTTTTGGCCCAGGCAGAATATCTTCTTTAGGGAAACCTCAGTTCTGTGCTTAAGTACATTTAATTGATTGAATCAGGCCTACTCAGATAACAGTGGATAATATTTAAAGTCAACTCATTTTGGACTTCACTCATGTCTATAAAATACCATCATAACAAAGCCTAGAATTGCTTTTGATTGAATAGCTGGGCAATAGCCTAGCCACACTGACACACAGAACTGATATCACATGTTTATTTAAACACTATAAGCAAATATTGTCTCTATGTAATAAAGGATAAATGGAAAAGGAGAAAGAAACAGAAAGGGAGGAAGTACCAGAAAGTTAGATATTAAAATACAAGTAATTTTACTAAGTATTTCCTATCAGTTTCATCAGATACATGAAGGAGGACTCATCAGGCAATAATTTGAAAAGTTGAATTCTGATACTGAGTTGCTTTATGTCAGTCCTAGCAATATTTATATTTAGCATTTTTCATTTTTCCTTCGGTGTTGGGCAGTAAGTGTGAGCAAATCAACAGTCGCTTTTCCTTAGGGGTTTCATATTTGAAATTGTGTAGCTCATAAGTTATTAAAATGACCTTTGCTTTACCTTGAGTACAGAAGGCTGTTCTTTGACCATATTAAAGCAGGGCTTTATATGATGTTGTCTCTTTTTTTCTCTGCAAGCCGATCATTGTCATCATAGAAAAGCAGGACTGACCCTGAGTTACGACAACTTTCCCTTGACTAATGTGTGATCTTTGTGTAAGAAGACAAAACTGGGGAGGGAGGCAGCATCTGTGTATAAAATACTAGGTGAGAAAAATGCCTCCTGTATGTCAAGATTTTCTTAACATGTCAGTGAACATTTATTTGTTTCACTGAACATTAGTTTCCTTCACAACAGAAACTAGGCCTCATTTGTTAAATACAGTATGATGTCAGTTCACTGCCTTACCATTAACAACATAATACAACATCAATAATAAGGTCACCATATAATAAGGCCATCTGGTTTCAGTACTGAGGAGAAAGGACATTTAATATCAGGAGAACAAGAACATGGTAATTAGGTGGAATGACTCACGAGATGTTGCCTTTCCAAAAGAAGAAATTCATACCTGTTTCCTGGCCTTAATATTCAAACAGGGAAAGGCCTAGGGGCCAGACAAGCCAAAGTAAGGAAAGGTAATGAGAAAAAGGAAGTTCCTTTCGTAGCTGACAGTTATATCCTAAGATAAATAAAATACTCATACTGCTCTCCACTTGTCAATAATATATAGTTTTCATGAGATATCTATAAATTCTGCTAGTTAAGAATGATCCCTGAAAAATCTGATGTAATTTCCCCAATAAAGATATCAAACTAAAATCTTTCTCTAGACACTGACTCTCAAAAGCATAAATGTTAGAAAACATATGCACACACAAATATAGCACACATAAAAAATCAAACTTCATGTTTGTTTGACTGGGGCAGGTGATTTGACTGACGATGGTCCCTGGAAACTTCCTGAGAACCCTGTTATCTAAAAAATAGAGAAATGTATGTTTTTACAGAGCCATAAAATTTTAGTGTTTGTGTACTTACCATAGAATTTTGAGACCACCTGTACCTACAACTTCCTTTTGAAGACATAGAAACTGAGACTCAGAGAGGTAAATTCAGGGTTACAGATATTTATGGAGCAAATACCATCCACTTCCAGTTTTGTTCAATTGTGGTAACTTGTAAACAATCCAAAATACTCTGTCTACTCTTCCCACCTCATCCAACTAGAAACATCCCTCTAAAATAGTACTAACAAAAATTAAAAATGTAGAACTTCAATATATCATAAATTCACCTTGTCAAAAATTCTTTCAGAAATCCAGGAGTGGTGGCACACACCTGTAATCCCAGCTGTGTGGGAGGATGAGGCAGGAATTGCAGCCAGCCTGGACAATTTAATGAGACTTTGTCTCAAGATAAAAATATTAAGGATAGAGATGTAGCCCAGTGGCAAAGTACCCCCTTGGTTCAATTCCAAGTGCCGCAAAAGAAATAAAAATTCATTTGGAAGAACAATAACGCAAATGTATTGCCACCAAAAAGGATAAATTCCAAGAAATCCTTTCAGGAATTGCTACTTTGGAACAAGTAAAATACCTATATTTTAAACTACAATAAAATGTGTTCCCCACAAATGTAGTGTTTGCAAATACAGTAGATACCTGACATTAGTTGTGTGTATTAAAGCTTAAAAATTGAGCAATGCTAACCCACACATACATTTCCATTCATGTAAGTTTGGTATGTAAGAGCACGTAAGCAAATTAAGTGAATGAGATTCTGTCTTAGCCCAGCCTCCACTTCTTGGCTATGGAACTTCACCGTGATTCCTGAACCAACACAGCTTCACCGTCCAATAGAGAAGCCCCTAGCCACAAACAACTATTTACATATAAATTAAATAATATTAAAAATACATTCGCTTAGTCACCCGGCCACATTTCAAGCGCTTGGTCACCCCAAGTGTCTAGTCGTGACAGTATCACACACTGCAGATTTAGAGCATTGGCATCATCACAGGAAGTACCATTAGACATCGTTGCTCAAGCAAATATTCTTTTAGTACTCACCTTAAATTACTCACCTTTTTTCACTTCTTGAATTATCCGAGTAATTTTATATTGGCCTTTGTCCCAACTCTACCATCCTCTAGCAGTAATTTAACCTCCTGGGCCAGTTTGTTTAGGATACATACTGTACAACCCTCCTATACATAAGAATGTAAGAATCATACTTACGAATCATAATTTCTTCCCTATTCTGTCTCACAGGTGGCTGTGATGCTTAAATAAAAATGTAACCATATGAATATGGGGGAGTATTATTTCTGGCGACCTTTTCATTTTCATTAATTTTCTGTTGGATGGAGAGGAAAAAAGATTTTTTAAACGTTCTGCACTTCGAGCTGGGTATGGTGGCATATGCCTGTAATCCCAGCACTTGGGGAGGCTGAGGCAGGAGGATTGCCGTGAGTTCGAGGCCATCTAGGACTACATAGTTTAAGGACAGCCTGAGCTAGACAGCAAGACCCTGTCTCAACAAAATAAAACAAACAAACAACATTCTGCACTTAAAAGTATAATAAATACTGTAATATAGGAGGATGAAGACTACCTTACAAAACTGAAGCAACTTGAGTCTCCCAACTTGACCACAATATTTTCTTCTCGTCTAAGTGACTGAGCTTGCACTCTATGTACTGACTCATTGTAAAATAAGTGATAGACTCCAGTGCATGTCACCTTAAAAAGTACATCAATAGTTGTTTATCCAGGACTAAAACTATTACATAGTATATTTGTTAATCATTATAATTAAGGAAATTATAGCTAACATTTATCAAATTCTGCCAGCAGTTTTGCTAAGTGCTTCGTATGTATCGTCTCACTATATTTTCACAATAAACATGCACTAAGTACTATTGTTACTACAAAGCATGTGAGAAGAGACTCACCAGATTATTTTTCACTTTAAAAATTTTTTATTTCAATATTCTTATGTAGAAAATATACAATTATTAAGTATACAACTCGGTGATTTTTCATGAACTGAATAAACCCATACAACCAGCGTTAAGAAGTAGACTATTATGACCCCCTGGCCCCTCAAAAGGCATTGACTACCCTTAATTAGGACCCCGGGCTGTGCTTTTGATACAGGTTGGGACTGAATTTCATAATGCATATGGGAAAATAATGCCATGAGTTCACAAAATTGCCAATTTAACTGAAGCTCAGGTGACATGTTGGATTTTTATTGTTTTTAGGCCAAGACTCTTCAGAAGGAGTATAGGGCAGGGGCTGCTGATCTGGCTGTGGATTCAGGGAGCTCTGAAATGAATCTCCACCGTTCCTTTAAAGATCTTTCTGGTTCCTCCCAGTGTTGTCTTTGCTGAGGTCAATCTGTAGTTGTTAAGATGTGCTCTTTTTGCTATCTTGTAAGTCGTACCAGTGTTCCAGAAGCCCAAGGACAGGGCCTCCAGAGGGTGTAGCCCCTTCCTAGCACCATATATGTGCTCATAGTCTGTATGAAGGGTATATTTCTAGAAAAAAGGGGCAAAATGAGAAATTCTGCAAATGGTGACCTGGAGGATCAGCATATATCTCTTGGGCCTGGATTTCCACTATGTTAGTGAATCTAGGAACATACTGTGTCTTTAATGGATGAAAATTCAATGTATGCTGTGAATTTGTTGGTTTGAAACAATGAAAATTTTTCATTAGACAGTGTTTACATACTTCACCTGAAAAACTTTTGAGAGTGTATATATGAAATTTTAAAATATATTAAGTTGCTTTAAAACAATATGTATAGCTATAAAAGTTGGAGTTATTTTAACTTTGAATATGTACCAAGTCTCTTAAATCTTGAATTCTCATAGACTTTTTGTGCTTTTGTGTTTTACTTTCCTGTTAGACCATGTAGGAAACTGTGTTCTTGTTATTGGTAAAGGGGCCCCACTAAAATCCAAGCTTGGAAGGATTTCCTGTGTTGTTTCAGATTTTCTTGTTTGGTTTTGAGTGATGGAGTATGGAGCTAGAGGATGTGTGAGAGGAATTTCTCTAACGTTGACATCTATTCCATGAGCTTTTTCAAGGCGTTTATTTTATTGCAGCATATTAAATTTCTTAGATATTAAAAAAAAAGTAGTAGACTATTTCCAGAACTCCATAAGACCCCTGTCTTACTCCTTGTCTCTGCCTATGTGCAAAGAATAACCATTATTCTGACTTGTAATGCCATAGATTAATTTTGACTGCTCTTTAATTGTAGGTGAGATGTACCCTTTTAACACTGATTCTTTTAACTTTACCTTTATAAGATTTATTCTTATTACTAAGCGTAGTTGTAGTTTGTTCATTTTGTTGCTGTTATAGTAGCCCACATTGTGAATACACAATTTGTTTACTAGTTTTACTGAATAAATATGACTGATGAGCATTCGAGGTTTGTTTTTTTTTTTAAGTTTGGGCTTGGTATTTGTTTCTTGGGACTCCCATAAGAAAGTTCTGTACCACAAAATAGACAGACTTCTGTGTCTACTTCTGTGGCACACTTCTGTAATCCTAGCACTTGGAAGGCTGTAGCAGGAGAATTGTAAATTCCAGACTAGCTGGGTTACAAAGAAAGTTCAAGGCCAGCCTGGATTACATAGCGAGACACTGTCTGAAAGTACCACAAACTGAGTGACTTAAGAAAGAGAAGTTTGCTGAGGATGTAGCTCAGTGGTAGAGTGCTTGCCTAGCATGTGTGAGACACTGGATTCAATACCCAGGACCACCAAAAGAAAAGAAAAAAAAAAAAGAAACAAATTTCAGCTCTGGAAGCTACAAATCCAAGATGAGAGTGTCAGCAAGGTTGGTTCCTTCAAATAGCTGTAAGCAAGAATCTGTTTTATGTTCCTCCCACAGTTCTGGTGGTTTGCTTGCAATCTTTGGTGTCTCTTGACATGCAAAATTATCTCCTGATCTCTGTCTTTATCTTCACATGGCTTTCTCTGTGTGTGCTTGTCTGTTTCCAAATTTTTCCATTCCATAAGGTCCACTTCTCTTCTTTACAATATTTTAAATCTGGACTTGCTTTTCCTTCATTCAAGCACCACTATCCACTTTCAGTACCTAAGATGTGTCCTGCATATAGCAGACCTTTATTATTAATTTGTTCACTAGAATTGGTTTAAATTCCCATTTCATTACTGTGTACAAATAATAATATTGTAGCTCATTTCTTTAAATATCAACAAGGAAACATTCTAGGAGTTAACGAAAGTATCATGCTTGCCAATAAAGTTTAGAAGACCTCTAAAGTTCTCCACGAATTTTACCATGATTTTTTCTAAATGTAGACAGAGTTCTCTAAATTTTTCACTTACTTTCCTTAAATGTAGTTTTGACCACTTAGATGTCATCTCATTACTAATCTTCCCATTTTCATTTATTATTGCATAGAAAATCTCTTAAAGTCCTTGACCAAGTATTGATTCTATAATGGGCTAAGGCACTATTAAAGTTTTCTTGGGTGACTTTTTAATCATGATAAATACATGGAACATAAAATTTACCATTTTAAGTGTATATTTCAGTGGCATTAAGTACATTCACATTGTTTGGCAACCATCACCATCATCCATCTCCAGAACTCTTTTCATCATTCCCAAACTAAAACTCTGTACTGCTTAAACACTAACTCCACATTCCATTCTCCACCTCACCCCAGGCAACCTTTCTACTTTCTATCTGTATGATTTTGACTGTTCAAGGTACTTCATGTAAATAGGGTCATAAATTTTTTTCTTTTTCACTTAGCATAAAATCCTCAAGATCATGTTTCAGTGTGTCAAAATTGTATTCCTTTTTTTTTTTCTTTTTTTTTTGGTGGTGCCGGGGATCGAACTCAGGCCCTTGTGCTTACAAGGCAAGCACTCTAATCACTGAGCTTTTTATCAATAGACCAAATAATCCTACTTTTTAAAAACCCACCTCACACACATGTTGGAGTACTACCCACACCCAATATAGTTACCACAGCATGCGCATTAGGATGGCTACTACAAAAACAAAATAGGGAAATAGAAATTGAAAAATTGAAACCCTTGTGAACTATTGCTAGAAATGTAAAATGTGGAAAATAGTTTGGCAGTTTCTCAAAAAATTAAAAATAGAACTGCCATATGATCCAGCAACTTCACTTTGGGGTATATACCCCCCCAAAATGAAGCAGTGTCTAAAAGAGACATTTCTATATCTATGTTCATAGCAGCATTATTCAAATAGCTTAAATGTGAAAGCAAACCAAATGTTTATCATGAATGAATGGATAAGCAAAATGTGGTATTTATATACTCAGTCTTAAAAATGAAGGAAATTCTCACTTGCTACAAAATAGATAAATACTGAGGATATGATCCTGAGTGAAATATGTGAACCACAAAAAGACAAATACTCTATGATTCCACTTACATAAGGTAGTTTGAGTGTCAAGATCATAGAACAGGAGTATTACGATGGTTACATGGGCTTCAGAGAAGGAGAAATAAGGAGTTACTTAATGGATAGATTGTTTCAATTTTGTAAGATGAAGCTTTCTGGAGAAGGATGGTGATGAGGATTTATAACAGAATGAACGTACTTAATGCCACTGAATTTTACTCCTACAGTGATTAAAATGGTAAATTTAATGTATATTTTACCAAAATAGAAAAAAAAATGGAGGGACAAATGTTAACACTATCCTATTGGCAACAGAAAACAAACCTCAAGCATAAAGAGTGAGACAATATAGATAAGAAACATTTTGCACATGTGTATACAAATTTAGTATACATGCATAAGTGATCCCTACACACTTCTAACAACAACATTTTTCAGGGTTTTTGTTGTTGTTGTTGTTTGTTTTTGAGACAGGGTCTTGCTATGTAGTTCAGGCTGGCCTTGAAATCACTATGTAACCCAGGCCGACCTTGAATTCACAATGATCCTCCTGCCTTAGCCCCCCAAGTGCTGTGATTACAGGTGTGTGCCACCACGCCCCACTTTTTCACATGATTTTTGCCTGTTAGTATATGGAGAAAAATGGTTTGTAGTAAAAATGATAATGGAAACATTGAAGATTATGAAAAGTATCTGCACGGGTGGGAGGAAATGAGCTGTTTCACTTAGTTAACTCATCCTACTCATAGGTCAGAAGTAAGGGATGGATAATGGATTATGAAAAAGTTGACCTACTTAGCACAGAGAGTCAGAAGCTAGGAAGAGTAGACAGAATATGCTGTCATTCAAATTGGGTTCAGTAGTTGAATTAGATGAACAGGCAGTTCAGTAGCCATTGAGGGATTTTATAGGGATGAGAAAGGTAAAGGCAAAGCAAAACCAAACAAAGGTAAAGCAATGGCAAAACAAAACAAAACAAAAACAGACCTATCTCATTTGGGTAAAATGTATATATAAACCTGAGTTACATCTTATATTTTAACTTTTTTAATCTTCAAGCTTTTGTAAAATAAATTTATGAAATCTGAACTTTTCAACTTTTTAGTCTAATATTCTAAGTTTTTGGCAACTGCCTTTTTAAATTTTAATTTGTATTCCAATCTTCTTCCCTAGGAAATAATTTGTTGGCTTTTATATATTTTTAATTTATCACTCAGTAGTTTATCCAGACATTCTTGCTTTTTATGAGCACCTACAGCAATCTATTACAACTCCAGGGTACACAGTGAGGGTCACAAAAATGTATCGGTTATCCTGTCTGTCCTCAAGGGACTCACTGTCAATTGCAAGGGTAGATGAGCACCCAGGTAATTCCCGTGTCTTAAAGGATAAGGAGAAATGAGGTTGAGTGGTGGCCTAAGGAGTTCCAAGTAGAAAGAGCTTCCAAGTTGCACGAGTAAAGCCCAGGAAACAAGAACGAACAGGGCCTCGGAAACCGCAGGTGCCGCAGTATCCTTGGAGGGACAGGTGATGGACGATCTTGCCACATGGTTAGGACTGGCCAGGCAATTAAGAGCTCTGTCTGGCATGCTAAGGAATTTGAATTTATCCTGAAGGCAAGGAGATGTCAGTGAAGAACTCAAATTAGGAATGTGATACAGTGAAATATGAATTTACAACAGTCAATCAGAGGTCAGGTGGAAGTATGGTGCAGAAGATAAGAGGCGAACAGAACAACTGAAGAGAGCAATGGTGACCTTGGCAGCATTCAGGTTTGTCTGGACCAAAGCAGGACAGTGAACACTCAGGGGCTGAGACACAGGCCCAGAGAGCCCAGAGAGCTTGAGGAAGTAGAGCTGGTAGACACAGGGAGGCTCTCACCCCAGGACTGAGGAGGCCTGGAGGAGGATCCTGAAACCAACAGTTTAAATACAAGCTCTCAGATTAAAGCTAATGAGTAGCCACCTTGGGAATCTGCTAGGGCAGACTGGTTTTGAAAGAGCTTGAATGTCAAAGAAAAAAGAGGATAGATAACAGAAAGCCAAAGGGTGGAAGGCTTCTATTAAACATCAGCGAGCCTTGATTGTTCCAAAGCAATCGAGATGCAAAAGAAAGAACCAGCTTTGAATGAGAGGTGGAGACAGCAGGAAGAAAAGATGGGACTAAATTCACAAGGAGCTGATATCCTAGAATCCATGTAGGGAAAAGACTGTCCACTGAAAGATGATCTCAGTTTTTGGACAGGAACAGAAGAGGAAAGGCTGGAAACACAGGTAGACAGATAGGGAGGAAGGGATAGAGACATGGGGTCAGGGAATTCTACCTGTCCTCTTCCCCTTTTCACAGTGAATGTGGTGGTAAGTAGCCTGCACCTATTCAGAGAAAAATATAAGGTACTTGAGAATGGTAATGATCATGGAGAAGAGCCGGGGCCCTTGAGAGAAAAAGAAAAGTGCTGTTGCCTCTTGGAGAGTCCTAAGAGGTAGGAAACTGTGTATTCACTACTGGTACCAGTGGGCACAACTACATGACTTTCTTTTATGAAAGACTGCCAGATTTAGCAAATAAAAATACAGGACTCCGCCACATTTGAATTTCAGGAACTTTTTAGTGTAGTGTATCTTTATGTCTTATGCAATATTGAGGACATACTTAAGCTAAGATATTGTTCATTAGTTATTAGAAACTTGGATTTAACTGAGCATCATGTATTTTATCTGCCACCCCAACTTGAGAACTTGAAAACAATCACATGTAAGGATTATAACCTAATATTCAAAGTGAAGTTTGGAGATTACATTCAACCCCCCTTTGTTGATTAATATCTATTCCTTTTAAAGCATGACTCATTGTTAGCCACAGACAGGGCCATGAACATGAACTTATAGCATGGTAACAATTACAAGCAAGACTGATCATGACTGATGAGTTGCTTCTTTCCTGCTCATTCCTGCTCCACTGGCCAAGATGAACACCTCCACCTCTGACCGTGGAATCATTGTTTCCTGTCCTACTCTTCCTTAAATTTGGTAGCATCCTCCAAGCCAGCAATGCCCCTGTACACCCTGTTAAGCTTTAATTCTCACAGGAGAATTATATTTCCATTCTAAAAATCTCATTTCAATATTTAAACTCTCTCTTTTGTATAAAAAGTAAGACCTTAAAAGGATGCTTATTTTATGTCACATCACATTTTTGTTCTTAGGGTCATAGGAGAAGCATGCCAATTATAAGATCATATCTAAGGTTAACTATTAATGATGCAATTTTAAAATGATCAAGCCAAGGAAAGAGTTGATCCATATATATAGGCTGACTTCATCTTTTAAATACAAATTTGGAGATAGCCTATGATCCTTGAATATACAGAATGACAAAGTACACATGTACATCTGTGCATATTTGTATACAAAATGCGAAACATAGATGACTGGCAGCCTATCTTATTTTCAGAACTCAAAAGTCTTAGTTTTGTATCTTTAATTGAATTACCTTCATATACACTTCAAGGAAACCTGCATTCCACTGGCTCAGGCATATCAGGGCAAAAATAAAGCACAACTTTGGAGTCGTGCTTTGATCAACTACAGCCTTCATTATAATGGCAGTTTTAGTGTCCTGATACGAAAGAGACAAGCTGCCAAAGCAATATCGATTCTCTTCTTAAGAATAAAACTTTGCTTTTTATTCCAGGTAGTAATACAACCAGCTTAAAGACTCCTCTTCACAGCTTCCTTTAGAGCTGGACATGGAAAAGAAAGGCTTTTAAGAGACAGGCAGCTCGTTTGCATGAACCCTTTCTCACATTTCTTCCTTTCTGTTGCTTCTTGCGTACAAGCATATGATTGGAGCTCCAGCAGCAATCTCGGACCATAACAAAACCTGGAAGATTGCTGCCATAGGGAAACACACAGTAGAACCCAGGTCTCTGAAAACTAAGACACCATCCTGTGAGACATAGACTACTCTCCTTCAATCTTTTACTTCAAGGAAAAACTGTTAAAGATTCTGTTATTTTTGTTGTTTGCCACTGGCTGTCATATGTAAATTCTAGCCAAACCAATTGCTTTTTGTGACTATAAGTAAACATGAATATTGCTCGAACTAGTAATAACAGTATAACTTATTGAGTGCTTACTCTGTTCAAATCTCTGCAATATTTTCTAAAACTTATCTCATTTAATTCTCACAATAACTCCATGAAGTAGGTATTATATATAGTTCATCTTTTATGTAAGGAAATTCAACTGGGAACTGTTAAATAACTTCCACAAGGTCATATAACTAGGAAGTGGGGATGTTGGGACTCACAGCCAGATAAGCTATTATGACTCTTAGCGGTGATGGGAGTAGGATTCCTTGTGAGAGAAAGCAAAGGGATTTTAACATGTTGAGAAGAGGAGTTGTTCATTTGGGAAACTGTCATCAGCATTTGCCTTGTTCATTAAAACAAGCCGATTATCTAGCAATGAATTAGACAACAGATCCACTCTCATCTGGGGAGAAGAATGATTTGGAGATGTTTCTTACAAAAATAAAATGCACTGAACATCCCCATAAATGTGCTTTGAAATCCTAAGAAAATTATGAGACAGAGAATGTTTTCTTTCCGAGCCCTCACAATCCTCATTGGTTCTTTCCTCACTGCGAGTTACAGGTATAGCTGTCACATACAGTTGTGCAAGATTGCATATGGAGGGCTCTAGGGAGCTCTGTTCACAACCATCATTATCGTGAATTTTAGTATTTATCGTCGCAATTTTCTAGCTGATAGAAGTAAAATTTTATGAGAAAAAGGTATTTTTTAAAAAATTTACACAAAAATACTCCAGGCTAGTTGAAAGCCTGGTTATGTGCTTCTGCTTCTTATTCAGACACTCTATCTTGTGGTCTGGTCAAAAGCTCCCCAACAGTTTTATCCTACCCAACCTCACCACAGTCATATCTTAACCCTAACCCAACAAGCTCTACCCCAGAAAACTTCAATACACTGGAATTAACACTTTCATTGGTCAAGTCAATGAACTCCATAAACTAAGTCATGATTTTTTAAAAATGGAAATTATCTTATGTTCTTGGTTTTCTCTCTTGAACACTCAAATTCTTGATTCAAGGGGTGTGTGTGAGTTGAAGGTTGGGGAGAACTCTTAGTCAAATAATAGCAATTTAAAAATTATAGTACTCTAGAGCAGGGCAGGTTGGCATGTGCCTATAGTCTCAGCTACTTGGAAAGCTGAGACAAGAAGGATCCCTTAAGTCTGGGGTTCAAGGCCATGGAGGGCAATGCAGTGAGCCTTTGTCTCTGAAAACATACACACATAAAAAAATTATAATACTCTTACTGCAATCCCTTGCCCATCTCATTTCCCAGACAAAAATACTTATATCTTGTATATCTTTTTCTGTATTTAGCACCGTATTTCTTTTTTCAATTTTTATTTTTTATTTGTAAATGTTTGCAGTACATAATGATTACATTCCTTGTGGGGAATACATTTTAATTCTTTTTGCATCCCCTTCCCCTCCTCTCCATTTCTTGGTCCCCTTCCCTTTCAGGAAAAGATCTATCACCCCATTTCCTATTATCTATGTTTTGTTTTGCTCTTGATTTGTACTTTGGGTTTCTAATCATATAAGAGAAGCCAACTCGAATGTGATACTTAAGCTTGTGTATCTGACTTACTTAACTTCACGTTATGGTCTCAAGATGCTTCCATTTTCCTACAAATGACTCAAATTTATCCTTCTTTATGGCAAAGAAGTACTCCTTTGTGTATCGAGACCACATTTTCTTTATCCATTCATTGTCTCACAATCTGCCTGGAGGATGGTGCCTTCAGCTTGGCAGTACTGGACGTAGGACAGCAGGCAATGTCGGAGCTTACCACCATATTTCTAAATAATCTCTTTACTTGGGTGCCTTATCAATTTCAAATATGTTTACTGATAGACTGTTTTAATAAATAAGGAGTTATATATCTCACACCACCTGTGATAGCAAATTGTGTCAACTTGAATAAGAAACACCTAGCAAATTGGTTTAGCACAGTTCTGAGTGTGTCTGGATGACTGACTTACTGAAGGCAGAAGACCCACCCTGGGTGTGGTTGGCACCAACCAATAGATTTATAGCCTGGAAGGAGTAAAAAGGGAAAGGAGGAAGTCTCGCTTCTCCTTCGGAGGAGCTCCAGTCTTCACCGTCGCCTTGGATGTCCATCTCTAGGCTTCCAGCACAGACTCTTCACCTTTACAGCACAGACTGCTCAGCCTTCCAGTGCAGACCCTTCGGGTTCCCGATACAGACTCACACGGACTCTGTAGTGAGCTCTGGGTCTCCAACTTTTGCCTGGATTCTCAGGCTCATCAGCGTGCAAACAACCCTTTTGCATTCCTCCATACCCAACTCTGTGGGCAACCATTGTAAGGTTACCTTGTAAATCTTTTTATAGCTTATATTTTATATTAGATCTGTTCCTCTAGTGAGCCCTACATGATATACCACCAGTCCCCCTTTCCTTACCTCGCCCAAGATACTTACATAACAATTTTTTGTTAAGTCAGCATTTGACATTGACATTTTAATTACTAGTAAATATTGACCCTTCAGAACCAAGTTCTTTCCTGTAAAATATTGTTTTTCTCTGGGTGAATAATTGCTGTGTGCCATAATTTCTTACCACTAATAATTGCCTCATTTCTCGATTTCTCATGCGAAATTTTAAACATATTCTATCACATCTGATACTCATCAATATGGCTCAAGGGCTCAATTTATCAGACAAGCTCTCCCTCATCTTTCTGGCTCGGTCTTCGTTGATTGCTGGGTTTGTTATATAGCTGTTGTATAGGATGCCCTTGAGTTATTATCATGGCGCTTTCCTTCACCTCCAGGCTATATGTACTCCCTTCTCTCCTGCGGTTCCTGAATTTCTTGGTCATGGATATTCTCCCACCTTGTGGACCATGTTCTCCAGAAGTTTCATATAAAAGTTAAATGTTTGACTCTTCATGTCTTGCATGTCTTTATTTACCTTCATACTTGAACATTGGTTTGTCCAGGAAAAAAAAAATCATTGTCTCATAAACTTTTGAAGTATGGCCTCAGTGCCCTGTAGGATGCTAAATGACTGCTAACGAATCTGATACCCAGCACATTATTATTTCCTTGCTTTTAAATTGATTTTACAGTCACTTTCAAAATTCTTTCATCCCCAATGTTCTGAAATATGATTACAATATTCCTTGATACGAATCTTTTCTCATTTATTCCGGCTGATACTCAAAGGCTGATACTGAAGATGCCTCAGTTTCAAGAGGTTCTCTTGTCCTCTTTTGTAGAGCGCCTTTCTCTAAATATTCTCCAAGATTTACCCATAAGGTCTGTAACATTTTCTTTACTAATGTCTTTATCCTTGTCCTTTTCTCTTGTTTTTTCTGGCAGATTTTCTTAACTTTAGTTTAATTATATCTATCAAAGATTTTATTTTGTGTACTACTGTATACTATTCATTTCTAGGAACTCTTCTCTCATTTTAAATTTCATCCTGTTTTTATTTTTGTTTTCTTATAGATGCAAATTATAGGGAAGGGCAGGTATGCACACAATACTGGTATTTGGGACTCAGATCAAGAAAACATAGTTGGCAGCCTTCTTTGGAGAAAAATTAGAATTAATATGCTAAAATACTTCTATTATGAAGATGACCAGGAATGATGTAAAATATACTTTTCCTCAAAATTTCAGGACTGACCTTGTCTAAATTTATAGAATAACATTTTAAATTCAAATAATATGTAGATTGGGTTACAGAAAACAATAGGCTCTAATGGACTGGAGAATAACTTCTGAAAAAAATGAAATTATTTTCCTATTATTGAGCTCTCACCAGTAACAAAAGATCCATTCAGCTTTAATTTGTATTCTAATTTTTCTGTCTATGGGATATTTTAGATGAAGAAAATAGATCCAATTGCTTCATAGAGATGACAGGCACTTGCAAAATTTTATGCTTTGGGAGGCTCCCGAATGCACAGTAATAATTGAGATCCACAAATTTCATTACACCGAATAATTTCCCTCAGTTTCTTCTTTGTTTATGGTCCTTCCTTGTTACTGGATGAAACTTATATGCTGTAGTTCCCTCAGTTTTTTTGGGTTTTAGGCCTTTGCCACAAGACCAGCCAAGTAGCCAGAAATCTTTGTACCTTATCCGGATGTCACATTAGTCTCAGATTGGCATCTAGCGTCCCCTACCCACAAACGATCTAACTGTATTAGTTTCACTTTAGGATAAACATCTTAGCTTCACCTTCCCTCCAGCTGGCTGAAAATTGTTTTTATACAGGTAGAATTGCATTAATGTGACAATCAGAGTTAACTAGTGTTGTTTAAGAAGAACAGGAGAGTGACACTCCTGTCTTCAAAGACAAGGAGACCATTGTGTGCTGCTAGCATAAGCACAGGTCTCAGGCCTGTCTTTCATAGCGACTGAACCACTTCCTTTCTTGGAAGAGTCACTGCCCTGAGTCATGCCCTGTGTAGCTAGCTGCTTGTTTGCTGAGCAGTGACACATTCTGTCCCCACCAACTCCCCACACAGAGTTCTGGGGAAATGCCCAATTTTCAGCCCTCCTGAGATGGTTTGTGATTCATCCTTTTTTCTCTGTAATGACCTTTTAAAAATAGGGACGGCTGTTACCTCTATTCTGACTCTTTTTTTTTCCCCCTTGGTAATTTCTCTTGCTGGCCTTTTTATTTACCTGAACACAAGCTATAATTAAATTTAAAATCAATAAATCTGTCTTATATACCATTTATACAAAGCTGGCTCTCTTGTGCTTCACAGCTAAAATATTTCCTTTCCATTTGAGACAACAGTGGAAAAGGATCTTATTTCCTATGAGACAGTCAAGGAAACATTTCCCAGTGTTATTAGTTATTTTCTAAAACAAGGTATAGAGCTGCAATCCTAGGAATCCTACTGAGGATCTGTAAAAGCTATTCACTTTTTTTTTTTTTTGCAAAAGCTATTCATAGCTCTACATGCAATGTCTTTCTTGGAGTGAGAAAGACTGCCAGTGCAAGCAAAGTTGAAGCATTCAGTTGTCACACAATTTTACAGTGGCTCCCACAAGATAAAGAGCTCATGTAGATGGATTATGGACTGTATGTCTGTGTGTGTAACTTTTAACTTCCATCTCTAGCCCTGGAGCCAACTGGAGAATTATAAGTAGCCCCGTTTTGCTGGAACATAAGTTGTGAAGGTGGGAATGGCAGGAGATGATGTAGGAGAGACAGCATTAAAAAGCCTAAATTTTCATCATTTTAGAGTTTGCAATAGGTTTAGAGAAAGTCTGGGCATGATCTAATTTTAGGAAACCTAAACTCTAAATTAAATGATAGTTCCTAAATTTAAGAATGCATATTTCAAAAAGTTCAGAGGAAAAAGTATGACTCCTGTCTAATTCAAGAGAATGGAAAACTCCAGAAATACATTTCTCATTATATAATTCAAATATACTAGCAAGCACATTAATACTGAGTAGATATAGTATTAGCAACTGGGGTGTAGTGAGCATACTATTTACTAGAGTTTTAATTGTTGTAGTATATGTGTGAGTGTTTGTGTGAATGGAAAGAGATTCAAAGATACAAAGAGATTCCAAGTGAATGTTTGGTAACCTCACATTAAAAAACTATATAATTTTATTACTTATGCACACACACACTCACACAGTCAGCCCTCCATTTCTGCAGGTTTTACACCTAAACATTCAACCAACTAGGGATTCAACCAACCATTGATCAAAAATATTTGAAAAGAAAAACATTTTGGCTGCACTGAACACATGCAGAATTTTTTTCTTATTATTTCCAAAACAATAGAGTGTAACAACTATTTATATAGCATTAACATAATATTAGGCATTTCAGTAATCCGGAGAGGATTTGAAGTATAAGGGAGGATGTACATGAAGGTCATATGCAAATACTATGCCATTTTATATGGGGCCTCAAGCATACATCGCTTTTGGTATCTGTAGAGATCCTGGAACCAACAAATCTTCAGATACCGAGGGAGGAACCTATGTGTATAGACAGAGGAAATGAAAAACACCTAATGAAGGAGGTACAATCTCCGGAATCATAAGGTACCAATATGCCTAACAAATGAACTAAGATTATTCTTAGTAGGTACGGCCAGTTTCTTTCCTCCTTCCATCCTCCTTCCTTCCCACTTTAACAAAAAAGCAAAAGATGAAGGAGGAGGATGAAAAGGAGGAAAATAAATAAAGGAGAAGATTAAGTTCCAGCTCTAGAGGGCAGGACCTGCGTGTGGTGTGATCAGTACCAGGATGGCCTCAGATGCCTCCCGTGTGTTTCCAGACCCAATATTGTTGCATAGTGCCAATGAGTGCAATGCAACTGTACACAGATTCAGCCAATCATTTTTATGGATCAAGTAGCAAGATACTGTCTATGACATAGTCAAAAACTACATGCATCTAGAATCTGGATGATCCAGATAATGTCATTTGCTTATGATAGTTTTAAAAGACATATGAGCTAATTATTATGAAATTTCAGGAGGACGTATATAAAAAGAGTAGTGATAGATCTGAATTTTGTGGGGCCTTAAACATTTTTTATTGTTTTGTTTTGTTTTTGTTGTTTTTTGAGACTGGTGAACTAACTATGTAGCCCAGGCTGGCCTCAAACTCACGGTGATCCTCCTGCCTCAGCCTCCCACATGCTGGGATTACAGGTGTGTACCCCAACAAGAAATACTTTTAAAAGTGATCTAAGTTAATATTACTCAAGTTTCAGGTGACAGGGTGTAAGTTAGAAGAGCAGTAGCAGACCCAGATTTTGTGGGGCCTGAAACATTCAGTTTGAGAGAGAGCCTTAATGAGAAAAAAATGAAAACTGGTACGTTCGGAATTTTCGTGGTCCATCTCAAGGCCTCAAGGAGTAATTCGCGCAATGAAGGCATCCCGAAGGGTAAGTTTAGACATGCTTTTCCTCCAATAAGGGACATTTACAAAACTGTTCCCAACCACTATCTAAGTCCATTCAGGCTGCTATATAAATGGGTCAGGCTTTGTAGTTTATAAACAACATGAATTTGTTTCTCACCTTTCTAGAGGCTGAGACATCCAAGATCCAGTGCCAGCACATTCAGTATCCAGTGAGAGCCCACTATCTGAGCCATGGGTGGTGCTTTATAGTTGTGTCCTCACGTGGGAGAAGGCACGAGGCGGCTCTCTGAGGCCTCTTTTACAAATGTGTTAATCTTAGTCATGAGGACCTTGTCATGCAGCCCTGCCATTTCTCAAAGACCCTAAAATTCAGTAACATCACTTTGATGATTAGAGGGTCAACCTAATTTCAGGGGGACACGAACACTCATACCATGACATCATGCAAACATATGTCCTCTGCGGAAATTGAGAACACATATTCTGTGCTCATCTGAACCACAGAACTCGGAGAAAGATTTGCATGCACTTTTCTCACTTCTCCCAAGATTGTTACATAATTAGCACCACTCCAGATGCACAGAAGAGAAGTTAATTTATTGTCTACAATGGATTCCTTAGTGTAATAAGGTCTACTTCAGGGGTTGGGAAGCTCAAGTGGTAGAGCGCTTGCCTAGCAAGTGCAAGGCCCTGAGTTTGATCCCCAGCACCTCCCCCCACCAAAATAATGTCTACTTCACTCATGGAGCTAGTTGAGAGAGGCTTCTGTATTTTCATATCTTGTTCTTTGCTGAAAATAGCTTATTTAATAAAATATAAAAGATGTGTATGTTATAGTACTCATTTTTGATAATCTCTGAGGCTGACTTCTGTGGGACTAATTCACTAGCCTAGACCACGTTCGTTCCCAGAAATAGTGCTCACTCAGACACGTATGAACAGAGATGATCCTTTGTTTAGTACCAGAGGAACAATACCAGTTATTAGGACAAGAGGCAAAAATGAAGCCACAAACAGGAAGTGAGGATAAGCATCAGGAAGTGTGCTGGTCAGGACAGATAATATCAAGTCTAAACATGGAGGACACTTTGCAAACCTGCTCTTAACAAGTAGGAGCTGACTGCATGTCACAAACATGACCTTGACAACATATGTCCAGAATGATGACACACAAAATATGGATACTCCTAATTTCCTGTACTAATTTCATGTTTTCTTTCAAGGAGGACAGTATTTTGATGGACATGCATGAAGTGAATTTTATTAAAGAAGAGAAACACACAATTAAAGAAAAAATTGCAAGGGACAGGTCAGTGAGGTCCGGTAACCTGGGTAAGTACTATGTCATTTGGGGGAATGTATGTTACAGAATAGGCAATGCTTAAGATGAACCTCAAAGATGAGTAGAGCACTTCAGGTTGGACAAGGACGGGGAAGGAGGCAAGTGTGAATGGTAGCTTGCATACATATCAGGGTGTTTGAGGAGCTGTAAAATATAGATGCAGGACGAGAATGAAAAGATTATCCAACATTCAGAATAGAAAAAGATCATTTCATAAGATTCTAAATTAGATTATTAAAGAATGCCTCAAGGTCTTCTAGTTGCCAGCATGGATTAACTTGAAAAGAATTAACATATCCTAAACTCATCGCACACCTACTATTCACTACTAGCAGTGTGCCTGAGTGCTTGTGGATGGAGGGAGAAAGGAAAAGGCCACCGGCTGCAGGGCTGGGATGAAAGGTAGTGTTACATGAGACTGGGAACTGAAGAAGGCAATGGGAAGTCCGGCGATGGGAGATGTTAACACCAGATGATTGTGCGAAGAAAAAAATGTGTTAAACTTCAAAAATATTAGAAAAAGTTACAAAAATTGAAGGCAGGATATAGTGCCAAAAATATAGGTCCAGGGTACTAATAGCCAATGAAAACACCTTGGGATCAAACAGAGGGAAAGGAAAAGAAATTAGAGAAAACAGAGAAACTTTTGCCTCAACATGTTTATATTAGTCACTTTCTCGTCACAGAGACACACTATCCGACAAGTGCAATTTAAAGGAGGAAGGTTTATTTGGGCTCATGGTTACAGTTCACAGTCACCTGGCTCCAAAACAGAATCAGCATGGCAGAGGGGTGTGGCAGAGGAGAACTGCTCACTCTGTGCTGGCCAGGAAGCAGAGACAGCAGTGGGGAAAGTGGTGGGAGATACCCTTCCAGGTCCCTCCTCAGTGACCTGCCCCTTCCGACCAGACCCACATCAAATCAGCACCATTGCACCCATAGTTCAGTCACCTTCCAAAAGCCCTGCTTATAAGTAGTTGAGGCCTGTGGGGGACATTCTCTATTCAAACCACAAAAACATCAGTTCTTAAAGTATGGCTTCCAGAAAAGTGTCACGTAAAAATTTATTGTTAGTGCAAATTCTCTATCCTTGCAGACTGAATCAGAAACTCTCCGTGTGAACCCAGCAAGCCCACCAGATGATGCCAGTGTATGCTAAACTTTGAAAATTACTTCTCTAAGAGTATCAACTAGAGTTTGCAGCTTACTCTAATATGAATAGGGAGCTCAGTCTAACTCTAAGGACTAGTTTCTGTCTTTTATATATTAAAAGGCTCTTTTCATAAAAATTTAAAATCCATCCAAAATATTTGCATCATTTTTAGAATTCAAGGACCCATCGCAAATCACAAATATTTTTGTTAGAAAGATCTTCTGCAGGAAAGAATGTTGTTTTTCCTAACCACTAAGAATTAAAATAAGCTTTTAATAGCTCTGAAAATAAAAGACCTAAAAAGGGAAATTTTAGTGAACTAGCTGCTGATTCATTCATACCGAGTAAAATTTTATGAACCATCATCAATTTTCACTCTAGTAATTTTATCATTACTTTAGGCAATAATTTTACATTGTTTCTCAAAACCTCAACACTAATTCAAGTATTAAAGTCCCTTTTGTGTATTTCATCATAGATAACATCAAACTCCACAGCACATTATCTTCTTGGGGACAGGAATTTAGAACATGTAGAGCGCTATAAAGTAAAATGCAATCTGATTTAAGGCATTTTTCTATCCAAATACATTCAATGAGCAATGTACAATTTACTTCATAAAAATACTTCCTTTTCAGAGGGTCTCATAATCTGAATATGTTCCCTCAAAAGTCGTATGATGAAACTTAGTGGCCAGTGGGAGGGATAGTGTCAAGAAAAGGAGGATTTGGGAGATGATGAGTTCCAAAGTCTCAAATAGAACTAATACCCTTACAAAAAAGGCATGAGGAAGCTATTTTGTCTGTTTTTTGCCTTCTGCCTTTCCACCTGGTCAGTGTCATCAGTGTCATCCGTGAAGAAAGGATCCTCACCAGACACTAAATCAAATGGCACCTTGAACTTAGACTCCATCTCTAGAACTGTGAGAAATAAATTTCTATTATTAGTAAATTATCCAGTCTCAGGTATTTTGTTAGAGCACCACAAATATACTAAACACAAGTTTAAGAGTCAGAATCCAGAATCCAGTCAGGAGGCAGAACCACATCACTTATTTGAATAGGAAAACTTCAGTATAAAGAGTTGTTTGATAGAAGGTAGTTATTAACCAAGAACATTAGGCATAAAACAGAGAAGCTACTACCTCTAGCTACTACCTCTAGTCTGTGAAAACATAGACAATAAAGGAACTAAGTACCACAAAAAGGCTGCCTGTCATCCCCAGGCTTCTTCAGAAAGAAAGAGCTAGAAGAGTAATACACTACCTCTTAGTGGTGGATGAGGTTGCCATAAGTTGGCACTAGTCTGCAGCAGAGGCCCCTGTCACCAGAAGGGGCAGGCAGACCAGAGTTGCTCAGAATTGGTTTTGGATGGGGAGATCACGGCCTCAGGGCATGTCTAAAGCATGTATGCCCAGCTAGCTGCTGATACCCTCTGAATAATAGGATCTAAGGAATGGAACCTAGAAGGAATGTATCTTCCTGCTGCTACTGCCATGCAGGGTCACACACACACAGGGAACATCCACTTGCCCCTACTGGCAAAGTCTAACCTTCCCCTAGTGGGCAAGTGAACTGTTTACAGAGTCTGGCTGCAGTACTGCAAAGGATTATTACAAATACTGCATTATAGTGCAATAATAGGCCTAAAAAATGCTCTGTTATCTGAGGGCTAAACCTTAAATTTAGCCTTCCCAAATCTGTATACAAAACCATAAATGAGAGAAGAGAATCGTTAGTATATACAAATAAGTTTACACACATAGCAAGCAAGTAGAAAATATGCAAAGCTATTACAATCTTCGTCCCTGTAGTTAGTCACAATTACCTTTCATTTTAATGGAACCACTGTCTTTGCTATTGGAATTACTCCCTGCCAGAAACTAAAACCTCCAAACCAGTGGAGCTCAAAATTTCTAAGAAGGAAGCAGAAATTCTGTAGGTGAGTTATTGGGCAATTCTATAAGTCAGTTATTAGATAAGAGATGCTACTACCTTATCTACTAGATGATTCCAACTACCAGATGTCATGGTGGAAAAATTGTCATATAACATTCTCCTATTCAAAGTATATACTTTATTCCGTAAAGCAGAATCCCTATCTTCAAGATCCTACCCCCATCAAAGTGGCAACATAATTGAGTTTTTAGTAAGCTATGTACTACTCAATTAGGTTGGCTGTTTCTAGGCATTTGACTTCATACATTTCTATACAAGAGATAACTTAGATGTTTGTCATTGGAGCACATAACACAGATGGCTTAGATCCAGTGTGACTTGAACAACAGTAGAAATTTGACAATGTGGATCATGACACATTTATGGAATGTTCAAGGAAATACAAGTCGAATGCATAGCCCGGATTAAAGAATGGTTGAACATCCATTCTCAGAGGATTCACAGGTCAACACTGCCTGAGACTGACGTGTCTAGTGTGCTGATGCAGAAGATGCTCCTTGGCCCATCGATGTGTCACATTCTGATAAATGATGTGGCTCATTATATAGAGGCTGTCCTCTTTAAATCTATGGATTCCACAAACCTGGAATGGATTAAAAAATAACTTAAATGAGAGTCAGGCTATTAAAACACTTAGCAAATTTAAATTTGGGACTTAATTTAACAAGGGTAAATTTAACATGGAATCACTACAAATAAGAGGTTTTATTATAGAGTCAGGCAAGTTGACATTGAAGTTCATGTGGAAAAACAAAAAGGTATGGAAAAACCAGGAAAACACTGAAAAAGGAAAAATTTCCCAGAGGAACTAGCCCTACCAGACACTAAAACAGTTCTTACAAATCCTCTATAATTAAAACTTCATAGAGCCACGTGTGAAGGTGATGCCAACAATGCCAGAATTCTGGCAGACTGAGGCAGAAAAATCACAAGTTCAAGTCCAGCCTGGGCAACTTAGTGAGACTGACTCAACGTAAAAAAATAAAAAGAAATGGGATGTGGGATG
>PVJO010001200.1:0-183631 GCA_004026905.1 Hystrix cristata
GCCCTGATACTAGCTCAGGAACATAACCATAGATTGAGTGTTGAGTAAGAATAGATGGTCTTAGAGGGAGGCTCAGATCTTGCTCAAATTGGGATAGAATGTCAGTCATTTCTATGAGCCAAGAAAAGGAAAAGAAATGCTAGGAGAGAAGCTGTGATGTCTGAGTGAAGCCTGAAAATGCAGTTTGCTGGAAACCAACCACACTGGAAGATGCCAAAGTCTGAAATAACTTACAAATTAAATATGGGAAAGATGTTGAATCAGCTACATTTATAATTGGTCTGGAACACAGAACCTGGAAGCAGGTTTCTGTGGTACAAATCCTAGCTCAGCCACCTATTAGCTATGTTGCCCCCTGAACTTTATTCAGCCTATCTGGTATAAAGTGGGTGTACGAGCAGTGTATAACTTGTAGGCTGTTGTAAAAATTAAAGGAGTCACGTGTGTAAACTGCACGCATATGTTGTATGTGAGCTACACAGAACAGTGCCTGGCACCTTGTAATCATTTGAGAAGACTTTATCTCTGTGCATCAAATCAACAGACAGCAAAGGCTATCTACGGAATGGGGAAAATATTGGCCAAACACATATCTAATGAGGCATTAATAGTCAGTATACAAAAATTACTCATGTAACTCAACAAAAAACTCATAAACACTCAATTTAAAATGGACCAAGAACCTGACTAGACATTCTACAGAGAAGATACACAAATGGCCAAGAAATGAGTCAGAAGATGCTTAACGTCACTAATAACTGGGAAAACAAAAGCAAAACCACAGTGAGATACCGCCTCACTTACATGCATTAAGATGGGTACGATTTATAAAAACACAGAAAATAACAAGTGTTGGTGAGGATGTGCAGAAACTGGATTCCTCGCACAGTGTTGGCGAGAATGTAAATTGGTGCAGAAACTATGCAAAACTAGATAGGAGATCCTCAAAAACTTCCAACAGAATCATCATACAATCCAGCAATTCCACTTCCGGGTATATACCCACAGTATCAAAAGAAGGGACTCAGATGCATATTTGCACATCCGTGTTCATAGCAGCTTTGTTGACATTAGCCAAGAGGTGAAAGCAAATCAAATGTCCATTGTGGGCTGACTGGATAAGTAAAATGTGGCATATACATACACATTAGAAAAGAAAACATTCCAGCAGTGCTGCAACCTGGGTGAACCTGGCGGTCATGATGTTAAGTGAAAAAAGCCAGTCACAGAAGGACACATATTACGTGATTCCACTTATGTGAGGAACCACCAGTGTCAGCTTCAGAGAGACAGAAAGTAGAATGGTGATTGTGAAAGGTGGGGGAGAAGGGGTATCGCCATCACTTTCCTTTTGGCTCCAACAAAATACCTGACACTCCTGACTTAAAAGGAGAGGTTTACTTGGCTCACATTTTAGTCCATGGTCGGCTAGCTCCCAAGAAGCCGCAGCCCGGCAGAGGGGCGTGGCTGGGGAAAGCTGCTCACATGACGGAGTCCAGGAAGCAGAGAGAGAGGAGGGAGGACTCAGGGGGAGATTTACTTCCAGGCCACAGCCCGAGTGACCCGTGTCCTCTCACCAAGCCCCACCTCCTAACCACACATTTAGCTGTAGCACCTCCATAATTCAATCCCATTTCAAAAGCTCAGAGTGTCAGTTCGGGAAAAAGAAAAAGTTTTGGGGGTGGATGGTGGAGATAGCTGTACGAGAGTATGAATATACTTAATGCCGATGAACTACTCGGTTACAAATGGTGAAAATGGTAAATTTTATGATATGTTTATTTTATTACAACAAAAAAAGAAGGAAGCCCCAGTCTTAAGGTTGTACAAGTGCATTCAATGGTTGGTCTTGGTTCTGCTGCCATTAGTCTGTTTTCCCAAAACCAGTGTGGATGCATTTCCCAAATGATAATGAAATCACCATAACAAAATCCATTATTATCATTACTACAAGTATTGGAATTCTTCAATTTTTTAAAGGGCCTCACACATGCTAGGAAAGCATTCTAGCGCTGAACTACATCCCTTCCCCTTTTAAAATTTTATTTTGGGATAGGCTCTTGCTAAGTTGCCCAGGCTGGACCTTGTGATCCTCCTGCCTCAGCCTCCAGAGTAGCTGGGATTACAGGTGTGCTTAGAATTCTTTACAATGTACCTCCCAGGGATACACTACCGGATAGCCACAGTGCTCTTTGCCTACGTCACTGTTTCTCATGACAGGACAGAGAAACTACAAGGGGCAGAAAATAAATATCCTGAAGTAGATAAAGCTAATGTGTTGGGGTGGCAAGGAAACACATTCCATAGAGGTTGTATCAATTAGTTCTTGTTGTTTATATACTGAAATGAAGACTTCCTGATTCCCATACATATTTATATAAGATAGTCTGCAAATGAGGACATCCCCCTAGAGGCCTGGAAAGTTCCCGTTCCTTTTTGTTTCCTTCAGCATATGGCTCCTAAAGGAAAGTTCCTGAGGTAAGTGAATGAATTGTGTATCTTCACAGAGAAAGTGCCAAGAAAGTTATAGATGTGTTAACTGACAGTGGAGAAAGTAATGGAAATACAATATAAAGAAGGACACTTAGCAGAGCGTGGGTGGGGAAAGGGTGGGAGTAGATATCAACTCTTTAAGGCTTGCTTAAATATATGGCAGGGGAGGAGATGAGACAGAGAGAAAGGAAGAGACAGGGTGGGGGCAAGAAGGAAGAGACGGAGGAATGGAAGGAGGGAGGGAGGAAAGGAGGAAAGAGTGAGAGAGAAGCAAGCAGACAGAAACAGAGGGAAAGAGGAGGAGGAAGGGCACTTTACCTTCGTGTGTCTTCTGTGTCCAACTCTGTTGGCTCTTTATGCTCCAGCCCCACATTCGGCCCTGTGAGATTATAGGAAAATGTTCCCCCAGTGCACGCATTTCATCTCTCAGTCCCGGCTCCATCTCCTCTGCCATCCTGTCTTTACCCCCCAGCCGGGCTTTCTCCCTCCCTTCAATCCACTTTCCGCACCCCAGGCCACCAGGAACCCAGCAATCCTGCCCCAGGCCTCTGCTCACAGCTCCCCACACTCCTACCCTGGCCCGCATGCCCACATCTCACCTCTGCACCTGCAATCCGCCTACATCTATGCAGGGTCCCTTTCTGGTTTTTGAATGAACCCAGCTCTGCAGTTACAGGCCTTCATCTCTGCAGTTCTCTCAGGTTTCTGCTCCCTGGAACACACTTCTTACTCTGCGCTGCATGAGTCTCACTCACACTTCCAGCCACAAAGTAAAAGTCCATTTCTCTAGAGAGATCTCCTGGCACTCCTTCCCCTGCCCCACTTGGTTAGGCTCTTGGGCCGTGCCCTCCCCACTTTCCTCACCAGCCTAGAAGCTCCTCTGTGCCAGGGCTGGGATTCACCATGCACCTCCATGTCCCAGGTGCCTAGGACACAGACACCTCTTTCCATTTTTAAATAAATAGTGGTTTAGGAGGCTCTGGTAGGAGGCATAGTTCTTTTGAAATGTCGTCCACAAGTTATCACAGACAGTTCCCAGCTGCCAACCCAGCAAGCCCACTGCAGCCCTTAAAGATTGGGACATGTACCCAGAGGCCTTCTACCTGATGTCACCTTATTAATACATTGATTATGCTGCCCCTCTATTCATGTCACAGAAGGGTGAACTATGTCCTTTTTAGCTGCCTTCCATGGGAATCTATGGGAGCCAGGCTGGGTGGGCACCAAACAGTAGCCAAGAACTACTATTTTAAAGGCTGCTCAATCTTTTAGAGGCTTCTCATGCTAAACCTCACAGCACTAACATGGTTGTTATGAAATTAGGACTTCTCTGTCTTATTGGTAGGGAAATAGTGGAAGTCTGTGGTTAGAGATAAGTAGATGACAGTCCTGTGGGCTTTTGGAACACAGTTCTTTAGGTGCCAACCCTCATGGCACATTTTTCTAACCCACTAGAATAAATCAAGCAAGAGGAGCGAAGTTGCTAGGATTTAGATAAAATTTGTCCCTCCACCACCCCAAACCCACACAGAAATTTAATGCCCTTCAAGTTTTGTGTTAATGATATCAAGAGAGTGAAAACTTACTCTGACTCTGGGGTTTAGAGGTGGGGCCTTTGGGAAGTGATGAAATTAGATGAGGTTATTAGGGTGGAGCCCCATGATTGAATCCTGGTGGCCTGGAGAGGGAGCAAGACCACAGACACAGACACAGACCTACCAGGCTCCCACTAGGACATGATGCAGTTGAGGGGCCCTTTGCCAAGCTTGGGCTGCTGTTTGGACTCCAAGTCTGCCAAACCCTAAGCTAAATAAACGTCTTTTATTTATAAAGTATCCTGCCTCTGGTATTTTGTTATAGCAATGAAAACCTGACTAATACAAAAGAGCAACTGAATCAACAGTGTTAGATAGTTTGCCTGGATATTGACAGTATCAGCCATGATGAGAGCTGTTGTGGTGGCAGCCTCTTCATGGAAATTTAAAACTGTGGCCCAAGGACTGGGGTCACAGATGAGTGGTAGAGAGCTTTCCTGATACTCTCAAAGCCCTTTACTGTCCTCTTGTCCCAGCCTGTCCTGTAAATAAGGGTATTTCCCCAGCATTTGCTTCTTACTTCTCTCCTCTTCCTTCTCTCTCTCTCTCTCTCTCTCTCTCTCTCTCTCTCTCTCTCTCTCTCTGTCTCTGCAGCAAGTTCATCCCACCACCAGGGTCTGCTACCTGCAGTTCCTCAATCCATCTCTCGTAAGACCCTCTGGTGTGAACTTCCAGATGGGGCTTCTCAAGGTTCTTCTCAATCTTGGCTGAAGATTAGAAATATCTTGGAGGCTTAGAAATTCCAGCGCCCAGGACATATCCTGATTCATCAAACCAGTATTATTTTTAGTTTTGGGCATAAGTCCTAGATGTGAGATTTTAAACTGATAGTTTTAATTTTACCCAAAATTATTTCTTTCACCTTCATCTATTCATGGAATCACTATCTTTCCAGTTCATTACCTGACACTAGAAATATCCTTAATTATTCCTCTTCTTTGGCCCATTACATGTCAATTACCCACGAACATATTCTGTTATTTCAACAATGTGTCTCAGGCGTGTCTCTCACTTCTGACTGTGTAGTTGCCTGTTGTTATTTCTAACTTCTATTGTAGGCCTTAAGGTTTTAGCCAGGAGCTAGGTTTGGACAGGAAGGATGAAAAGGATAGATAATCTTTTCCTCTTCTAGCCCTCTACCTGCATCATTCTTCAATTTGTGTCCCAACTGAGTTGAACCCAAATGCATGGTGTGGCATCCTTACCTTCATTTTCATATGTTCATTTACATGCCAGCTAAGGGGATCTTCTGTGGAAAATGAGGCTGGAACCCCAATTCTCACTGAGACTCCAGGTCATACAATTATGGTTGTCTTTGAAGGTCCTCTGTGAAGGTCATATTTCAGGAAAAGGCAACAGTGGCTCTGGGAAGGAATTCGCCATAATGTATTAGTGAGAGGAGGAGGAAACTGTTGCTGCTGGTCATAGAAGGTGGCTGGCCTAGAACTCAGCTTTGTCCAGATTTTAATATATTCTTAGGGTAAAATGTATATATGTGTATATGTAAATGAGGCATGAATTTAAAAGGTTATTGTGCTTGAGGGACCCAGGGAGCTTTGCTGGGAGGCCTCACCTGAGTGAGCATAGCATAGAAGAAAAGAATTCTCTGCCTTACAGGAGCTGCTATGGGGAAATGACTTTGCAGGCGCCCTTCCTCAAGGCTGGGTTGCAGCTGCTTATCTGTGGGATGGACACTCGTGCTAGGCACACAATCCATACACTGGCAGACACAGCTGTGGCGCTGGCAGGTTTCTGTTCTACCCAGAGTAGGGTGGTGGTGCCCTAAAGGCCAGGGGCTGTGACCAGTAGCCTTTTTCCACTTTTATTAACAAATAGAGGGTCAAGTGAGTAGTGGCGACGTTGGTGTCCTTGGCAGTGGGAGTGGCACACTGAGCTTAGGGCAGTGCCAATTGGAGATGTTGGACCCAGGGGCCAGGAATTATGGCTTTGCCATATGTATGGAAAAACAACACTCAGGACCTGTGTGACACAGATGAGGCAGATGAGAACTCAGTAGGTGACTGCAACGCTTTAGGGATGGAGTTCTTGGAAGACTGGGCCACCCACAGCCAGGTGCCAGGCTACCTCTCCACCTGCACAATCACCTTGGATGGAGAAAGCGACATTGGGATTAAACTAGGTAACTTCATACCCTGGCTAATTTTAATTTTTATGTTATTGTTTTACTTCATGTTTCTTCCCATCTCTTGTTATTTCAATATTTTAAGTGCTGTTGTCAAGATTGAGTTTTTAAAGCATAATTCTCTGACCAAGTTATTTATACTTCTCACTCTGACCCCCCCACCCAGCCCATAGGGAAAAACAAACAAACAAAAAAAAACAATAGCCACAGCAAAGTCTTCCATCATCTGTCCAAGTAGGGCCCCCACTTACTACGGTCAGCCCAACGATTTATGATGCTTTGACTGGATAACATCAGGAAAGTGATAGGCATTCAGCAATTTTGAGTTTGAATCTTCTCACAGGTCCAATCATCTCTCAGTGACGACTCCAAGTCAGCCACAAAATCAAGAGAGGAAACAGTCAGTGTTCTACACTGTGCTGCGATGCTAAGTCATGATGTCCAGCAGGTAAGGTGGATTTGGTGCATTCTTGAATTATGGTAGCTTCATTTTTTGCAGGGTAGATGGAGATACAACCCCATCCCAAGTTAAGGAGTGTGTGTATATGCCTCCACTCCTCTAGCCTGCCATCCTAAGCCTCCATGAGTGGGAGGCAGGAGCTATTTCTTATTAGCATTTTCTACTACTATATCCAGCAGAAAAGAATCACTGACGATTGCTTTCATGTGGCCTGCACCTTCTAGGCATTGGGACAGTGCCTTGTGGCTCACTTTCTTTCCAATCACAGTGGCTCCAATCCTGCTGGTCCTTCAGGGCCTAGGCCCTGTGCATGCCTTCCACGATGCCTTCCCACACTCCTCAGCCAGATAGACACTCTTCCCTGTTCTTGTTCCTGTGGCTCCTTGTATATTTTTATGACATTTCATCACTTCCCAGCTTATGTTATTATAATATGATACACGGCTCATTTCCACTTATTAAGTATAAACCCCTGCAGGCTGGTACTTGGCCTTATATAACTTTGCTTTTCCCAGAAGGACCAGCCCTGTGTTAGGGGAACTATTTGTTCAATAAAAGAAGGACTAAAACCTAGGAGAAGGAACATTGCTATTTTCCTGCTCCTCACCACTGCATCGAAGAGCATGAGGTGAGGTGTTTTGGGGTGAGAGCAGGGAGGAGTAAGCGAGCAACTGTATTTATAGGTGACTAATGCTTTCCAGAGGAAATGAAAGATTTGCAATCATTACTGTCTTGCAAAGCTTTATTTTCCCACTTAAGGGCCAGCCCGCTAGTTTTACACTCTCAAAAATAACAGAAAGCCAGCGGCACATGGAAGGCCAGCCCCACAGTCTCAGTGGCTATTTTTAGGTCATCGTAACACAGTTTGGAGAGTGAACAGTTCTCCAGCTTGGAGGTCCTGCCTGTTTTCTCCCGTTTGTTTCTCATGCTCCCTCTGGCCCAGGTCTTACCTCATTCATGTGATGCTGTTTCCCCGCGGGACCCTCCACATTGGTCACCAAACAGGTGGCCACAGCCACGTCCCTACACATCTCTGTGGATCGCCACAGTTTGTGCAGCTGGCTGATGGCCATCTGGGGCGTGAGACCCCATGGGCCTCAGCACATTGTGAAAGAGTGGAGATAGCAGGCAGCACTAACCAGAGAATGGTCAGAGATGGAGCCAGATAAAATGCTGTCTTACAAGTATATTTGTTCTAGAAAAAAAAGGGGGGGGGGCTTAATGGACCGAATCCTGATTTAGTACTTCTCATTAGTGATTCAAAGACCAAATCCCAAATCCCTGCAGCTTCCCAGCATTGAGAGGCAGCTTGTCACATTCCTGCTGGTGACAGATTCCCATCCTTTCCCTGCACTGGCTTCATTACTGTGACTTAGTGTCCCAGCCAAGCACAGAGCTGGACAAAAACGCCACGAAAGTTTTGTGAGTTGTAGAGATTGGGCATGCCTCTTGGGCTGTCCACCCATTGTGTGTTTAACAAGGTGGCTTTGTACATCCAGAGAGCCGAATATACACCTGCCACGTGCATCCAATGGAAAGAGAACAGAGTTTGCCATAAAGGGACCTTGGTTTATGTTGGCTTCGGTCCCACCTCTGCCGCATGACCTCGGGTGTCATTCAAGCCACTGGAGCTCCTCTTTTCTAAGGCTAGGCGATCTCTAAGTCACCATCCCTCACTCACACTCTCTGGCTTTACTTGTGAGCTGACTAAAACTGTCGCCTAGCAGTCGGCTAACATCGGCTGTCCTGAGTTTCCACAAATGCCACCACCCAGTAGATCTGTCCATCTTGCTCCTCTCCACTCTGATCTCCACACTTCGGCCATAAGCATCTCACTCATCACCTTTCTTACACAAACCCCATGATTTAACTCTCCATTTAAGATGTTTTCTGAGAAAAATCACTCAGTGTAAAAGTCTACGTTCATTGACGTGGATTCTTAACCTCACTTTTCCCTGTCCTCCTGCTCAGCTGGTCCTCGGCTCCTGAAGGTCTTTTCCATGTCTCTGTTGACTTATTCCTACTGTTTCTGAGTGTCAGTGTAGACAGCTGATCCCTTCCCTTTAGAAACACAGTGCCTGACACTCAGAAACAACTAAAGTGGCACAGGAGATGCTTGTACCTACCTCCCACCTATTGTATCTTCTTTCCCGCAATCTCCCGGCCACCCTGCATCTTTGGAACACGTACCCAGGTACTGACAAGCCAAAATTTGTGGCCACCACCTTTCATCTTTGAGGGCTCTATGCTTTTCTCCAATAATAGCAGTGGTCTTTGGTGCTTTTAGTCCCCAGAGAGGAAGATGTTAAGTCAGTCAGCCTTCACCTCCCTCTTTTCAACATGTAAAACAGAGAGATGTCTCTATATGTATATGCTCGTACCCCAAGCCAGGTCCCAAACACTACAGGGATTTCTTCCTTTGTGTTAAGTCATACATAGTGAATACATGACATATATTCTTCCACTCTCCAATCTATGCTACTGTAAGGCACTGCTTAATAATCACACAGCTTTTTCTCCCTCAAGCTTCAGAATATTCCTTAACACAGTGCTCTAGATATCAACTAACAGCAGATCTCCAGTAGTTCTCTAAAAGTGTCTTGTTTTAAAATTCAAAGCCCCAGAGACTGAAGAACAGTGTAGAGTACTGGTAGACTGGGGTATATTATTGAGCAAGTACTTTCTTCAAAACAGGAAAAGTAAAGACTGGATACTAAGGAAAGAGGGGTGTGGACAGGTGGGAGGGGCAAGTGGCAGAAAAGAGAGATGCAGGGCTGAGTAGGAGCCAGCATGTGAGGCCTGGGCACTAAATTTCTTCATTCTATGATGAGGGCTGAATGAAATCTGTGAAATAGCCCCACGACATAGCCCCATAAAGCTCACTGTATTGGAGGCCTGGTTGCCAAATGAGGGCTTTTGAAATGATTGGATCATAAGGACTCTAACCTTATCAACTGGATTAATCTACTGATAAAATCATAATTTGATAGCATTATGGGAAGTGATGGAAATAGAAAGTAGGGCTTAGTTGGAGGAAGTGGATCACGAGGTTATGACCTTGAGGACTATATCTGGCCCCTTCCTCTCTTGCTCCCTGCACTTCCTGGCTGCCATGAGGTGAGCAGCTTTCTTCTACCACACTCTTCCACTATATTTCTTCTTCCCCTCACACTCAGAAGCAATGAACTGAAGCCTCTGAAATCATGAGCCAAAGTAAATCTTTCTTCCTTTAACTTGTTTTTCTCAGGTATTTTGTCACAGTGACAGAAAGCCAACTGACACACAGGTGCTGCTAGAGCCCAGGTTCTTTGAAATGTGATATCTCTCTCTCTCTCTCTCTCTCTCACTCTCACTCTTTTCCATGCCTGACAGAGCACTGTACTGAATTACACCCCAATACAGGGATTGGAGGGACTTCCAAAATTGTCACACATGGACAGTGTGAGTCCAGAAGAGGAACACTGATTGGCTTCTGATCTGCAGGTCTTGTGCTCAGCACAGCCCTTTCAGAGGGAGCAAAGACATGGTGCTGGAGGAGATGTCTACAGAGTCGGTGAAAGCTCAAGCACCTTCCTTGAGCAAAGACCATTACACAACAGTTCTAAGAATGAGGATTATCAGGTGGTTGAATGGTGAAATCCAGGCCAGTCACTTGAGTACCTCCCATGCCTTCAGCAAGGGTGAGCCGCAGGCCTTTGGGCAACGGTACAAATAACACTAGATGCTCTAATGCCTGGTGTGGATGCAAATAAGCTCATCATGAAATGGCAACAGGAATGGTTAAAACTAGCACCTCCATCTGTCAAATGCCTTTTTTGATGGAATATATGTTAGATGCCTCAGATCATTTAGCCATTCAAACATTTTAATTGTAAATGGAACCAAAGATAAAATTTTCTTGGGAAAGCAATAGATATGGCTTTGCAATGATTAATTCGTCATGAGGGGAAGAGAGGGAGTTATGACTTCTGTGCGTGTACACCTGTGTGTTGTTGTGCACGTAAGCCTCCCATGTGTTTCAAAATCAAAAAACAAGCTCAGTGTGATGGTGGATATCTGTAACCCCAGCACTACGGGAAGAGGATCACAAGTTCAAACCCAGCCCAGGCAATTTAGTGACTTAGCAAGAGCATGTCTCAAAATAAAAAAATAAAAAGGGCTGAGATGTAGCTCGGTATGAAGGCTCTGATTTTAATCCCCAGTACTGAAAAAAAAAAAAAAACCCATCAAGCAGTAAGAATTCTTCTTACCTAAAAATTTAAAGATGGTCACATCTCCATTAAACCAACATAACAGAACTCTGGGAGGGTGGTGCGCTTTTATGGACTATGCTTCAGGGTCTTGAGTGACAAGCCGAAGTGGACATTCTCCATGGAATTGCTACCTGCTGATGTAACCAGTGGCACCCACTGCCAGTAGGGTGTGTCCTGTCTTCTTCGATGGATAGCGATGAGGTCCGAGGATGATTTCAATCAGTGAGAATAATAACCTGAAAGAGTGCTGTAGGAGAAAAGATGGAAAATCATAAGGAAAGGGTGTGCTAAGTGCCAACAGTGCCCATAATTCTCTCTTCCCTCTCCACCTATCTACTTACACACAACCAGACCAAGCACCTTAAAACTTGGTTTGTATCAAGCTCATGGGATGCTCATGGACCTGCTGCCCACCACACTGGGGTAAACTCCTATGTCTAGTTACTAAGAGATTTTGCAGTGTTCTAGCACCCTCGCTGGTCCTGCTTATTGCACACTGCTTCCCTTCCTAACACACACACACGTATGCATATACACTTACACACATATGCCCACACTCACATGCACACATCCCCCAATATGTACATACAGAAGCATACATACTCTCAAAAACACACTCCTACATGTATGCATGGTCTATTTTTTCCTCTCTCTCTCTCTCTCTCTCTCTCTCTCTCTCACACACACACACACACACACACACACACACACACACACACTGGAATAAGGCAGTGTTCCTCGTTCTCCTTCCTAGCCTGTGGTGTGCTGCTTCCACTTCCGGACTCTCGTCCCTGTCTCCTCTCCCTGTGCAGACTTTGTGTCCTTCCCCTATTCTGATCCTCCATGTTCTTTGAAGCCAATGCAGTCTTCCATGGTGCCGTGTCTGTTTTCCTCTTGCTGATTTCTCTCACTTCTCCTGCCATTATGCCCTGTGCCACGTAGTCCAGCACTTACGGTGTGTACCTGTAAGCTGGAATGCAGAGAACACATCCTTCTGCCTGCGGGACTGAGCTCGGCTGTGCCGAGGGTGGGAGGTGCCTCCATGCTTCCCTCCTTCCCTGCACCACCCCCTCCTCATACCCATCTGCTTTCTCACATCTTCCAAACCCTTAAAACTGGATTTTAAAAAGGATATAAGCAAGGAAATCCACCTTTAGGAATAGAGGTGCTGTAGATTCAAGGTCGCTGGGGTTCACTCACTTCTTGGTTATCTGGGAATGTCACTGGGGTCTTATGAGTGATGTCCTTCCATTTACTGGAAACGTTTATGAAGCCCTCTGCCACCCTCTGTCCTTGCTGGTAATGTCTAGTAGTGTTACTGTTTTCTATTTGCTACTGTCACAGCTGTCTCCCCTCCTTCACTGCCCTAGTTCCCAAAGATCTTCAAGACTTCTTGCACCCAGAGGCTTGGCTTTCAAGTCCCATCCCACTCCCGATCCTGAGCCCCTCAGGGGGCTGACAGCCCCTGTTACAGCAGTCCCTGGGACTTGGGAATGTCACTGTGCTTCTCTGCCAGGAACTCCTGTTACGTGTGGCTGGAACTCCTGTCATGGCCATAGGCACACTTTGCTGTCCATCTCAGGGTCTCATATGCAGGATGTATCCCCAGGAGCCAGTGGCTCGCTCCTGCCTCAGCTAAGCTAGTCAGGCCCCAATCAGGAGATCAAGACAACCCTCAGATGCCAAGAAATACGACAAGTTTGGATGGAGCCAGGGTGAGGTAAGAAAGACCGAGTCTGAAGTATAAGGATGGGGTTATTATGGGTGCACAGGGCCTTGTGGGGTGTCCAAGCAAGGCCACAGCTGGGTGACACAGGACACCTCATAGGGGACTCGGGGACCTCACATTTTAGTAACAGATTCCATAGAAACAGCACTGCCAACAAACCATCGCTTGTCCATACTTTGTCTGGCGTTGGCCTGAACATTCTGGCTGGCTGAATGGACAAATGGAAGAAATTCCGGGTCCACTCTCATAGCCTGCACTTCTCTGTGGTCTGGTTGTAGGCTGCTGCTTCTGCAACTCCTCCCAGGAAGGACTGTGATGTTTAGGGATGCGTACTCCTGGCTATGGGCTAGTTCAGAATGTCTCTGAACTTCAGATTCCTTGTTCCCAAATGGGGGCAATAAACAATAAGGACTTCCGAAGGGTCGCTGCTGTGGCCGTCAAGGTTAGGCACGTCAAGAGTTTCCAGGGAGCACTGGCCGTGGCTGCCATTAACACAGGGGTGCTGTCACCCTTCACGTCAGTGGTGGGCCCGGTGGGTGAGGGCAAGGGTCTGGCATACCCGCAGTTGTGGGTAGTAGGTATGCCCTGGACTGGCAGAAGGTAACCTCGGCCTGTGGTTGGCAGAAGGCTGCACCATGCACAACCCCGAAGGTGGGAGCAGAGCCCCCCTGGGCTGTCCTGGGGCCCCCTGCCCTGCTATGGCTAACGCCAAGTCTCATAGCCATTGTCGCCCCCGGACCCTGACAATACTCGTGTCTGATGTCAATGCTGCCTTTATCCAGAGGCCACCTCTAGAGGCAAGAGATGGAGCTGTCTGTCCTGCACAGCCACCTGCCTGCCTTCTCTCCACTGCAGGCAGGAGGATCCAACTTCTATTAAGAGCCATTAACAGGCTCATTACGCTGGCCATTGATCTGACAGATTTTATTAACCTCGCCCACAATCAGCAGTTCCCTGTTCTCTGCATTAACGATCCTTGGGAACAGAATTCCTGTGGAATAATGTAGTGGGTTTGCATTAGGAGTAAATGAGTTTGTAGTGATTAATACTTTTACAACAAACAACTTGGGAATGCATGGCTGGTCACCTCCTTGAGGAGCCTGCCCTTTGCAAGCAACATTCAATTGGATTTCCAGATGAATTCTCCCTGATGGCTTCTGGGAAATTTACTTCCATGATGTCATTAGTGATGGGCCATAGAGTGTGGCTTCAAATCAGCTAAAAGGTCTTTAAAAAAAGTGCATTTTCTGGTTGGGGCTAGGAGTGGGCACAAGCAAAGCAGGAAGGCCATGTTCTGTGAGCTTTCTAAATATTGAGCTGTGGTGGATGGAGAGCCTCGTACTGCAGATGTACCAAGATTTCACTTCACATATATAACCTTTGTCACATAGCACATATTCCCCCCCCAAAGAGGAAGATAAAAATCCAGCAACAGAAAAATCAAATATGCTTTCTGCTTCCAAAAAATCTAATAATTAGGCAGGGATTGACACAAATTAGAACGCTGCCAAAAAATACTGAAAACAGTGACTCATTCTGTATTTCAATTAACAGTTTCTCAGTTTCCCTTATAAACAGTGAAGCTGACAAAAATTAATTATCTCAGAGGGGTAAAATATTTCCTTCTAAAGTAAACAAAGCATCACGAGCTGAAACAATAGTATTGTAAAGGAAGGCGACAGAGAGTGGCTCTCCTGCCTTATCAGTGAAGTTATCATTTGGGTAGAATTTCCTTTAAATGTCCCCTTCCAAATGCACTGGCATAAGGACAGGGTTGTTCTTATCTCGTTCTCTCCTCTTCCTACTAGGCATCCCTTCTCCTCCCATCCTTTGCAAAATGCCAACTTCTATCTGAATGTCTTGGAGACAGAGCTATAAGCATGAAATATTGATTTTGGTATTAGTATAATAAGTGCACTTTAAATTCCCTGGGTGCAAAATAGCCTTGTAGATAAACAGGAAGATTTACCAGCCCACAGAACATTCTTACATAATTGGCAACTTGGAAAAGAATGATACTGATTTGAGACTTGTGTCTACTCACCCAGTACTGGTAGGTGTTATAAACAGTTTCTTTGCAGAGCAGGTTAAATGACAGTTGTAAGAGTTTGCCTGACTCTTGAGAAAGAGGCAAACCTGAGTCACCGAGAAGACCTGGGAACTGACAGTTCCTCACCAGGTCATGGAGACTCCAGTAGCTGTGATCATAAGGACTGATCACACACTTTTCCCAAGGTTTGGGGGGGCCCAGGATCCCTTTATTTTCTCAGGGGAAAGAAATTCAGGAAGCCCACACATTTTAAAAATCACAGGAGCAAGGCACAGTGTCTATAATTCCAGGACTCTGGGAGGCTGGGGCAGGAAGATCACGAGTTCAAGTCTAGCCTGGGCAACTTGAGCAAGACCCTGTCTCAAAATAAAACATAAAAAGGGCGGAGGAATGAAGATCGGTCCAAAGCCCATGGGTTCATTCACCAAAAGCTTTAAAAAATCAAACGATAATATTTTAAAATATGATCTCTGCTTCTTTCCTCCATTCCATTTCCCAGCTGAACTCTTTCTTGTGTTGTGCTAAACTGAGTTGAGCTGAGTTGACCAAGATAAACTAAGGAGCCAGCTTCTAGTCCCTCAGCCCAATCACCAAAAGGCTTTCTAATAAAGCGCCGACATCACTTTGCCTACTTCTTATGTGCCTCAGATCTGTCATCCTTTCCTCTAGGCCTGAAAAATAACCCTGGATATTGGCTTTGTCTAAACTATGTCCTTCCCTCCAAGCCCCCAAGATGTAATTCTTTCGGTTTGTTTTTGGTGCTAATGAACAGAGACTTTGAAATGAAGGTTTAGTTCATAATGAGATTTTTTTTGTTTGGGGGTACATGAAGGAGGATTTCTGCGCTTATGTCATATTAGATGTATCTTCTTTTATTTAAAAAGTGGAAGTCTTCCCAAACGCTCTTTGGGGACAAACAGACGGTCAAAATGTCAATTATAGTTTAAAACATAAATACGAGGTATGTCGTAATGGAAGCAAAGGCGAGCCTTAATAGGATGTCATTGTCCCCTGGCTTCTTGATACATCGCCAGATCTCCTTCCTTAAGCTTGAAAACTGCACGCAGTGAAGACAGGCAGGGATAGCTGTCTTGTAAAGCCAGCTAAGGAGAACCTTGGCTCTGTTGCTACCATCCATTTGCCAGCTGAGAGCAACGCTTTTTCATCACAATCCCCACTCACCCCCAAGCCCTGCTCTTTCTGCCTCTAACTTCCCACAGGACAACGATGAGCGTCTTGGATGCTCTTCAGGGAATATTTTGTATCCCAAAGCAGAGATTATCTGTGTCCTCTCTGTCCTTTACACTGCTAAAGGTGCAGTTTTGCTTGAGGTAAATCTGACATTGGGAATTTAGGAAATGCACACATACAACGTAGAATTTATATCTCTATGTGACTTTTTCTTTTTTACATTACTTGCAGGAATTTTTTTCGGTCTCAAATGCGGAAGTTGTGAAAGAGAATTTGATTTGTAAAAACTTTCTTCCCATTTTCTAGGAACTCAGGGTTAAGGCTGGTCTGTAGAGTCCCTGTTAAAATGCTTGGGTTGGGCTGGGGGAGAGTCAGTACCCACAGAGAGCGCCCGGGCTGCCCTTTGTCCCCACAATCCTCCTAGGTGGGCTGGCGCAGTTGCCCAGCCAGGAAACAGAAGTTCAAATCCAGCAGTCTTGTTTACCCTGAAACATAATAACGTGTGCTACACGTTACTCTGAGATGCACCAGAAACAAGATGAATTAGTAGATGGACAGAGGGACACACCTGTACTGAAGCAAAAACAGGACTCTGTGAGCTACGTGAGGAGTGGCGCAGGCATTCACGGCGAAATTCTTTGATCAGTGCTTTCTGTTGAAAACTTGTCAAACAAGGCAAGGGATGAGAAGTGAAGTCTTTACTGATCCAGAAAGAGAAATAAACGGTCCTTTAGGGCAAAGAAGAAAAACACCACCATTTATGAACTCTTCTGCGGATTAAACAGGTGGCCAAATGGTAACTTTCTGAGTCCTCCAAGAAGTTTCTAAGTGATCTTTGAGTTGCTGTGCTGGCATCTTGGGTTAATACTTAGTTCTATCAACATCCCAGAGAACCTCTCTTCTGCTAGGAAGCTAGCTCGTTTTGAGAGTCCAGTCTGGTGAACAAGTGGCCATTTCCATTCTGCACAGTTAAGGGTGAGACCGAAGAAAGATCTGGGGTTTTGGGCCTGTCAGGAGTACACCTGCTCTGCCTGGTCCTTTGTGCCCTCCCTTCACCCCTGCAGCCTGTCCACACCCGTCCTCTAATTGAGCACACCCTCTTCTAACAGCACACTATAGACCTTTTATTTCCTTACACTTCAGAGCCATCTTTATTTGATTTTTCCCTCAAAATGCTTCCCATAGCTGCTTATTCTTTTATCTTCCCAAGCCTTAGATTGCAAGCTTTTTCTCAATCAGGTGCATAATTTGATACAAAGCAGTCAGGCCAATCTTCTATCAAGCTGCTGCTATTCCTCCATTCAAAACTCTTCTGTGGCTCCCTGCTGGATCTGTCCCTATCTAGACTCCTGCCCTAATCTCATCTCTTATCCTTCACAGGCTTCCTTCTTTATACTCAATCCAGTTTCCTTATCTTTTTTGTTTCCCTTCTCTAAAATTCTTCCTTTTTTCACTTAAACTTAGTTCTTTAATTTTTTTCTCCCAACTAGTCCAGCACACCTTTGAGACACCTTTCCCAAACAGTCCACACATTGACATGAGAAGATATAAAAGAAAATTAGGACTCAGAAAGTTGAAACACAAATACTACAAGCAGAAGGATTACTGGGCTTCTCTTACTGAGAGCAGTAATACATTTCCAGACAGCCAAA
This sequence comes from Hystrix cristata, assembly GCA_004026905.1. Lineage (NCBI taxonomy): Eukaryota > Metazoa > Chordata > Mammalia > Rodentia > Hystricidae > Hystrix > Hystrix cristata. The sequence continues at coordinate 17,567 of PVJO010001200.1, forward strand.
GTAAAAAGAGACAGTTGGAATAGACATGGATTTTTTTTTTCATTATAGAGAAAAAAATAATTTCCTCTAGTAAGTTGACTGAAGATAAATTTATACCATTGCATTTCATTTAGGGGGCACTAAACATGCTAGTGATTTCAACAGTGTCCTCACAACAAACAGTTCTAGATTCCATAAAGTAATAAACATCTGAAGATGCATAATAAAATGCAACCTAATGAAGGGGACCCTGACAGGAAGGGGCTAATATTGTATAATTATATGGACTTCTGTGATCAGAGAAGTGGACTTCAGAAGTACTGTTTTCCTCATGGGTGTTTTTGTTCCAATTATGAGTCAGATGCTAGGCAGTATCTTTATTCCTTGTTTAAAGCCAACAGTCTTATCTGCAGTTGATGGCATAGAGTTGTAAACACTAGGAGAAATTTCAAAAAACAGTGATAGCCAGGCATGGTGGCACACTCCTGCAATCCCAGCACTCTGGGAAGCTGGGGCAGGAGGATCGCAAGTTTGAGCCCAGCCTGGGCAACTTAATGACTTAGCAAGACCTTAGCTCAAAAAATAAAACATGACCTGGGGATGTAGATCAGTGCAAAGGTCCTAGGTTTGGTCCCCAGTATGGTTTAAAAAAAAAAGGCAATGTAATGTTGAGACTCTTTGATTGTAAAGAAGAAACATTGCTAAGGAAATCATCTCACCTTGCTCGCAGGGAGGTTGGTCCCCAGCCCTTCTGCAGCTCTGGAGGCTGGATCCCCAGCTGCTTCTTCCTGAGATGCCCTCTCTCCTTCCCTCCTGTGACTTTTTTGGTCTGAATTAGCCCTGAGCTTCAGTGTTTAGGAGACTCAATTTTCTTTTTTACACTGTCACCGTCATGTGTCTTTCTCCCTCCTATTCTCCATGAGTTAGAAACTCTTGGAGGGAAAAGCTCTCATTTACTTCTTTCAGGATTTCCGTCTTCGGCTTTGATTAATAAATGTTTTGACTGATTTTCCAATTAGGGAGGAGGACAGAATTATCAGTGTGTCCTCAGAGGCCCCCGTGATCTGATGACCTGTCCTGTGTCACTTCCATGCATGCTCCCCTTTCTTCACTCCCTCCTTCCTTTGCATTCCCACCGGCAACCATAGCACTTTTGTGTCCCTCTCCTCCTGTCCCTCTTCATCTTCTCCCCACCTTCCAGGGCGCCATAAGCCTTGACTGAATCCCTGCCCTTCAGAGGGTGCCCATCTTGGGCTTGGCCGGAGCCCCTGTCCTCAGACCCACCACATCCTCACACTGCTGCCCAGAGAGAGAAACAACTGGAGCCTAAAGGTTGTCACCACTCTCCCCCAGGACCTACAGCAGTGCTTAACCTGCTCTGACCAATTCCTATTGGTGGCATTAATGAATGTGTAGTATGGGAAGAGGTGTGAGAAGGTGTCTGCTTAGGCTGGGAAGCCAATCCAGACCAGCTTCCCTGGACATCAGCAGCCACACACCAGGCTGTGTCCAGGATGCTGAGTTACAAAGTCAAGCTCACTTCTGGGTGGTTGTCCTTGTCCCTCCTCTTGGCTGAAGTTGGCATCTCAAGTCTTAGAAACTGGTTTGGGGGGTGGGAAAAGCCTGGGAGCAAGTATGACTCCTGGGAACAGCCAAGGAGATGTTGCCTACATTATGGCAACTAAACCATAGGCTGAATGAATGCACCTTCATGTAGGAGTTGGCGGCTCTGCAGGAAGCTGGAAGACATGGAGCTGGCAGAGGCTGCTCTTTGTCTACCAGGGACTCTGTGGTCTGGTGCCCTCCACTCTGAGGCTAAGCCAAGTGGCAGCTTTGCTGGCTATCTTCCCTACACCCCTCCTCTTTCTCAGTCTGCCACCCACCCTTCCTCCATGCGTCTTTGCCTGCTCCACATGGCACACATGGAGATTGTTTTAAAGACAGACAGATGGGCAGCTCTCTAGAAATCTGCTCCAAGTTGGAGGGAGGAGATTGTTCTTTTCAACAAAGAAGTCTCAGGAGCAGTGAGATTCGCTTTTGCTGTGGAAGTACCGTGTCTCATCCCTTTCTCTGAAGTATCTCATCACATGTCAATAAAGGACTTAGAACACATAGGTAGCTCCTCTCCCTGGGAGGCAATAGTGATTCAGGGAAGCACCCTATAGGTGCGAGCTTGAGGACAAAGTATTAAGCCCTCCCCTTGTGGTAGATCCCACAAGAAACAAATTTCCACACGTTTTCCCTCCTGCCTGTGTTTCTATTGCTGGACCAAATGCCTGACATGACAACTAAAAACAGAGTCAGTTTTGGCTCACAGTTTCAGAAGGTTCAGTCCACGGTAAGCTGGCTCCACTGCTTTAGGACTGTGGCAAGGCAGAAATATGATGGCAGAAGGGTGTGGCAAAGGAAAGTTGCTCACCTCACAGCAGCCAGGAAACAGAGAGGGCCAAAGAGGCAGAGAGGAGGGCACCAAGGCCCAGATATAGTCCCCAAGGTCATGTCTCCATGACTCACCCAGACATATCCAGAAGTATGCCTTACTGATCTCTCTCAAGTCATCTGACTTCACAACCAAGACGAATGTCTCACCTGCCTCTGGCTTTCTCTTGCTGATCATCATGGTATTCTAAAGGACTTGCCAAATGCTCTGAAGAATGATGTCGCTCACTGGTGATTTTCCTAAATCCACATCATCAGGTGATTTAGGATTAGTCTGTGTGTGTGTGTGTGTGTGTGTTTGTGTCTGTGTGTGTGCGTGTGTATGTGTGGTGAACACATGAGCATGCTGTGGAGGACTTGCCAATACACAAAGGGATGGCTGAGGGTGGGGCCTAGAGATCAAAGGAGAGGTTGTCCTAGGAAATACTCTCATTCAACACCCATTAAATACAATCTTACAAGACACAGTTCTGTTTCAGCACTATAGGTAATGGAAACATACATAAAACATGGTCTTTGAACTCAAAGAAATATTAATGAATTTAAACATATTTATAGCAACCCTGCAGTGTCACTCCAGGACCTGGCTAGTCCTACGCCATTATGTGGCAGGGGCTCTGAGAAGTTAGGCAACGGTAGGTACCCAGGGTAGAGCCCTTGGAGTCTGTAATGAAGGAAAACAAATCCTTGTTTAATTCAAAGAGCTGCTTCCTTTCAGGAAAGCTTACTAGAACAAAATTTGTCATCTTGGGGTTGGGGATTTAGCTCAAGTGGTAGAGCATTTGCCTAGAAAGCACAAGGCCCTGAGTTCGATCCCCAGCAACCACCTGCCCCACAAAAATTCAAAATGTGCCAGTCTTAAAAGACTGAAGGGTATCTCACCAATAGTTTTTGTTGGTCTCCAAAGCCAGGTCTGATTATCTCATGGTGTGTCACCAAATTGTGTCTGTTATTTCATAATAAAAGTTAATTTTAGATAATAATATATCACAGACTATTTTTTCAATTATGATCATTTTTTCTTGCTGAAAATCCAAAAGGAAGCAAAATAAATAAAGGGTTACCTATAGGATGTTAAATGGAGAATGTCCAGTATGTTGGTCCATATGTGAGTTTGGAACTCGGAAGAGAAATCTAGCTGAAGACAGAGGACTTTTTTTGGCTTTTTGGTTTTTTGTTTTTGTTTGTTTGTCTTTAAGACAGAGATTTAAGTGGGACCACCTGGATGTTGAGAGACCTTTTAAAAGTGGCAGTAGAGGGGATACACAAAGAGTTTTTAAGAGTGGGAAAAATAAAGGATTTGAGAGTAAATGCTGAGGAACCATAACCCTGAGGTCAGGGCTTCTAAACCGCTGCACTACTGGCATTTTAGAGCAGATTATTTTTTGTGTTTGGGGGACCATTCTGTGCCTTGCAGGACATTCAGCAGCATCCTTGGCTTCTACCCACTAGATGCCAGCAGCATGCCCTCCATCCTCCAGCTGCGATGATGAAAACTGTCTCAGATATTGCTGAATGTCCCCTGGAGGACAAAGTCAATCTCAATTGAGAGTTCCTGATTTGAATCCTAGGCAAAAGAAGAGCGTTTTGAAAAGAAATTGACAGGAGTGGACAATAAGTCCCGAAGTAAGGGAAAGAAGCTATTTCAAGACAAATATGGTCAAAATTGTCCAAAGTTGGAGAGAAGTATTAGGACAAAAGCCCAGAGTCTGCTGAATTCCCCAACTATTTGTTTCCTGGGTTTCCTTCCAGGCTGAGTCCTGGGTTTCTACCTCCCATGAGCCAGAGACAGAGGTGGTTAGAGCGGAGACATCTACACAACCGCCACTGCCATCTCTTCCACAAACCCCAAGTGCAGATGGAAATCTTAAGTCTGTGAGTGTAAAGTGGGGACCTTTGTGCAGGAGAAGTTGGTGATAAATGCACTTGCTTAGAAGCCCCGCACCCAAGAACGGACACGTCAGGCAAGGCAGACCTCCCACGGCTCCCTTCCTTCTCTTGGTCTTCTTAGGGAAACAAAATTTCTCCCAATGTCACAAAATCCCATCTCACCACAGAACAATAACATGTGGCTTTGAGGAGATTGTACATAGCTTTGGAGACACATAAACTGAAAACACACAAGCTTCTGCTCCTGCCAGTTTATACTTGAGAGTGCCCAGGAATCCCCCTCTGAAATGACTGTGCACTTTTTGATTTCCAAACTTAAAGAAAAGAAAAAAACCCGTGTGTGTGTGTGTGTGTGTGTGTGCGCACGCGCGCGCTCATGTGTGTGTGTTTCAGCTTTCAAATCTGAATTTTCACTAGTAACATCTGTTCCTATTAAGGGAAGTGAAATACTGAAATTGCCCCTGCATTTATGAGGCTTATTTTTAAATTCTGCCCTCAAAATGAGAAGATCCTTGATGCTTACTGAAACGTTAAAACTTTAGACTCCAGAGCAGCCACTGAGAGCTGGTTCTGTCCTTATCTGTGAAGTTCTATGTTCAAGGACACGGATGATGCCATTAGTAGCCTCTTTGCCCGTTAGCCGGAAACCCTAGTTGGGTATGATCAAGTATCTCCTAGTGCCCTTGTTTGTCTGGCAGTAACAAAGGAGGGAAATTGGCTTTTCACACACTTTTCCGGGGTGGGGGGAGGCTGTTCTACTTTCGACCATTTCTCTTCCCCCTTTCCTTGACCACTGAAGGCTGCTTCCTCTGAGCACCTCCCCATAAAGGGGTCCTTTATTCTTCTGCTGGCTTTCAGCCTTTGCCACTCTTTTTCCTAGATCCAATGGCTTCTTGAACCCTTTTTGGCTTCCTGAATACACAGCGACCTAACAACACCTGACAATGGTGGTAACGGGAAAGTGTAAACCTGGGAAAATGTCTGCCGGAGAGCAACCACCACGGGCCCCAGCCTGGATCATGACAGGCATCATTTCTCCCGCAACAAAACAGATGTAACAGCTATGACTCTGTGCATTTCTTTGAACATAAGTCAGTCATTAATATACCACATGTCTCAGATAGAAGAGTCAAAGGCCTCATAGATAATTCAAGATACCAGGAAACTCTAGAATTTTCTTCACCGAAAACTTTCTGTGCAAGAGAATATCCCCAAATTTCGAAGCATGTAAGTGTCAACCACAGACTCTCAGACTGCTCTCTCTGCCTTCAGAGTCCCTTGCCCCCAGCATACCCCACGCTGCCCCGGGAAGGAGTAGCCCTACGGCCAATCCAGGACAGAGAATAAGCACCGAGGCCTTCATTCATTCTCTCTTGCAACAATCTTCATTACATTATGCGCCCGTCACACGCCAGGTGCTGTGTGCCATGCTCAGGACAAAAAGACAAACAAACATGTCCCTGTCTGATGGGTGGGACTCTCTATAAAGAAGAAAACACGTAGATACCAATCGTGCTATGTGTTGTGAAGGAAAACAAATGAGAATCTACGCCCCAGAGTACAAGCAGAAGGACGTATTTCACACCAAATCGTCAGGGAAGGCCTTCCCAAGGTCATGTTTAAGCTAAATTCTAAAAGATAAGAACGAGTCATGAAGGAACAGATGGGAGGCATTCCAGGCAAGAAGGATAACATGTGTGAAGGGCCTGCTGTAGGCAAGACCCCCACAGACTCATGGGAAAAGAGGAAAGCTAGGAACAGCTGGGGTATGACATACCAAGAAGAGAGACTTTCCATCTGGGTCTAGCATTAAGCTTGATAAACCAGGAAGTCCACTGCTGGTTGACCACATTGAGCTCAGGTTTTATTCAAAGTGAAATGAGAATTCACTGGTGAGAATTAGGAAGGAGAATAATATTTTCCAGTCTATGTTGCTACTGTACTGAAAAGGTCGAGAATAGAAGTGTGAAGAACAGACTGTGGGTGCTGTATGGTTCAGGTGAGAGGTCAACGTGACCACAGACTTCTACTGATTTTGGAGGAGATTACTGAATAAATTGGATACGAGGGTGGTGAGAGGGAGGGACGTGACGAGGTCAGCACCAGTTTCTGTTTGGGGCAGTTGGGAGGAAAGTGGTTTCATTACCTGAGATGGAGAAGCCCAGGCGAGGCTTGGCTGTAAGAGTTTAATACGTCCAGTTCTGGACACGTTAGCCCAGAGATGTCTGTGATGCTTATAGATGTGTCCATAAGAGCAAGGTCAGGGAGGCGGGGAGAGATGCAACTCTGGAACTCGGAGAAGGTCTGAGCTGGACAGTGACGGCCATGGGAATGGACAAATGTGAGCAGCTGAGGAAAGAAAAGGCCCAGAGAAGGCCCAGAAGAAAACCATGGCCAAGAGGCAGGCAGAGGATGCAGGCAGAGAGGGATGCAGGAAAAAAACAAAGGATGTATGGGCCAAGGGAGCCAAGGAGGCGAATAAGACAGCCCCTACGCGCGGGTCTCAGGTCCTGCTGCCCGGCCCTGCCCAGGCTGTCTGAATGATGGCATCTGCCCTGAAGGAAACTCCTAATTACCCTACCCTGCTCTCTTCACCTGAGAATCCACTTGAGAACCAGGGCAGGGTTCAAAAAAATGAAGTTATGTTGTGAGGGTCACCTCTGTCTCAGGGGGTGCAAGGAAGTACTTGTTCTGCCCACATCTTTACTTGCATTTTCTTATGGAATGGCCAGTTCCAAAGACTGGACTCCAGAGAAGGGGACTCAGAAAAGTCATCAAGCAGCCGGCTATTGTCCTGCTCCCAGATTGGCCATAAGCTAAAGGAACAAGATGGCCCCATCTAATTCATAATTTTATAATGGTTTGGGAGGGAGGAGGTTTCTCATCCGGGCATTCAGCAGCTGGCACAGGCTAGGGGCACGGGGCTGAGTTAGCTTCTGCTTAAGTCTCTCAACATGGGAATCCCAATGAACAATGGGGCTTTCGCTCCAGCTAGCACCCCAGGTAAAGGCCCAGGTGGTTCCATCGGTTTGCACACACACCTCTGATGCTGATAGTAGGGCAGTGTACCAAATCAATCAACAGTAACCCAGAGGCATTACAACCCAACCCTGAAATTTTAACAACATACAAACTAAATAAACACCATCCATCAAAACGGAAAAAATACGAATTTATAGTTACCTATTACATTGCCCAGCATGGGAAGCAGACAATTTGATCATCTCCAGTGATCCTGTTATGATCAAGAGCTTTGTCTTACTTGCCAAAAAAACACTCACGGCCTCTTCTCCTGGAGCAGCTGCCAGGATCAGAAGGAGAGTGCTTCAGCCACCAAATGCATACTATAATCACAACTAGTGTTATTAAATAGCAGCCTGCAGAGTAAGCCTTAGGGAACAGGGCTCCTGTCTCTAGTAAAGGGTTGAACAAAACAGGTTACTTAATCATTAGTTCTCTCTCTTTGCTTTAAATGAATATTTGAGAAATTTTGCATTTTTCCTTTCAAATGTGTTTGGACTGTCCCTGTTAGCCCCTGCTCCAAGTCTGACAACACTATGGACTGGTGCAGCTCAGTTACAAGTTAGTTGTGTAGTGCAAGATCTGTGTCTTCAACAGCAGCAGAGACTTCAGCAGGACAAAATGCAAGTCTGGGCAAAAGGCTTTTCACCATGAGCCGCTTCCACGTTAGCTGGTTCAAATCCACCCTGCACCACTTCTCTTTGCCATACTTTGTTGTCACTGGGGTGGCCTCAGATTGTGATTCTCATTATTTTTTTCTCTTTCAATTTTTCCTTCTACTGGTACAGAAGCTGCACACTCCATTTTCGCTCTGATTGTGATTATTTCAGAAATCACACCACGCCTATTTAACACGGTAGTGGCTAACACACATCTTTACCTCCAGCCCACCAGCAAACCACGGAGGCCTGGGAATGCCTTAATCCCAATCTGCCCCTTCCCAATTTATTTCTTGTCCAGTATTTCAGTTCATTTTAGATCTAGTTTTTGTTTTTTAAGCACAAATGGACAAATTGCTTATGCTTTGAAGGTCTCCAATCTCCCTTCTGAATTTGTATTTCTTCTTCCTGAAGTGAACCCTTTAGAATTTCTTTCTGTGAGGGTCTGTGGGTGGTAAAGTTTGCTTCAGTGCCTAAGATGTCTTTTTTGTGTCCCCATTTTAGGAGATACTTTCATGAGTACATAAGTTGATAGCTTTTAGTTGTTGTTTTCTAGCACTTCGAGGGAATTATTTCACTTCTTTGTTGTTACTGAGAACTCAGCCATCAGTCTAACAGTACAGCCATCCCTTGGGATGCAGGTGGGATTGCTTCTGGGATCTTCCTGAGATGCCAAAATCTACAGATGTTCAAATGCTTTATAAACAACAATCTAGTATTAGCATCTAGGTACACTCTCCCATATACTTAAATAATCTCTAGATTATTTATAATATTTAATGTAATACAAATACTATGTAAGTAGTTGTTATATTTTATTGTTTAGGGAATCATGACAAGGGAAAAGTCTGTACACATTCAATACAGATGCAACTTTTTTCCCAAATATTTCCCATCTATGGTTGGTTGAATTAGTACTTGTGGATGTAGGATGGTAGTTTTCTAGGAAATGCATCCTATTAATGCAACTGCATTCAAGATCATCTTTTTGTCGAGTGTGTCTGCAGTGCCACACAAGTGGTCAGATGACAGTGGTTTGGTCTGCCCTTAATCCTGTGCAGATTTTTTTTTACTTCTTGAATCAGTGGGTTCATTTTTCACAAAATATGGGAAATAATCCGTGATTATCTCTTTAAATATCCCCTTAACATCATTCTTATTATTACCTCTCCTGTTTCATTTTAGATTTTGAGAATTTGTATTATTTTCTTATCTTTAAGCAAGCCATTTTTAAAATTAATGTTCTAGTCAACATTATAGGTGCCTTTTTCTTATAATAGAAGTATTTTTCAGGTCACTGTTCTACCATATGGCCAGAAATAGAAGTCGCTCAGGACTGTGTTTCCTTTGAAAATGGGTAACTTTCTCCTTATGTGAGCAGTTGTGGGCATGACTCAGAAGGAAGCATGGATTTTACAATCATGGATCAACAAGGTTCATTCAGAAAAACAAGAGCCCCGCCAGGGATCCGCAGGACAAAATGTTGAGAGGCACAGGCAGCCGCTGGGAAGTAGAGGGCAGGGAAAATCAAGAAACACTCACCTAGAAGAGGCTGACTCCTGTGAGCTCACCGGAAGACACTGCCGATGAATGTCATGAACTGCTGCTACGCGACGTGTGATTCCCAGGTGTTCGTCTGGAAACCTCTGCTCGCTTCATTCTGCATCTTCCTACACATTTGTTTCTCATGGCTGCTGGAGAATAACAGCCTCTCCTTCTCTTTTACATCTCATAAGGATGCCTCTCATGGCCTCTCTTGCCTGGAACTCCCCTCCAATGCAGAGGAGGATGGAGAAGAGGTGACAGTGATTCTGAGTTGATGTTGGTCTGGCGTAGGTTGTTACTTCTCACCGGTAGCCCTGCGTGGTGCACATAATATTTTATTTGCTCTTAATAGCAATGCTGAGGCTTAAGGATTGTAAATATGTATTCCCTTTTCTAAAGAATAATACCCAGAGAGTTTTATTAACTTTTCCGAAACCATGAGCACAAGACAATGGTAGGAATGAGACCAGAATCAAGTTTTTCTGATGTGCAAGCAAATTCTTTTCATGAAATCAAAGATAAACTTGTAGAAAATACTTGAGGGTACTCATTTTTGCAACTTGGATCTACAGCTAAGATATTTTGCTTCTATTCACCCCAATCTGATCTCTATTCCCAGTAGTTTATCCCCTTCAACTAGTTAGCCCAAGTAGACATGTCACACATGTGAAGGGACATTCATGAATGTAGAATTTCATTCAACAAATGATCCATTTCCTGCTGATCCATACCTGCAGATGATGGGATTATCTGCAACATCCCAAAATTTACAACGTCAAAAAAATCACTAAGTATCCTTCCATTGGACATGCAACTCCATGTTCCAGTTGTCAAAACTCATTTAACAAGTATTTCTTAAACACTCTTTGTAACACAGGCTTACAACTGCTGTGATCAAAAAGACATTTTAATGCTACTGACTCTGACATTAGGTTAGTGAAGTATTATTTTAAAATATGTCAGTGAAAGTACGCATATTAATTAAAATGTTCCCATATATAAGTCTTAAACTAGACTCCCTGTGCCAGTTGGAGACAAAAGGCCTTTATTAAATCCTATTTGATAGGTTAAGTATTTTAATATCTCTGCCGATCATTCCTACAAAAGAGTATTGTTGAGAAAGAAATGGGTAAAAAAGGAAATCTCATCAGCCGAGCATCTGCTAGCATTTTATGTCCTAAAACAACAGCAAGAACAATATTTGCAAGCAGTGGCCACACCCTTGGTTGACCTGTTATCAAGTTTTCATTTGCTTTTAATACCATTATAATTAGACAGCTGATTCTTTGAGTGGCTAGCGGAAGTGACAGTGGGGAGTATCGTGCTGATGGACAGAGGCAGCAAAGCAAGGACCTTACAGGTAAATAGACTGAGCTCATGGATTGAGAGAGATGGCTACAAGCATGAGCTAAGTATTCAGAACTTCAAGACCCAGTCACTCTGAGAGTTCAGAGTCCATGCAAAGGGCTTGTAATATGAGGACAAGTATAATTACGCCACCAGAAAGACTACTAGATAATGCCCTGCAAAATTATTCTACTGGCTGGTAATCCAAGGACCCAGAGGTGGGAGGGAGACAGAGCAGCTGGACAAACTTGACTTCCCAGTTAGGCACAGGTGGCTTCAGTGTAGGCCCAGAAAATGAAGAGGCCAGGGCCAAGGGATGTGGGGGCTGGTTGAGGGCCTGTCAGCAGCTCCCTCTCAAGGAAAGGACGGGACTCCACAGCTGACAGAGCATCTGCCTGTGGAGTTATTAACCAAGAGGAAATGCCATGGGGGCTTTTCTAAGCTGGCCATCTCCCCAGGAAGGGGGTGCGTGTCCATGCAAATCTGGCAGAGAAGTCTCCCCACCCACTCGCCAGGCTGCTCTTGGACAGTCTCACTTCTGTCTTGCAACTATGGGACTTCAGCTCTTTCCTACCTACTTAGATTATTTTTGTCTCTTGGTATTTCACAGAGGTTTAAGAGCTTTAGCAATGAGTTTCTCCCTCCTGGTTATTCTCCAGCATAAAGTCATTCTGCCCATTGGGGTATTACACATGGTTGCCATGGAAGTGAGGATTGTTTGGTTCACACAGGAGAGGGGGACTCACTAGCAATTCTTTAAGGGCCCTGTGTGATTTCAGTTACTTAAATTCCTAGTAACTTCTCAGAAGACATCTATATTTTTGATCACCTTGAAAATCTTGGACATCAATTGAGAAATTGGAATATATTTTTTCCTCTTCTTCTTGAGATTAAAAGTAGCCTGTTGATAAACAGCAGAGAATCATTGCATAATGGAATTTTGAAAGAAGGCTACTCTTCTGCACACACTGGAAATACTCTGAATTGGGATTAAAAGGGGGAGAAAAAGGTACACTTGTGACACCTGCTTCCTACCCTCAGAGATGAAGAAAGTGAGTACAGTAACTGCTTGATTGATTCTAGTTACATAAAGCTGTCAGCGAACTGGCAGTCCTCTGGCAGCTCCTGATTAGAGTCTCTCCTGTTTGCCTTAAGACTTCCCGAGGACCCAGATGGTTTTGTTGTTGTTGTTCAGGTAACTCAAAGACCTAATCCCAGTTTAGCTTTCCATTCCACTGTGCACTTTCAGGCATCATTTAGCTTCTCAACATTTCCCAGGTGCATGCAGGAGGAGAGTTTAACCTACCTGAGCCTGGGAAGTGAATGAAATGAAAAAGGGATGACACAAAAGTGTTTCAGAACAATGAGACTATCCATAAGTAGCATTAGCGATCAAACGCAAAATAATGTACAAGGAAATGTCAGGTATGGAGAACGATCCTATTTTCCTTCAGCTCGGAAACTTTAGTGCTTCTACAGCAATGCCCAGAAATGGGTCCTTCACACAGTAGGCCACAGGTGCATCCACTGAATGACTTACTCCATGCTCTAGCCTCCCTTGAGTCACAAAAGAACTATTTCAGAGTCAACAGTCATGTTTTCTCTTTCTAAGGGGCATCTGTCTGCTATGGTTTGAGGATGGCCTTTTTCCTAGTGAAACTCATGCTGAATTCTGCTTGCCAATGAAGCAGTATTGGGTCATAGGGCCTTTTAGAGACTAACATCTTTCTCAAGCACTGGATTATTTCTCACAGGACTAGATTAGACCTTTCCTTGAGAACTGATTATTACAAAGTGCCTGGTCCCCTTGGTCCCCTCTTTTCTGCATATGTTGTTCCTACCACGTGGTGCCACCCACATGTGTGTTACAGCATGAGGCCCTCACCAGGTGCGGCCACTAGATCTTGAGCTTCCTTGTGAGCCAAATAAATCTTATCCTTGTATACTGCCTAGTCTTGGGTATTCTGTTATAGCAAAAGAAAATGGATGAAAATGCTGATCTAGAATAGAAAAGGGCCAGAGCAGATTTTAGAATTAAATGATGTAACAGATTGGAATCAGAGTTGAGTGATTGGATGAAGTGATTGCTTTTGTGATTGTGACTCAAAGATATCTCACATGTCCTTTGGGAAGTGTAATGTTAAACATACACTGAAGCCAGGCATGGTCGCACATGCCTGTAATCCCAATGCTCTGGGAGGCTGAGGCAGGAGGATCCAAGTTCTGAGACCAGCCTGAACAATTTAGTGACTTAGGGAGTCTTTGTCTCAAAATAAAAAATAAATTACTGTAAAAGAGGCTAGGAACGTAATTCAGTGCAAAGGTCTTGGGTTTAAGCCCAGTACTAAAAAAAATTGCATTGTGTTACCACTGGGGAGAAATTAGGCAAAGAGCACACAGAACCTGTATTATTTCTTGTACCTATACACAAAGCTATAATCATTTCCAAATAAAAAGTTGAATTAAAAGTGAATTAAGGAATAAAGGAAAACTATAATAGATGCTGCAGGTGTGTTCATGTAGGATTACACAAGAAAGAAACTTTTTTTGGTCTTGCCTTGAATAAAAGATGCACAGAGTAGATGGCTATTGCAGAAAACACGGTCTGTGGCTTAGGATCAGAGCCTGGGCCTAGAGCTGTTACCAAGCAGTTCTGTGGCCTGGGTCAAGCTGAATAACCTCCTGGAAGCTCAGTTTCCTCCTCATCAGGATGACCGGTTTGTAGAGACGTAGAGCCGGAGGCATTTTTAGCTCTATGGCCCATCGTAGGTCTATGCGCATCTCCAGGAAGCAATGCAGGGAGGACAAATGAGCAAGTTTTGACAGCAGTCACCACTAACTGAGATCACTACAGACACAGAACAGAAACAATCTGCAAATACCACATTCACTGAAAACTAGAGTCAATGTGGGTATTTTAAGCGTGTGTTGGAAATAGATTTTTTTACCCTCTTGTCCTTTTGCCTGGAAAACAGGACTTAGAGGAAAACTAACATATTAAGTCTTTACAGAGTTGCCATAAAAAAAAAAAAGCAGGATCAGACTTTCCCAGTTAGTCTGGTAAGTGTTTCCAATCCCAGTGTCCCACACGGGGTGCCATGATTTCCTGAACCCTCCCCCACCCGGTTTCTATTCTCCAGTCCAGCGAGGCGAACCTTCTAGAGACGAGTGCCCACACCGCAACCCAAAGCCCATGTATTGATCACAACGTGCCAACACTGCAATTAAACCTAAATACTGAAGTTTTAGTTCAGAAAAAACAACACGTACTTTAACATCTTTAGTCTTAAATGAAAAACAACACACATGCTGCAGGTTCCCCACCACTGCTCTAGTCTAATTAGTAGCACTCTAAGGCAAGGACAATTTCAAATTCAAAACCTTCTGTCAATCCTTTACCTGTTGAAAACTAAAGCCCCAAGCTCTTAGCATTCATGCTCCTTATCATTTGACACCACACGTCCCTCCACAGTTAACTCCTGCCTCTCCTCTCTCTGATACATCTGTTCTTGCCAACCGGTACTGGCTTGAAGAGAGTCCCCTCCAAACTTCATGCTCTTCCTGGAACTTCAGAATGCTACCTTATTTGGAAATAGACACAGATGCAATTAATTAAGTCAAGGTCCTATTAGACTAGGTTGGGCGACTCTAAACTAATTTCACTGGTATCCTTATGAAAGAGAAGAAGCGATAGGGAAGTACAAAGTCACAGGGAAGATGAGGTAGAGAGAGACACAATCAGGAAGAAAATGCTATGTGATGACAGAGGCAGAGAATGGAGCAATGTGTCCTCAAGTCCAGGATTGTGAGCAACACTAGAAGCTACGAGAAAGGCATGGGACAGACTCTCCCCTGTGGCCTTCTGAGACACACGGCTCTGCAGAACCTTGATTGGAGATTTCAAATCTCCAGAACTCCGAGAGAATATTTTTCTGTTGATTTAAGCCATCCAGCATAGGAACATATTGTAAGGCAGTCTGGCAAACTGATCGACCGATTTACTTGTGGTGTCCTCAGCGTGCCTTGGCGGGGTTCATTACTCCTCCTACTGACGTCACTCGCTGTCTTTTCCATCCAGTTTTTGAATCTAGTCCAAATATCCACCTCATTCATCATCCTTCTCCAATCCTTACAGGAGAAAGAGATTTTTCCTTCTAACACCATGTTCAAGCCAGGCATGGTGACACACACTTGTAATCCCAGCACTGCAGGAGGCTGAGGCAAGAGGATCACAGCTTTGAGCCCAGCTTGGGCAACGTAGCAAGTTGGCGAGACCCTGTCTCAAAAAGTTAAAAAAGGACGGGGATGTAGCTTAGAGCAAAGGTCCTGTGTTTAACCTCCATTCCCACAAACCAAACCAAACCAAACCAAATGTTCCTACCATTCACTGCACCTTATTTTGGACTTGCTGGTGGCCCCTTGTGGTTTGTTCCTTGATTTCTGTACTATTTTTGTACTATTTTTGTACTATTTTGTACTATTTTGTACAATGGGAATTTTGTCTTTTACTTCATGTCACCCAATATTGTCTGTGCCTAGCATGTCGTAAATATTAATGAATACTGGATGTAGGATTGGTCTCTTAATCATGGAACAGCAGTATCATTCTTTAAGAACTTTGCATGTATAAAGCACACAGCCCCTAAGTTTTCTCCAAGGTCTCTGAAGAAAGTAGCTTTTTTAAATCTACATGAAACTTCGGGGTAGAGTGTGGGAACACAGAGGGTAGGAAAGGGAATTTTGATTCTGGTTGGGAAAAGTAACTTCTGATCAAAATGCAGCCATCTGTTGGTCTACACTGTGATGATTTTTTGGGCCTGGTCTCTTGGGTCTTGGGGCAAAGCCTTCAGTCTCTTGTTTCTCTTCTTTTGACCAACTTCTCTTGCGCATGCGCAGGCCAGTGTCACACGTGAAAAAGATTAAAAATATTCTTTCAGAGGTATTGGTGGGGGGAAGTTCTGCTCACTTGGCAGGTAGCAAGATGGTGCTGGTGGAGCGACTTGTGCCCCATGACATTTGCAATGGGAGGTTGGCTGTTCACCAGTGAGATACCGTGCATTCTTTGTGGGGTCCTTCAGGAGGGTGACACTTAGCCAGTGATTCTCTTTGAGGGAATGGGGAAGGGAAGGGAAGCAGAAGGAAAGAAGGAATGTAGAAGCTTCTAGAAAACCCTAAACTAGGAGCTGATTATTTTTGGTATTTGTCAATGCAATCTCCCTTTTATCAGCACCCTATTTATCACTAATTATCAATATCCTTCTAGATCCAGTTACCTCCTTCCCTGACCAGCCATTCTTAGTTCCCTTCCATTATCACAATTTCCATCTATATCAGACAATCATTCTCAAATTTTACTTTCTATTGATGGGCATTGTACAACTTTTTAAGTAAGAAATTAGGATACGGGTCATTATCATGAGCTTAAATAACTTATGGCTACTTTTATACAACAGAACAAATGGGATCCCTTATTGTATGTAGTGTATGGACAAGCTATTCAAAAAAGGGAAGTAAAATGGAGAAAGTTAGGTGCACCCTAGTGACATCATACAAAGTAGTAGGCTGAATGGTCCTCTAAAATAATCAGTGTTCTGGTTCCCAGCCGTGACTATGACACTTCACATGGTGAAGGGACTTTGCAGATTGCTATGGGTTGGGTAGGGTCTGAATGTGCTCCTCAGGGGTTCACATGTTAAGGTTTGATCATGAGTTTGGGGATGTTGGGAAGTGGTCAGCACTCGAAATGGTGGGGCCTGCTAGGAGGAGGTCCTCCTATCACTGAGGACCCCGCCCTCAAACGGGATTAAAGTCCTTCTCTTGAGAGGTTACAAAAGGCTGAACCCGCCCACATCCAGTAGCTTTCTGGTTTCCTGTTTGGCGGTGTGATCTCTTCCCCCTATGCACTTCCACCACCCACCATGTGGCCCTTCCCACAGCCGGTGCTTATGCTGTTTGGATTTTCGGCCCCTGAACCTATGAGCTAAATAAACTCAAGATGGAGAAACAATCTTGGAATGTCTTAGTGGACCCGATGCCATCACAAGGCTCCTTGCAGAAGGAAGACAGGACAGGCAGAAACGGGGAAAGGCGATATGAAGGCAGAAGCAGAGCTTGAGGAGATGTAGAGGTTGGAGTGATACGCTTTGAACAAGAGCGAGGGGCTGTGAACCAAGTGAAAGGGGCAAACTATAAGTGCAAAAACAAGGGACAGACTCTCCTCCGGAGGCTCTACTGTTACATGGGTTTTATCCCAAAGTCCCAATTCAACTTCTGACTTCCAGAACTATAGCAGAAGAGACGTGTATTGGTTTTGGCTACTAAAAGTGCCCTATTTTGCTTCAGCAACAAGAAGAAACTAACACACAGAGAATAACCCTGCATCTACCTACACCCCAGTGTGCCCTCAGAATGGCCACTGTGCAGATCACAGCCGAGTTCACTATCTCTAAGTCCAGTGGAAAGCTCTCTCCTGTCCTCTCGCACAGACATTATCCTTAAGCTCTGAGCAGCCTCAGACATCAAACACTTCCTCTTTCTCGAAACTTTTTTATGCTTGAATTCCGGGGATCAAACAGTTCTAGGTTCCCTCCTCGCTTAGTGACACTTCCTTTTCAGCGTCCTTTCGTCCATCCTTCTCTTCCACCCAGCCACAGAAGGTTGTAATATTCTAAGACTTCATCCTGGGATGTCGTGTCTAGCCATATCCAGTCTCAGGCAATGTGAACTACTAGTTTAACTTTAAAAATAGTCTCTATAAGAGAGGCAACCAAACTTAGGTGACCAGCTCAGAGATCTTTCCAAGGCATGTCCAGGCTAGAACATGTCCAATATCCTCTGCCGCATCTTGGCTTCATTGTCTAGTAGGCATCTCACACTAATGTGCCCACCAACAGGACCGATTTCTTCCTCCATAATCCTTGTACCACCCCAGCATCTCTATTCACACCCCTTCCCTGTGTCTTAGGCTAAATCTTATTTCCCCTTTTTTCCCAAATATGTAGCATTAAGAATATACGTGTGCTGGGGAGGAATAGGGAAGGTCTCCCAAAATGTGGATTCTTCTTTGTACTCAGAATAAAATCCTAGCTCCTTACATAGCACGGAAAGCATAATCTGAACTGTGGCTACGGCATATCCTTCTCTTCTACTGATGCTGAACTGGCCACAACGACTTTCTGCCTGTTTCCTCATGATGCCAACATTTCCTCTTAGATCTTTGCATTTGAGCTCGTCTGTCAGAACTTCCCATGGCTGCTTCCCTTACTCCATCTCCATTGCTGTTAAAACATCAGCTCATCACATTTCTTGACCACTTGCTATGGTTTGCACCTTAAATATCACCCAAAGGCTCATGTGGTAAAGGTCTGGTCCCAGCCGATGGCTCTGTTGGGAGGTGGTGGAACCACTAGGAAGTGGGGGCTAGTGGATGGCAGTTAGGTCACTGGGGGTGTGTCTTCACAGAGAATTGTGGGGCTCCAGCTCCTTCTCATCCTTTTTCTCTTTGCTTACCTGCCATAATGTTTTGCCTCACTATAAACTCCCAAACAATGGAGACAGGTGACCATGAACTGAAACCTCTGAAATCATGAGCCAAAATAAAGCTTTCCTTTCTCAAAATTGATTATCTCAGGTATTTTGTCACAGCCTGGAAAGCTGACTGACACACGACCCTAGTTGCCCTACACTCCATTAGACCTGCCACTCTGCCACATATGCATGGGCACACATGCACTCATACATGGACACAAATACCACTCTGTTCCTTTATACTGATTTATTTTATTTTTAGCACTTTCATTACTGGGCATTATATTCCTCATTTATTGTTCATTTCATGCTTATTGTATCTGCTAGGATGTATGTATACTACACAAGAATAGAATTTTTTGGTTAGTATTACTGATTGCCACATCCTTGTCTCCCTGAAGAGAGCCTAGTACATAGTAAGTACTCAGTAAGTAATTTTTAACACTTTCTTATGTTGAAGTCAAATGTCTTACCCATTAATTTTTTTTTTTTTTTTTGTGGTGCCGGGGATCGAACTCAGGCCCTTGTGCTTGCAAGGCAAGCACTCTAATCACTGAGCTAAATCCCCAGCCCTTACCCATTATTTTTTATATACACTAGCTAGATTGCATATAAATTTTAGACTGGGTATGCAATATCTATATTTTAATTTTTTAAAGATTAGGAGCCATCTCATAATTCCATCCCATAAAGACTAAAACAGCACTATGCACAAAACAGTGATATCGCAGAAATGAATAATTTTTGATTTTGCCTTTTTGATTCAAACTCAATGTTGGAAATCACCTGGGGCCTTTCTTCTCAGCTATATACACAGTTGTGTCAAACATTCTTATCTCAAAACCTGCAAGTGGGATTTTCAAGGTCCATGAACCTCCCTAAAATTTTACACAAAATGTAATGGGTGTGGGCCCATTGAGTCCCTCAGATTCACAGAATAGCCTATTCCCTAATGGGTGGAAAACACTGAACTACTCAGAGATATCCACACTGTTGGTGTCCTATGCCCAGAGGGAGGGCTGCCAGAAGGGCCAGTACTCAGGAAAGGAAGGAGGAGGTTGTAACGGCAGGCGATCAGGCCTGACATGCCCATGGTGGGTCTTCTTTCCTCCTCTAGACTCACTGACCTTTACTTAATAGCCCAACAATCTCACACCAAACTTACAGGGGAGAGGAAAACCTGAGATTGGATCTGACTTCTAGTGATAGACCACATCTTGCCTGCTCTGATTGAGGCAGGAACCAGAAGAGTGAGTTTCCTTCCTTGGGAATCTGGACTCCTGGCATGCCTTGGGGCCTCCAGATTGCCCGGCCTTGGCCCGCATGTGGGTCACAACCAGGCCAGGACACATAGAGACAGACACCACTCTGTCCTGATCATTTGTCATTCACTGGACAGTAATCACATAGCAATGCAGGTCACCACACGTATTAACACCTTATCACAATATCACACAGATGATGGTGTTTAATAATTATTTTTCAAGTGAATAAATGACAATGTATGCAGTAATCAAACAGCCATACTTGGTGGTTTCTCCAATTTAAGGAGTCAGGGAGGAGCTTATCTCTTAGTGGCAGATTGTGGTGAAGTGTTCCTTAATATCGATGGGCCTTTTAAATTCTGAGTCTGTGATCACAGATACAATGCAGGGCTATGGATCCAGGGCGGAGCACTTAAGCTACAATAACTTATACTTAGGCAGCCCTTGACACTTTATGAATTGGTTCAGCACACATTCTCAATAATTGTGCACTATTTTCACACAGAGAGGTTCAAGGGGGAGCTCTGATCTATTTCACTGCTGCTTTGGGGAAACCTGAACAATTTAGGTTGATTTCCAGAGAAATAAGTTCCCTGGCTCCTCGCTGGTTAGGATCCGATAGTTCTCTCAGTTACTAAGAGTCTTCTTCCTGCTATTTAAATCTGTCTGCTCCGGTTCTATCTTTAGCAAGCATTTAGATAAGACCTGAGGAGTTAATGTTTTCCTGGCAAAACCTGGAGGAATAGTTTGCTGTTCTTTCCCTTCTTTTATGAAGACTGGAGAACTGCTTAGCCATAAAACAGTCAAGTTGATCTACTTTAACTAAGACAGCCTGGCCAAATGGGAGCTCTTCACAGAGCAGGCAGCCTGGCCAAGGTGGATGCGAATAGCCCACTGATGTCACTGTTTGGGCTGCACACATGACAAGGGCAGGAAAATGTCCATTAGCGACAACAACTTAGAAGGGCCCTACTGCGATGATGAGCTTCAAATGAAGTAGAAGGGTTGGACCGGGAGGATTCCCAAGACTTGATTAATCAGGAAGCTCTTAGAACCACACCGTGTCAAAGGGGAGAATGGTGTTTCTGAACTTGACAGCTACGACTCATAAATCTGGGACAGCGTCACAAATGGCAACGGGGGAAATACTCCAAAGCTAAAACGAGAATAGCAAACAGAAGGAGTGTTGTGAAGTGAAAGAACCTTTCAGGACAGCATGATGCTGGCAATGGAAGGCAGTAATTTGTACACCTCGAAGAAGAAAAGGGAGTAGAGCAGGAGTCATTTCATTCCTCAGCAGAGCTGGTCCCACACCTAAGCTGCCCATGACCTCCCTGGCTCCCATGGGAACTCCCCAGCATTGTGTCCGCTCCCCTGGGTTGTCATGGGAGGCGCTGGTAAAAAGTGAGAAGTGCTAGCACACTGACCCAGAGTGTTAGTCAGCTTTCCATCACCGTGATGAATACCTGGCACAATCCATTTATGAAGAGAAAAGGCTTATTTTGGCTTGTTGTATCAGAAGTTCCAGTCCATGACTGATGCTTGGGTTGAGGTAGAACAGCACAGCGGGGCATGTGGGGAGGAGAAAAATCTCTCACTTCATAGTCCAGAAGTAAAAAATAGGACAGGGAAGAGGTCTGGGGACACTCTTTCCCCTCCAAGGGCATGCTCACGATGACCTGACTTCCTATCAGTAGGCCCCATCTCTTAAAAATTTCACTGCTCCCCAAACTTTAAAGCATGAACCTTTGGAGGACACTTGAAATGCAAACTCTAGCACCCAAACACAGTCACTTCTGCCCTGATTTACACAATAGTATTAGTATATAGGGGGCAAAAAGCATTCTTGAGGCAATAGACCTGGATGATTTAACAGTGAAGACAGACAATGTCCAGAGTAAGGGATACTCCGCAGGAAAAGGATGAGATGTAGCACTGAGTATATTATTTTTTTTGGAGCAGATACTGAAGGGAAGCAGAAGTGTGGGGATGACTGCCCTAGGGACTCCCTGAGCTGGTTTTGCTGATACTGACATTTTTCCTAGAGATGGCTCTGTTGGGAGTTTCTTCAATTAAATTAAAAGAAACACGTGCATCTGGGTCTGACCCGAGCCAGGCTCTCTGCTCCCCTCCTAGTCATCCTACCCCACCTCCTTTGACTCTTTCATCTTCTCCCTAAGGGATTTGAAGTACTTGTTGCCCAGAGGGCAATGGGCAGGGTCACCAGCACCCAACCCTCCCAGGTTGTGACGGCACAGAGACTAAAGGATCTCCGTTGCACAGTATCTGCCTTGCTAATTAGTTCATGGATGTGATGTGCATTATCCAGATCTCTGCTTCCAAAATGATCAACAATCCATATGGCTGTTTACTTAGCAAGGTCACAAATATCGGGTATTGCCATCATAATTATTTGGTAGAAATCCAATGGTATATCAATGTGAAAAATGGAACCCCTTGAAAGGTTTTTTTTACATGTTTGGGCCCAAATAAAAGGCACTTTCGAGACCCCACCTTGATTTATTATTTTAGTAACATCTAGTTTAGCTAATTGTCTCAAATCACTTCACTTTCTCGGAGTTTTGACTAAGCACACAGATGGGAATTCTGTGTCTTTTTTTTTAATGGAAATTCTCTTTTCTATATTAATTAATCAAGCAGAGTGTCATCCTTCCGACTGTCTGGTGGATTTCTGGACTTAACTGTGGCAAAATGCTACAAAGAGTGAATTAGCTTTGGGTTACAATCCTGACTGTGCTGTGTTTGAGGCCCCACACAGTTAGGTGACCCTTTCCTAGCTATCTTTTTTCTGTATTTGTAAAAATCAACAGGATGGTAGTTATCAAAAGAAGGTTGCATAATTTGAATGACCTCATACCTAAAGAGCAGGCATTGTGTAATATAATGTTCCACTAAAAAAGTCAGGAATATTTCCTAGGTGGGAGCCTCAGATTAATGTCCATGGGGAGTAAGGAAGACAAAATGCAGATGGTTGAGGGGCTTCTGAGAGGTGGAACTTATTTAATGCATAGATTTTGATCTCAAACACGAAGTGAGATCAGAACTGTGGCATATCTGTCAATAATCAGTATCCCATAGAGCAAATATTTAACTGAAAGTAAGATTTTTTCCCCCACTCTGGGAGGTTTTTTCCCTGGGACATACAGGGGGCAATGTTAGTAGAATGAATGCTTTTCCAAGTTGGCCATCATGAGAGTTTTAAGTCAATGGAAGGGTTTAGGGGAAGAAGAAATTCTGTGAGTGAACTTGGAGACTTGATATGCTATGCCCCAGTGATTTACCCCCAATTTTAAAAAGTCATTTGCTTCCCAGAATTGAGACAGCTTTATAAACTCCTAACTAATGAGGAAACACATTTGTAAGGATTGAGAAGCTGAGCTAGGATTTTGAATAATCATTTGTGCACAAAGCATCCAAGATTCAGGCTCAGTCCCGCAATGGGAACCCAGACACGCTGCTCCAGGCCCATGTATCTGAGCCACTGTCAATGACCCTCCAGTTCTAGTGGCCGGAAAATCTCAGAACAGATGCTATCTGCTACTGTGTTGCCCCCAAAATAAGACCTACATGGAAAATAAGCCCTAATTTGTCTTCACAATGGTGATGGCCAGTGTCCTGCAAAACATTATACCTCATTATTCTCTTGCTTGGTGGCTATTCTGTAAGGCAGGTAGGGCAAGGATAGATTGATTGGGGCTGGCATATTTGATCTCTAGTTTTCAAGGCTGAGTATTTTCCAGCTAGGTCTTATTTTGGGGGAAATACAGCATTTAATCCCTCAAGAACACATGAATGAAT
Organism: Hystrix cristata; assembly: GCA_004026905.1. Taxonomy (NCBI): domain Eukaryota; kingdom Metazoa; phylum Chordata; class Mammalia; order Rodentia; family Hystricidae; genus Hystrix; species Hystrix cristata. The sequence goes on from PVJO010001200.1 coordinate 41,058, forward strand.
AAAAATAAAAGCCAAATAGAAATATATTCAAGGAGATATATAAATATGCATCCCATTTGTGATGCTCAATCCTGAGGAAGAGATAGTTAAGGAGCTGTTGCTGGGATGGATTTTGTTGGAAGCTTGCTGTACTCAGTTCCTACATAGGAATTTCATTAGGTACTTGTTATTTGTGGAAGTCACTTCTCATTCAGGACTGAAGCTACCAAAAAGTTCCCTGCCCTTCTGGATTTTTAATGACTTCCTAAGTGAGGTGTCAGAGTCCCATCTGGACCTCACCTCTGCCCTCAGAGGACCCATCACACAGTACTAGTTTCTGCTGACTCCATACCCTCTTTAAATAAGCAATGACAGGGACGAGGGGCAGGGGTGAAGGGGATATCGGGGGTGGCAGGGAAGCTGGGGTTTTCAGCACCAAGGAGGCTGTTGGTGCTCTGTGTTCACTGAAATTCCCCTTCACTCACCACTGCGTGATTTGGCCACACGGGAAAAACGCTGTCTAGGAACTTGGGGTACACAGGCTCTCAATCATAGAGAAATATGGTCCAGAATGCCAAAAATACAAATGAAAGAAAAACACAAAAACAGGACCATTAGGTTTGTTTTTAACCAGGCAATCAAGGAAACGTAACAAAATAAAAATAGATACCTGTTTTAATGTCTTAGATTCAGTCACATCATGGGAATGTAAAACGAAGAGGGAGATGGTGCTAATTGTAGGATTGCTCTAGCTGCTCTCTCTGGGGCTATCTCAATGTGCCAGGGAATTAGGGATCAATTATTTTTCAGCCTGGCAGAGAGAGAAGATATGGAGAAACAGATGCACAGATGATTAGCCCCTTATTGTAACCAATAATTTCTTTCTCCTCTAATCTTATACCGAGAGTGCCAATACTAAGCACACGGAATGGCTCCAGTTTTCTAAGTTCATTGCCCACTTTAAATAGGCACGGCAACCTGCTCCAGTGGCACATGCCTGTATTCCAGCACTCTAGGAGGCTGAGACAGGAGGATGACAAGCCAAAGCTCAGCCTGAGCAACTTAGCAACATAATGAGGCCCTGTCTCAAAGTGAAAAATAAAAAGGGCTGAGGATGCAGCTCAGTGAGAAGGTCCTGGGTGTAATCTCCAGCACCACACACACACACACACACACACACACACACACACACACACACACAGAGAGAGATACAGAGGCATGGCAAGAGCTAGCAGAAAGGCTGGGAGAAGGGATGAGAGGTGTCGAACTCAGGCACTATTCACACCCTGGTTCACTGAGAGTCCATCTCTCCCTTGCACAGAACTTTGTGTCCATCTCCATTTCTTGTAGCCTTGTGGCTCTCGTCAGAGCCCCTGTCCTGTGTTACAAAGTCACTGCCAAGACTCGGGGGAAGTGGGTATTAATCTTGTGATCTTCCTATCTTCTGAAATTTCATAGGCTTAATATCTAACCTTAAAAAAATGAATGAACTGCATTGCTAGACTGAAAAACTTAATCCTTGGAAGACCCTCAGAGGTGGAGGTAGAGGCTTTGGTGAAGCAAATCTGGGATGTAGGGACTACCTCTGTCAGGTGTGAACTCACTCATTCTTGGAGGGGCTCATTTTGCATTTAGTTTTGAAGTCCCAGGACCACAGGAAGCAGGACAATGACACGTGGATGGAGGTAGTCACTTCTAATCATAGGCCCTGCTGGGCAGCCAGCACGTTTGATCTCAGTTTGTTTCCATCCCAGGGAAGGGCGACATAAGCAATGACTTAGAAATGTGGACGGCATCGACAAGCAAGCGTACTGTCCTTTTATATAGCCTGCTTTTTCCTCACGCCCATTCACTCAGCACCACAAGGCACCTACTATGTGCCCTGCAGTGGACCGTCTTTCTCTCCTTGACTGCCTTTTTCAGGTGTCGACTTTGAAAGTCTCATACTTTTTATTTATTTTATTGCCTTATTTGACGGTTTCCATTTGTGGAAGGATCATAAACTTATTGTAACAAGAAAAACAAGATGTCTAAAAGGGAAAATAAGTCCCCTCCCTTGCTCTGGCTCTCCACTCTCATCCCTCTGGTGAGATCAATGGTGTCTTGGTTGTCCAGCTGTCCCTTGTATCCGTGAGCAATGCGTGCCCAAGGATACTAAATCCACAGATGCCCAAGTATCTTGTATAAAACAGCCTAGCATTCGCATATAACCTCTGCGCACTCTCCCATTCAGTTTAAACTATCCTTACATTACTTACAATACCTAATACAGTGCAAAAGTTACAGAGTTGTTAAAATATGTTGGTTTTTAGATTTTTTTATTATGATGGTTTTAAACTTACTTATTTGCATATTTTTGACCCATGGTTGGCTGAATTAGTAGATGTGAAACCCACAGATATGAAGGGTCAACTGTTTTACTAAGGAGCGTCCTTGAACTTCCCCGCTAGGCAGCAATAAGGGCCTTGCACCAAGCTTTTCCAAAGACACAAAACTGACTGATAAAGCTGATTGGTAGCATAGCCTGTTTCCTAAAGACCTGGACAATGGGCTGCGGTCCTCAGACAGAACATTTAAGCAAATGCAGTTGCCCTGGTTACAGTGATGGATCCCCAAACAGTTTTACTGCCCCAGAGAGCTGACTGTCCATCGGTATGTGTCTATTATATCAGACACACAACTCGGCAACTTACTGTGCAGGTAGGAAAAGCCAGGGTGGTGAAAAGTAGGTCTCTGAAGGCAGTAAGAAGCTTAATGTCTCTCCTCCCTTTGATTCTTTTCAGCACATCATCCAGGCAGGCGACCCCGAAGAAAATGGCCTGCAAGAGCTAAATTCATTACAACAAATGAGGGCATTTTCATTTGCTTTAATTAATACGTTCTTCACTGATGTAAAGCCCCATCCCTCTGGGAGCAATGTTGATTCGAGAAGGAGGGGGCCGTTGGGTTGTTCTGGTTGAAAGCCAATTCAAGGCCTAGGCTTCCGGCTCATTGGGCCCTGCCCTTGCTCACTAAAACCGATTGTGGAAATTCATTTAGGGAATAATAATGTGTACAGTATTTAGTGTAATGGACTTGAGCTTAAATGGAAACAAAATAAAGAGTCAGCTAAAAAGGAGGCTATAATGAGATAAAAGATACCTTGGGTGCATAGAAGTGGGAAAAATTAAACAGCTGAAACCAAATGGCCAGGTACAATGGTGGAAATGGTCAGGTGGCTTCCAAGAAAGAAAACTAAGCAAAACACCTACAGCTGAAGTCTCACCAGGAAAGGCAGAAATCGGGGTTAAGTGCAGAAATCGGGTCTTAGCATCTAATTTAAAGCTCAGTGGGTCATTACCATACAGAGTTTGGGTTGGTTTTGAGTTAGGCACATATCAGAACCCATCCTAATTGTTGAAAGGGGTATGAGCCAGGAAGTTCTGGAAACTGGGAGCTGGGGAGGTGATTGGTCACCTTGCCTTTCAGCAAACAATGTCTAAGGGCTGGAGTCCAGAAAGATCTTGTAGAGCTGACCTCAAACCACTCCCTGGGCTGAGGGGCAGGTGGGGGAGGATACAGAGTTGGATGCAGCCACTACCTCGACTGAATTCCCAGACCCCCAGAACCCAAATCACCTGCACCTCACGCTAGACTATGGAATCAGAATCTCAGGAAAAAGGTACAGGTGGTGATTTTTAACAAGCTCGTCAGGTGACCCTATGTAGGCTAAAGTCCTAGGACCAGTGTAGGACCAGTGTTAGACACAATTGTATTATTCAAAATCCTTACTGGCCACTCAAGACTAATAACCTCTTCATCACTTGTTCTGTCCCAGGCACTGAACCGAGTTTTGAATTCTCATCACAATCTTATGAAGTAAGCACTATCACTAAGCCCCACCATCACCAATTTACAGATGAGAAAACCTCAGTGAAGAGAGACTAAAAAACTCGTCTTATATTTGATGGCTTCAGAGTTTGGTTCTTGAGCCAGACTTTAAAAAGAAAATTATCAGATTTCTAAAGACAGTTGACAAAAAGCACTGTGTCAGAAGGGAGACAATATGTACAGGTAGAAGAATTAAAAACATTACAAAAGTACTGGTTTCTAGCCCCAGAAGATCTGCTATAATGGTCCTGGGCTTCAGGAGGTTTTAAAATCCTCCCAGGTGACTCTAATCCCGGGCAGTGGAAGTTGAGAAGCTCCTCCTTAGAGGAAATTCCACCTGAAAATTCATATCAGGTGGTCTCCAGAGAGGTGGGACAAGAAGTCCCACATAGTTGAATCCTTCTAGGGGTTGAGATTGCTGGGGACAAGGTTAGGAAGTGAATGCTGGGGAAATGGCCTCATCTAAGGGACAGAAGGGGACAAGGAGCTTCCCAGGTGGCAGAGAGTGATCGGGTGGTAGAAACCAGGATGGACAAGAACCTCATGATGCCTAAGGGAGGACGATGTTTCACACTAGCAGAGGGTGTGTGACAGTTTTAAGTGCCATGCAGGCCTTGGTACCCCTCTACTTGTCATTACCTTGGTGCTTTTGACATCTGCCCATAAGGGCTTTAGGATTTGGACTAGAAGTCATTTGCACAAGGATGTTAGAAGAGGACACCTCTTCCCCTCCTCACACCCAGGCGGCTCTCGTCTTTCCCCAGGCCCCACTGCCAGCTGCTCAGGCCGCAGCAGGCCGCTGTTGTAATGAGGACAAGCAGGCAGGAGGCTGGGGTCCCAGGCAGAGAGGCCTCCGTCATGCCACAAAGACAGCAGTTCATCACACACTGAGCATCTGCCAGGTCTTCCCGATTTGCTGGAGAGGCTGCCCCACCCAGCATGTGAAGTCCACGTGACCCGCTGTCCTTACGCCAGAGCGTCTTAGAGTCATCATGAGTCAAGCTCGTGCTTTCTGTTGCTCTTCCCAGTTACAGAATGTGGAAATCAGATTAGGGAAAAGACCGCATTACTCAGCTCCTCCGGGATTTCTCCATCAATAAAATTTGGCTCCCCACCACAGATTTGCCAATCACCTCTCCCCCTCCACCCCCTCTCACTCATCATTGTCTCGCAGGCACATGCCATCCTGGCATCTTCAGATGCTGACTGTGTGTAAGGCAGCCTCGTTGCCACTATCTTACCCAACACTGTCATGTCTTCGTCTGTATCAACAAGGAATCTTCGGGCATCGCCCCCATCGGCAGCCAGGAGGGAGGCACTAGGGTTTTGCCAGGAGAGAGACACAGACCAGGTCCAGGGCAACAAGGAGCCACAGAGCAGTCTGAGAGCTTGAGGAGGCTGAGAAGCTGTGGACTCTAAGAGGAAGCCACTTGGTGGTGGTGGAAGAGGGGCGGGGTCAAGGACTAGTTTGGACAAGCTCCTCTGAAGGGACAACGGCCTGCTCTGTCTCCAAAGGCAACGTGACGCGATGTTTATGAAGCACGCACAGAAGGAACAATCCAGGGAGGAAAGGTCAGTTGTTGTGGGCTCAGTGGTGTCCCCCCAACAGACTTACGTATTGAAGTCCCGATATCCGACACCTAATACCTGGTACCAGCGGAAGCTTAGAACGTCACTGTATTTGGAGATCAAGTCTTTAAAGAGACAAGTGAGTCATTAATATGGCCAGGCTCTAAGGCAACATGACTTTTGTCCTTATAATAAGAGGAGATTAGGAGATAGACACACACAGAAGGTAGACCATGAGGATACAGGGAAAGGCTGCCACCTGCAAGCCAAGGAGAGGGATCGGCCCTGGTGGCCCCTCCATCTCGGACTCCAACTCTGAAACGGTAGATTTCTGTTGTCTAGCCGTCCGTCTGCGGTTCTTTGTTATGGCAACCCCAGCAAACTGCCCAGGAGCATTAAAATAGAATAGGAACAACTGGTCTTCCCTTAAGAATCTTGCAACAAAATTACTGTCATTTCCATTTCTCAGCTATTTTGGGTGCCCGGGAGAGCAGACTTCCTGGTGTCTCCTTGTTCAGAGTGTACTTCGGAGATGCAGCTCTTGGATTCATCATTTCTACCGTGCTTCCCGGATTCCGCCCTGGTGCTGGACGCGGTGCCTTTTCCTGAAGGGCTGCTGTTCTAAATTTGTTAGCTGCCTTTCATTCCTGTTGCTAGCCGACAAACTTACTGCCAGTGACAGCTGAATTTACATTTTTTATAACTAATGCAATTTGAGAAACTGTAGCTAAGGGATATTCAGTTTTTATACTCCTGTGTCTTCTCAAATCCACAAAAATCTTAAAATCATAGAAATTTAGCCTTTCTAAGTCATCGACTTTATTGCCTTACCTTAATCCCAGAACCCTCATAAACTACCCCAGGAAATGAGAATTTCTTCTATTAAAAAATTATTCCAGAGGGGGAGATTCTACAAGTTCCCTGAGCAAGACGTTACAACTCCTGCTGGATGAGTCAAGTAATCCGACAACGCCCAGTTGGAGATTCTGTGTCTGACTCAGCCAGGCTGGGACTTTCTTATTCCTCCCTTCAGAATGATGCGACCCCTGAGATAAAAGTCCGCCCCAGAACATAAGGCCGAACAGGCAACAAACACTTGGGCTCACAGTGGGGAGAGGGCGGCGTCTCTGGGGCAGGCAGCAGGGAGCTTTGGCCCAGTCTGTCTGCACTGATGTGTGGTACATGTTCTAGGCATAATTCTTATGCACTTAGCTGAAGGAAGAAACCAGGATAAAAGAATGCGATAAAGAACATGGAAGAAGAGACAGCGTGAAGAACACAGCTAGCATGATGAGGAGGAGAAAAAGAGATGGAGGAAGGAGGAAGGAAAAGGAGAAAGGGGGATGTAAAAAGGAATTGGAATGTGTTATAGACATGTACCAACTCCACAAAAGGAATGTAAACATTATCTACTATAAACATATACTAATAAAAAATGATCTAAAAAAGATCATACTATTTACAACCAGAAAAAAAAAAAAAGAATATGGTAGAGTAATTTGGAGAGAAGAGCAGCAGTGCTCAGCTGGTGTTCTGCAGCTGACGGCAGTGGCTCTGGGACAGTGGCAGGTGCCTTGCAATGGAACAGGTCACAGGACGGGTGGGGTTTCCTTAGCAGTGGCTCAGACCAGTTAGAACCATGTTCTGGTCACTGAGTCACTTGACAAACATCGCTGGCAGCCAATGAGGCACTCAAAATTGAACTGGGCATAATACAGGCTATGACTGACTCTGTGCTAATATGCTTTTATTGGGAATAAAGAAAAGAGAGAAAGAATAAGAAGAGAACAGGAGGAGGAGGAGAAGGGAGAGGGACCTTCTGTACCCTTACTGATTACATGCGAAGGCCAGTGCCTTGAGAAACAGCCTTGAGACTTCTCAGGTTGTGCCTGCAGGGAGCTCCCTCCGGACTCACAGCAGGCGGAAGGAGCAGGCGGAGGAGGCGAGGCTGTGGCAATGGAGCTGGGGAGGACCAGCTGGCCCCTGGGGAGCCCTGCCTGGAGCAGGCCCCGCAGAGCTGCCCTGGAGTAGGGCCACTGTACTCAGACCAAGCAGGGGCTGGGCGCAGCAACTCAGGGAGGGACAGAACCTTGGCGAGGCAGCTTCCTTCTCTAGAAGCTCAGCGTCCAGTCACTCATCTCTGCCATGTGTAAAGCAAACGCTGTCTGTTGAGGCTCCTCAGTGCATTAAAGCCACTTTGAGTGCTGGCAGTATCTCTCCCTTATCCCTTAGCCGTCTGCGAGCTAAGACTTGGCCCCAGCATCTTGGTGTGTTTCTGACTCTGTCAAGGGTAAGAGTTTCCTGGGCTAATACATTAACCCAGTGGCCGGGCTTTCCACCAAGCCCTGAAGTGGGTTCTAGGGCATGGGTGGGACCCCCACGGTCTCACTGCACAGGGGCTGCCCCGGAGTTGGGACCAGTGGAGTCGGAGCTCCCTGAGGCTTGAGCCATCTGGGGGAGAACAGAAGGAAAGTTTGCACCTCTGCAGCCACAGCGGGGATGGGAGTGGGGAGGAAGGGACCACCCAGAATCTTCCCTGGAGATCCCGGTCATGCCGCAACAGCTCTAACAGTGTTTCAGAGGGAAGTTTCACAAGGGGAAGCTCCGGACACCTCACCGCCGCGCCCCAGGGCTCGCATTTCCTAGGGTCAGGCCTGGTGCAGGAGGAGGAGGACTCAGCTGCATGGAGTGCTGCCCCCAAAGGAGCACCCCGGGGCTGTCCTGGTCTCCATGCCCTGTTTCTGGGGCTCCCCGCTGGCCAGGACTCGCTGTTTGCGGCAGACTGTAGCTCCCAAGCTCCCCGGCCCCGGGCCCCGACAGCATCCAGCTTAGCAGCTACTGCAGTCAGGACGCTGGTCGGCAGAGTGGCGAATGACCCTTGCCCGGATCCATCGCCTGCCACCGTGGTGCTCAGTGAGGACACAAGTGTCCCTTGAGTCAGCCTCCCCACTGCACTGTTTCTACCAAAGCTCCTATCTCCTTCCCGTCTTCTCTCTCCACCCGCTGACGCCACGCTGCATGCTTCCCACTTGGCAGGTGGGTCTCGTGACCATGCTGTGGGTAGGTACTATTTTCATTTCTATTTGACAGAAGTGGAAGTGAAAGACATAAACAAGTGTCAAGCCCAGGTCACAGAGAGTACGGGGTGGAACTGAGAGCCAGGCCAGCACTCAGGGCTGGAGACACCTGGCTCTGCTCCCTCCTCCTCCCTCTCCAGAGGCAGAAATCTGTACTTCTCTCTCCTTCCTGACTCCTGTCAGTGGCTCTGTAGCCTGCCACCAACCCTGCAGGGGTGCCCTTCTGTCCTCCCTTTGATCCCCTGTGGTTTTGTAGGGGAGAAATGGAGCAAGACTCAGAATGCTGACTTGCCCTACAAGGAGCAAGCTTTGCTCCTCAAAATGGGACATAACTGGTCAGGTGTGGTGGCGCATACTTGTAGTGCCAGCCCTCTGGGAGGCTGAGTCAGGAGGATCATAAGTTTGAACCGAGCCTACACAACTTGCAACTTGGTGACTTAGCAAAATTCTGTCTCAGAAAAATAAAACTAAATTTAAATTTTAAAAAAGCCTGGGAATTAAGCTCATTGAAAGCCCTGTGCTCAATCCCCAGTACCACACACACACACAGGGAACATAATTTATACTCAGGCACTTCGAAATCAAAGCTGTTTTAAAGAAGGCGGTATCAACTTCCTGATAAGCAGGGTTGGATACTAACTTCACCAAACCAAGGCGAATGAAATAAAAGAGGTAAAAGAAATACTCCAGTGTTACAACAAGTTATAAAATCCTACGATTTAATCAGAGCAACCATCAACTAATTAATCATTAGTTAATATAAGTCAATAAAAAATATGAGCCCATGAGACTTGAAGAGCTAGAAATTTTGAAGCCTCAAATTTTACGTTAAGTAACAGATTTGAAATCTATCCTTAAATTGATCCTCTGAGATATACTCTGCCCGTCTTTGCCAGGTGGGAAATGATTCACAAATGACTCTTTTAAGGAATGATCACAAAGTAGTCCCTTTCTGTTCACTTATGGGGGCAGAAGTCAGCAGAGGTTTACGGCTCAGGAATGTGGGAAAACCTAAAGTCAGCCAAGTGAGCAGGCCACATGCCCAGATTTTCATTACCCAGCACCCTGTGCACACCGCATAGCAAATACAATGTCAATTTGTGAATTGTTAGGGTTGGCAAGGACCTAGGAGGAGAAACTCCTGTTTTTGAGCCAGACTCTGATCGGAAGGTTAGGACTCACATATGGGAGAAAGATTTAGAAAACAATACTATACATAAATAAGCAGTTACTAAGAGGTTTTCTGAAAAGTCAGAGAAAGGAAAACATACCTGGGGCGAGTTCATCTGCAAAGATGTTTAGGAAGAGTGTAGGATTTCAGGAGGTCTGTGAAGGAGACAGAGCTTGGCCTTTCTGCTGACCATGGCGAGAAAATGGCAGAGAAGTAGGGGCAGGAAGCCCACAGAACAATACTGGGGAGACACAGCCTTTGTCAGGACAGACTAACCTTCTGTGGAGAGGGGGACCAGAGGGCTGGGTCAGCTCCTGAGTTCTAAAATCAGGAGTTTGGGATGGGTTCCATAAAACAGGAGAGAGCCACTGAAGTTTCTTGAGCAGCAGACCATATTTTAAAAATAGATCATTATTTTTTTAAAAGAACAAAATAAAACACCAAGCTTTGGAAGATGAGTCTGGAGTCTGCATGGTGAATGAATGGATGGGCTGGACAAGGAGAGCACAGTAAAGAATTGCTGTGCTGGGCCTGAAATAGCAACGGCAGCTAAGATTGGGGAAGAAGGAAAGGGTGGACCTAACCCAAGGAAGAATTAGTGGGATGAGGAGGCTGATTAGCCATGGAGACAAAATGAGATTAACTCTAGGATAAGATAGTGTTTAAAAGCCCTCAGCACCTAAGTGAGCTAGAATAAGAAGTCAGGGAGCTGGATTATGGGACTGGGTCACAAAACTGTTCTTAGCTACAGCTGTGTGAAACGCAACATCCATACTGGAATTTGGCTTTCATTAGAACTGGCTTACACACACCCTCTCTTTAGTTGACCCTTTTTAAAATACAAAGCCCGCAGAGATCCAAAACTTATTTTAAAAATTACGGTACTCTTACAGTTCCACATAAGCATCTTTTGTTGTATTTTCTGTGAATTGTTTTTTAAAAATTTTAGGATTAAAACAAGCAGTCACCTTGAGATTTTCCAACATACTAGACTTGTGTTTAGAGCGCAATCTTTTAGGCCAGAATCAAGAGGCAAGAAAATGGCCAGCAAAGAGGAGGTGGCACCTCCAGGCCTTTTTAATTTAAATCCTCTCCATTTCTGCTTCCCAAGCATGTTAGAGTCAGTTTTACTGACCATGTGTGCCCTTTGCTTGCCATGTGAGGATCTGGATTCCAAAGACTGGGAAATACTGTCAAGTTTCGGAAATCAGATGCTTATATGGCCTCCTATATTGTAGTCAAAAACCTCAAATACTAATTCTCATCCCAAAAGAATGCTCCATTTTTAACTTTTAATTTTTTAAAACATATTCCCAAAATACGTTTTTAAAATCTGTTTTTCCCTCCCATTCACTCGCTGTATACCAGTAACTTGGGTCAGCCAGGTTAGGAAGACAGAAGGGATTAAATCATCAGACTGGTTTTTAAAGAGTTGAAAATGTGTATTTTCTATTATTCTGCTGGGTGATTTGTCCTTTCAGATGGAGTTTGAGCCTATAAAAAATTGAAGTGGGAGCTGAACATGGCAAAATGTGTTTGCTTTTCTTAGATAAATCTGTTAGTCTGTGTGTGCTGTAAAATGGCATTATTCCTCCATTGGAAATCACACTTCCTACACAACATACGCCACTCTGCCTTCTCTTCACAGACTTTCCCAAGCAAGTTTCAAAATCCCTCCTGTATTTGTACTCAATTCCATGGTGAAATCATTAGCTTGGTCCCTCTATTGGACTCCAAGACAGGCTTCTTTCCAAAAGAGCATTTAGCAATTAGCCAGTCCAAAAATGTAGCCCAGAGAGCTTCCAAACTGGTTTCTCAGTGCACACTGTTAGGGAAGCAAGCAAAACTCACCAGCAATAAAGGATGACAAATAATGGTATTTTGTATCTAATAAGATGCAAAGGCGATATGTGGAGAAGCACTGATTCTACAAATATATCGGTTCCCCAATGAGTTTATAGACTCACCAGATTGAGGAGTGTCAAGTATTTCGACTGTGCACCATCTTGAAAGATATTTCTATGTTGTGGGACATAAAAATTGAGGAAAATATACCAGTTCCAAAGAACAAAGTCGTGTACACACGTCGAAGTCCTCGTCATGGCTGTGTCAGCCCAGGCCACCGTGAAACGCGTCCTGTCGCCTCCTTCCTTCTCGCACAGCTCGAGTCCCACGCAGGCTGGAGAGCTATAAACACAGCCCCTGGGAGCGAGAGTTCCGACATGGGCCGGACTTTGCTTCCCCCTTAGGTTATTTTCCAGATCAACATGGGAGAAAGGACTATTGCTGGTTTTCACACACCCGTGTTTAGATAAAGGCAGATAATCTGCAAATTGCACTTGTTTCAACACTAGCCTTTGAAGCAGAAATGAAGCAAGAGTTGCACTTTGTGCTGTTCGACTGGGACACTGGGACAGTGGCATGGTTAAAGGCCATGAAATACCCACAGAACCTAGTCGAATACCGTCTTTTCATTTGAGCCGAACAGGAAATTATAGTGCAGTCTATTGAGAAAACAAGCAGCAGGTTGATAAGGTAGAAGGTGGAGACTCTTGGGTGTGTCCAGGGCCTGAAGATAGGTGAGGATCTGCTCCCTTGGTCTCTCAAACAACCTTTGATCCTCCAGGCAACAGCTCCAAGGATTGTTTCTTTTTCTTTGCTTTTTAATTTTACTCCTTCACCCCAGAGTTTAACCCGACACTCTCGTTCCATGGCCTCTCCAGGCTTGGAGGGAAGAAGAGTAGGAAGAACCGTGCAGCCCCGACGCCCACATACCCGAGTCAGGCGGGGCCAGAAGGGGGCCAGGGCTCTGCACTGTGCCAGAGGGGAGGAGACATGGCCGGCTGGGCAAGCACAGCCCTGGGTCCTGCCTTGGCCTCAACAGAAGGGCACCCGGGGAGAGCTGGAAGCGAGCCGCTTTGTGACGTCACCAGCTGGTTTCCCCGGGCAACTGAGTTGCCGGCTTGAGCAAATTCTTCAGAGAAATGCTCCCAACACACTTATGTAAGTCTGCAGTTGGTGCTATTAATGATTTCAACCAGGCTCTCGGGAATTGGGAGAAAGAGCCACAGGGCAGACGGGGAGGGCAGAACAAAAACAGAAACAAACCTACCTCCAAAGAGCCCACGGATTCCTCAGATCAGGACTGCGGATGGGCGGGGAACTGACCACAGCTAGCAATTCAAGGTCTGCACGGTAAACATGTCTTGGGACTGTTGGGGCTGCTATAATAAAGCACCACACTCTGGGCGGCTTACAGACAACAGAAATGTATCTCCCACTATTCTAGAGGCTGGAAGTCCAAGATTGAGGCAGATTCAGTGTCTGGTGAGGGCCTGGTTTCCGATTCATAGGTGGCCATTTTCTCACTGTGTCCTCTCATAGAGAAAGAGGTAACAAGCTCTCTCAGGCTTCTTTTGTAAGGGGGAGAATTCCACACATGAAGGCTCTTTCTTCATCATCTAACTACCTCCCAAACGCCCTCCACTCCCTGTACCATCACCTTTGGGGTTAGGATTTCAACATATGAATTTGGGGAGAACACAAATATTTAGACCATAGCAAATCATTTCCAAAGGAAAACAGGATCGGAACATGGGTTACATTATACTGTACAAAACTCCACAGTCTGGGTTAAAACTGCAAATAATAATAGCAGCTAATAGTTTGATAGTACTTAGTGTTTTCCAGGCATTCCTCCGAGGGCTTTGTTACATATGTTGACTCATTTAACCCTTTAACACCACTCTGAGGTTAATGAGTTATCATCTTCATTGTCAGATGAGCAAGCCCAGGCTGTCGAAAGGATGTGATTGGCAACTAGTTAAGAGACAGAGCCGCGCCTGTACTGCTAACCAGTATACACAACCACAAAGAAAGAACGTGCTCTCCCTTTTCAATATCCTCCCCTCACACCCTCTCATTCCTTTTCACCCATCAGAAAAGTCTCTCGCAAAAGGATCAGAAGGTTTAAAACTTGGTCTGATACTATGTCGTGTCTGTTTCAGACATCATTGTAGATTTAGAGATTTTTATCTCTTTATTCAAAAATCTTCAGCAAAAGCACAAGGCTAAAGACTGAGGCAAAGATGGAAGGCAAAGGGAAGAGAAGGAGCCACATCTCTGAAATGTGTGTGTCCAAACCTGGGGCCTGGCTGTCCACCACCTACAATTTTTCCTTGTAGTTGCCCTAAAGCCCACAGCCAAGACCTCTCCTAAATATTCATATGGTGATTCAAATTTTTTGGTAAGAGAGTCAGTGTTTGACATTAGAATCCAATTAGGTTTTAGCAGTTTGATAATTAGTAATAAGTAATACATACGTAGAATGATTTGTACATAAAAAGCTATGTAATTTCTAAACTCATGATCTCCTTTTTTTTTTTTTTTTTGCCCTACTGGGAATAGAATCCAGGACCTTCACTCTGAGCTCCATCCCTAGCCCTTTATAAATTTTATTTTACTTATATTTTAAATTTTGAGACAGGGTCTCAATAATTTTGATCCTACCACCTCAGCCTCCCAGAGTACTGGGATTATAGGCATTCACCACCACACCCAGCTACATTAGAATCCAATTAAAATCTTATAAAATCTTATAAAACTTTCCACAAAAGCATTGCCAAAAGCAAACTCCATTCTCATCACAATTTGTATTGTGGGTTGAATAACCAGATTCATTTTCAAAATGCAGTTTGGTCAGTTGTTCCCCCTCTTGAGACCAGAAGTTTGGGGAAGCAAGGCATATCATCACAATACAGTATTGTGTTGTGAACTAATACTCACTAAATTTGCTCCTTGCCTTTTTCATCTCTTCAAGAATGGAAGCCTTGTGGCTTATTGAGGAGAAGTAGAAGAAATTTTTTAATGTTCTAAAATAAGAGAGATCCTTAAGGCAGAAATTTATTCTTTTACACAGTTCATACTAAAAATATAAGCATAAGCACACATCTACACACACCCCTACACACACACACTGGCTTACTTCTCTTGTCTCCTCTCCATAATGGGGTCTTCTCAGCAAGTCTTTGATTGGTTATCTCAGAATCATCTTCCAAAATGCAGCTCAGTAGTTTCCTTCTCTAGGAACCATTTCCTGAGCCTCTCTTCAACCAGGCCATATTTAAAAGCCCCCTCACATCTTCCTTAATATCCTGTGCATCTCTGCTATTTGCATGATAATGAGGAATTCACCTTTTCCAAATGCAACTATCTCTTGGGCTCATAGATGTTACATTTGAATTCCTAGACCTTAGTAGACTGCTGGGCACATAATGCGCACTCCATAAATATCTGTTCAGTAAAAAATAAATAAATAACTCAATTAAAAATGCACAAAGGACCTACATAGATGTTTCTCAAAATAAGACATACAAATGACCAACAGGTATATGAAAAATTGCTCAACAGTATTAATCATCAAGGTAATAAAAGACAATACTACCATGAGGTACTACTTTACTGCTGCCATAATGGCTATTAAAAAGATGAAAGAATAAGTGTTGATAAAAATGTAGAGAAAAGGGAACCCTGGCACGCTGTTTGTGGGAATGTAAATTAGTAAAGCCATCATGGAAAACAATATAGAGGTCTTTCAAAAAATTAAAAGAAGAACTACTGTATGTATGGGTCAGCAATCTCGCTACTGCATGTACACCCAATGGAAACGAAATCAGTACATCAAATAGATAATCATGCTCCCATGTCTATTGTGGTATTAGTCACAATAGCTATGACATGGAACCATCCTAAGTGTTCACTGATGGGTGAATGAAGAAAATGTGTTTTATACATATACGATATGGGATACTACTCAGCTTTAAAAAAAAAAAATCTGCCATTTGCAACATAAATGAACCAGGAGGACATTCTGTAAAGTGAAATTAGAAAGGTACAGAAAGACAAATACTGCAGGATTTCACTTATATTAGGAACCTTTAAAAAGTCAAATTTATAGAAGCAGAGAAAAAGTGTCAATTACGAGGGGCTAGGAGTGGAGGTGGGAATAGAGAGTTGCTGAAAGTTGATCAGAGGATACGAAATTAGAGTTGATCAAAGATGGTTAGAGGATACGAAGTTTCAGTTTGAAAGGGGGAATATGTTCGAGAGATCTATTACTGTGTATCACGGTGACTCTAGTTAGTAACAACTGAATTGTGTTCTTGACAGTTACTAAGAGGGTAGATTTTAAGTGTTCTCACCATAAAAAAATAAATGCGTGAAGTAAAGCACATGTTAGCTAGCTTGCTTTAGTCACTCCGCAATGTATACATGTTTCAGAACATCACGTTGTACACCATAAATGTATACAATTTGTATTTGTGAATTCAAAAATAAATAATTATAATTAATAAATGTGTTGAATAAATGAATATGTGAATACTAGGTGTACCAGTCTCTTGAGCTTTACTATGAAGCCAGCTCATTCATGAAAAATCTACTATATTCAGAACGCTCAGCTGCTGGGTGCAGAGGAGGAGGCGGAAGTCAAAGCTTAAGCCCCGGAGGAATTCAAAGCCAAGCGGTGAAGACAGGTATGTAAACAAAAACTTACAGCACGATATGATAAGTACCATAATGGAGGTATGCATAAATTACTAATGGAGCCTAAATTATCCTGCACATTATTCTGTCATTTTAAATACACAGAAGATTGAGCTAAGATGAATGCATTGAGTAAATCACGGGAGACTCCAGATGTCATGCAGAAGATGATGATTAAAATAATCTCACTGAATGTAGTCGTCATGGCCACCAGTACCCATAAAAGTTTTGCCTGATACAAATGTAACCTATTCCTGATTCAGTCATTGAGTGACAAGGCACAAAGAGCAAGGACTCACGGAACCTGGGATGGAGTCTGAGCCAGCATACACTGTGTGAACAGTGACTGGTCAGCTATCAGCCCCATGGGGTTGTGATGTTTTGGGTCTTAAAGGTCCCCCGAGGACTTATGTGGTAAAGACTTCATTGTCATTCTGTGATGCTGTTGGGAAGTAGTGGAACTTTAAGAGATGGGGTCAGGCAGGAGGAAGTTAGGTTTCTGGAGGCATTCCCTAGAAAGGCATAGTGGGATCTTGCCCCTTTGCTTCCTCTTTGCTTCCTGGCTGCCATGCAGAGGGTAGTCTCCTCTGCCACACCCTCCTGCCATGATGTACTACGCCACCACAGACCAAAATGACAAGATCAAGATGCCATGGACTGAAACCTCTGAAACCATGAGCCCAAATAAGCCTTTCCTCCTTCAAGTTGATTATCTCAGGTATTTTGTCACGGCAATGGAAAACTGACTAGTACAGGCATTAATTCCTTTAAATTAATGGGGCTCAGGGAAACTCGAGGGGTGATTATTTCATTTCCCAAGGGCAGGACATGAACTGAGCTAAAGGGACATTTGAACAGGACTGACCTCTGAAGAGAATGGAGCAGAGCCCCAGGTCCACACAGATGTGTACCCATACCCCATGTGCACAGAGCCAGCCACAGTGAGGGTTTGGGGCACACTCTATGGTGATGGCTGTGGGTAGCAAGTGCAGTGCTGAGGAGAAATGACCACAGCAAAACAGAGTCCTTGAGGTCATGGTCAAGGACAAGTCTGCGGGAATGTGATTTCATTCAGACACGAGGGACAGGCCCTGAAGCTACTGTGCTAAATAAAGAACTATCTAATGAACCCTAGTAATTGTAATCTTCAAGGCCAGGAACACTGGCAGGACTTTTCCTTTTCCCTCTTCCTCCTAACCTCCAGAACCCTTCTGAAATGGCTCAGTCCCTTTAGAGCTGATCTATATACTTCCATGGTTTCAGGCGTTCATTTACCTCTACCTTCTTTGGGTTATCAGTCCCACCACTAAAGTCCAGATGAGGGAGTCCCTTTTTCCACAGGAGTGCTGACGGAGCCAATGGGACTGTGTGGTCCTCCAGGGCTGTCTGAGACAGCTTTGTGCCCTTGGCAGCCTCACAGTAGCTGGTGAGTTACACAGCCTAATGAGGATTTGTTGTCTGCATACGTCGATTCCGGCACTGTGGCGCTCTTGATATCTACCTCAGGGTCTCTTTCCCTGGTTTCCTATTACACCGGGATCACTCAGTGCTGTTTGTATTCCCCTAAGCCCTCTGTTGTCTCTGAACCAATATCCAGTATAAAAGGTGGAATTTAGAAATAATGGAAAGTGTGTCCAATACTAGTTGAAGTCGAGGTATGTAGAGACCTGGATCTCCCTGCCCAGGGACTTTGCACCTCTTGAAACCTACGTCCACTGGCTGGACAAGGGGCTGTGAACTGACATACTTCACCATGGGGTTACTTCTATCCCACCCAAGAGCACTTGTTTTTCTCGGAGGCCACGCTGAGCGCCCTTCATTTTAAAAACTAGAACTTTCAGGAAAGGCCCCATCCAGAGTGCTTTTGGTGAGAACGTGTGTGGGTTTCCAGCTACCAAACTAAGCCAACTCTGAAAGGCCCTAGAACTTGCTTGTCGGGTTTTTAAAAGTCTGTAACAACACTCGTCACCTACTGCTTTGCCTGTCGCATTGGAAAATTGATTCAGATCGGCCTCCGCCTTTGATGTGCAGTGTTGCTCGGTGTTTGTGCAGTGAGATGCAGCGCTCTGTGGCGATCGGAGCCTGACTCAGAAGATCCAACTTCTCTGTCAGTAGTTCTGAAGGTGCACTTAGTTGAAAGGCCAAAGATCTCTTCCTGTTTACAAGTATGGGACTGACTCACATTACTTTAAGAGTTTAGATTAGGAAAAAGAAAAACCTGTTTGAGGTCAGTTAGTTCAACCTCCTCATCTTTCAGATGAGAAAATTAAAGCTCAGAGAGCAGGGACTTGCCCAGAGCCGCCCAGCTCTGAACACAGGGCCAGTGACCAGATTACAGTTCTCTTAGCAAGCAGTCCATGAGCTTTTACCATTTCCTGCATCACACTTTTTGAATCTATGTTCTAGAATTTTCAAGTGGATGTCTTGTGTATGACTTAGTTTGTATGTCCCTTGATTATGTGAGACCTGATGAAGTTATCAAAAAGAAAATTTATTAGAGAAATACCTGCCTCATTTAAGCTGGGCATTGTGGCACCCACCGCTCATGGGACACCGTTCTAAGCCCTGACTGTTCCGTGCTCCTGTTCCGCCATGTGCTGTCTCCTTCCAGCCTCTGTGGTTTCAGATGACAAATGTGCAGTTATTTGAATTTGTGTCCTCTATGTGTCACTTCTTTGGCTACTTTCAAGCCTTTGCCTTTAATCTTCAGAAGACTGATTATAGTGTGCCAAGGTATGGACTTGTCTGGTCTTACCACAGTGAAGATTTTTCAGTTTCTTAAATATGTAGGTTTATGTCTTTCACCAAGTGTGGAAGTTTTCAGCCATTATGGTATTTTATTTTGTTTTGTTCAGTAGTAGGTATTGAAACCAGGGCCTCATACATGTTAGGTAAGCACTCTACCACTGAGCTACACCCCCAGCCCTATTTTTAATATTTTATTTTTTTGAAACAGGGTCTCACTAAGTTGTCTAGCCTGAGCTCAAACTTGTGATCCTCCCGTCTCGGCCTGCTGAGACACCACTACACTTGGCCCAACCATTATGTTTTTGTCAAATACTTTTAACCCCACTCTTTTTCTAACCTCCTTGTGGGCCTCTGGTTGATAATGATATTTTAAAACCCTTTTGCAATTGTCTAACAGTGCCTTTTCTTTTTATTTTGTTTAAATCTGTGTTTTCTCTGATTTTCGAACTGGGTAAATTCTATTAACATATCTTAAGTTCTTTAAGTCTATCCTCCTTCATTTCCTTCCTACTATTGCTCAAGATTTTCATTTCTGTTGTTATGCTTTTCAGTTCTATAATTTCCATTGGTGATTCCTTACAACTGCTATTTCTTCACTAATATTTCTGTTTTCCATTTGTTTTGAGATAATTTGTAATTGCCATTGAAGCTTTTCTGTACCTTAAAATATTTGTCAGATGATTTCAGTAAATGATTTATCTCAGTGTCACATTAGTCGACTGTCATTTTTTATCATTTAAGATATTATTTTCTTCCTGGTTCTTGGTGTGATTGCTGTTTTTAAGGTACACTGTGGCCATTTAAGATGTTGTTTTAGGACACTTGAAGTCCTCTTTAAATCTTTTATTGTAGCACGCAGTCACTCTGCCTAGGTTTGACACCTGGGTCCTGGCTTGCCTTTTGTAGGCCACGGTTTCGATGGTAATTTAATCTTTTGAACCTATTTTCTATACTATTTTGATGTGTTTGGTTTATCTACTGCTAGTAGGGCTCCTCGTGTGACAAACAAAGATGTCTCCAGACATTGCCTAAAGTACTAAAGTACGCTGGAGAGAAAAGCACCCCAGGAGAGGAACATTGCTCTCCAGAAGCCGGCAGTATCCACAGTGGGGAACAGCATGACTCTGTGAGGAGAGTGGAAGGAATTTTTCCCCAACTCTTACACAACCTTGGGATCCCGTCCTGTGTTTCCATATACCACCTCTTTTCCCTGGGAAGAGGAAAAGCCTTTATTTGCCTCTTTGTACATCTGCCCACCCTCGTACTCAGGGAGGATGCCGATAATGACTCCTAAGATGAGTGAGATATGATTTCCTGTATAACCCAGCTCAGGGATTAAAATAGCCCTTGCCAAACAAGTGGCCTTTATTAAGGAATTACAGCTCTCAAATTTCAAAGTGAAATCCTTCTAGAATGACATATCTACATTTATATTCAGCTTGAAGATATGCTGCCAGAGATCATTATCAGATATATCCTCTTTTGCTTGTTCGTTGATTTTCTTATGTCTGCATTGCTGAAACGACATCGCATGACCTTTTGAAAGTTTTTGCTTTTCTGTCTGGAAACATAGGGCAATGTCTCATGAAAACAAGGAAAAGGTTGCTGTGCTTTGAAAAATCCCCTTATTTAAAAAACAAAGCAATGCAAAAAAACCCAAACAAACAAAAACAAATAAACAAAAAACCCCAAAGAAACCCCAAACCAAGTTGCCAGAGTTGTCCTTGCAGAGCTGTCTATACTTATTTGATCCAAAAGAATTGTTTTGATTAATCAGTTGCTGCCCCATGACTGAAAATGGCACCTTCAAACAGTCTGCAAATGAAACATCATAGAATACTTTGCACGATGCCTGAAGCTGAAGGTCACACCTGTTGGTCTCTTTGGCATTTTCTGACTACCAAGCATGTCTGTGCTATTGCATGATGATTATAGACATCTGGGGTCATTTCACATCACCTGCTCATTAAGCATTTTCCACCAATATTTTCTAGGGTGTTCATGGTGCTTTGGCCTAGTAAAGTGATTTCAGTGGGTTTTATTGGTGCCCAAGTAAATCATGCAAAATAAAATCAATCTCTATTTTTTTTTTTACCTTCAACAAAAGTAGATTTTTTGAAACGTAGCCTGTTGAAGATAAGGTTGCTTTATAGATCGTGAGCTCTTAGGACAGCAGTATAGGATCCTCGGGAAGTTAGAGCGACTATCTCCTGACCCTTAACTCCAGCATCCAGTCTCTTGTATGCTTTGTCTTGAAAGATGTCAGAAGCTTTTGCCATGACATACTGCCTTTTCCTTTTCTCTGTCCGCCCGCCGAGGTTCAGAGGGAGCGCATGAAGCACGGCTACGTGCCCTCAAGGCTGTCTTCCACTGAGGCCACTTTCCCAGAAGTGTACTTGAAATGCTGCAGAGCTGACTGCTGTCTATTATGAGAGGCAGTAATCACCACACTGCAGTCAGTGATACCACTCCAGGGCTCCGCTGCCAAAGAGACCCTCTCCGCCACTGGTAACAAAACACGCTTTCACACAGTCTTTGGCTTTCCAGTGGAGTCAGTGTGACCGCTCCGGTTTCCAGCAGTCTGGCCGAGGCCTTGAAGTACGCACTGGCTCAGGAGCCAGGAGACAACGTACCGGGTCTAGAACCCACTGGGCCAAGTGGCCTGTTAGGAAATCTAGCCCTCAGTCCTGGTACTGCTGGCTACCATCTGAGGCTCTGATGTCCACCATGGTGTCATCATGAGGGAGGACTAGGGAAATGGTCACAAACTGCCGGATGACTAGAGAGGCTTACACATTGCTTTCTGTCACTTTGGTGAGGCTGCTGGCCTGCAGTTCAATGTTAGCTTCTGAACACTTTTACGAAGTGGCCAACAGGGCAAGCTCCAAAGTCAGGGTTCTCTACTTCTGATTCTTCCCATGTGTGTTGCCCTGGTGCACTCATAAAACTCTGCATCTCGGTTTCTTCCACTGTGAAATGGGAACAGTAATAAACCAGAGCCTGGCCGTGCAGACTGAATGAGACAGCACATGTGGGTAGAGCAGTTAGGGCTGTAATGACACAAAATGCATTAGGTTTTATGGTGGGAAGTATGTAGAGAACCTTTGTCGTTACAGTCACCACCTAAACAGAATGAGGTCCCTGTGGCCACAAGAAGCACCCACCTAGGATGTGTGTTTGAGGGAGCAACTTCTGCAGCGTGTCTTCAGTGAACAGCATGGTGGCGGTGCTAAATCTATCAATAGACCCTTCATTGCCAGCAGCCTGTATTCTTTCCAGAAAAATTTGGTGGGAACGATTTCCAAACATATTTTGTAATTGTCTAAAGGCCAACATTGGCTTTCAAACTGAAGAAAAAGCTTTACTCTCAATCTGGGGCTTTCCAATAAGTCCATAATGACCCAAAATTTCCCACTAGCTCCTGCTGAGTTTCTTAGGAATTGAGAGGGGCAACTGAGATGAACCTACAGTCCAAGGCTTGCAAATCATCATCAGCGAGAGGGAGACAGAGAGAAAAAGACAATGTGTAGGAAGAGCAAAAGACAATGCTGAGTTAGTGTGTCATTGTTAGGTTGAAAGCTAAAATAAAAACTGTCCTCTGGGTAACAAAAAGAAATACGGAAAAATTCTACTATGCTCAATTATTTATCATGTTTTCCAGCCTCAGAAAACTGATTTTGAATGCATAGCCCAAATACTGTCTAGTTAGAAGCATTTCTTCTCAAGAAATCAGGCAGTAGGAGCGATTCTTGGGAAAACGCGCATGAACAATATGGACCCACAGGAGCCGGGGGGCTTGGGGGAGTGTGTGTGTCTGGGGGGGGGTGTGTGGCCTCATTATCTCGGTGACCGCAGAAAGGAAGAAACAGGGACTGCTGTGAAAGTTGGTTGGTATTCTGGTTTCTCTCTCTCCACAGCCCCCGCAGCGCGGCAGGGAGACAATGGGAAGCTGCAGTGTGTATTGTCCACCAGCCCCTGAAAAGGGGCCACCGTCCCGTTCCCAGAACTCCTGAGGGTGCTGTGCAAGCCCCTTCAGTGAGCTCTCACGGATCAACAGAGCAGATCGTCAGCTTCCATCTGGGATGGGTGCTGCGGACTGAATGTCTGTGACCCCCTCCTCAGATCCTCCCGGCTCTGCTGGTGTGCAAATGAGCCCTTTTGGAGGAAATGAGGACACAAGGGTGGAGTTCCCGTGATGGAACCGGCACCCCTATAAGAAGGGACGCTTCAGCCCTACTTCCCCTCTCTCTCCAGCCTATGAGGCGGTTACCAGGAGGTGTCCTCACCACCAACCAAAAAGGCTGGCAACTTGATCTTGGACTTTCCAGTTCCCAAGACCATGAGGAAGAAATTTCTGTTGTTTAAGCCACCCAGCCAGTGGTAGTTTTGTTAAAGCAACCCGAATCACTAAGACAAATCTATTGCATCTTCCCTTCATCTCTTTAGGTAGAAAAAGTATTGTGGACAATGTAAGACAAGGTGATGTATCCATTTGGGTAAACTTCAGCTGGGTGTGGCTTGAGTGAAGGTTGGAAATAAGTGCTCAATCAACTCCCTGAAAAAAGTGGGGAAATAGGGAAGGAAATAAAATTTGTCTTTCGGAGAAAGAAATCGATCACTATTAGATACTGACCATTTAAAATGATCACAATGTGTGATTTTCATTTATTTGTTTAAAGAAATATGTCATCCATACAAATAAAAATGTTAATGATTATTAAAAATAAGTATCAATGATTATTAAGCCTAAGGGCCTGAGCATATACTAAGCATTTTACATACATTCTCTCATTTTTTTCCTTTCCTACCATAGTCTAAAGCAAGCATTACTGTGCCATTTGGTACCTGAAGAAACCACATCTGTGGATATGTGTGGTTAAATAACTTGTCCAAGATGCACAATGAATAAACGGCAGAAGTGGGACTTGAAGCCATTGCTATCTCACTCAAAAGCTTAGTATCCTATAGGGACTCTCTGTCCTATCTTTGCAACTGTTCAATAAGCCTAAAACTACTCTAAAATTAAGTTTAAAAACCAAAACAGACTCCATTATCTACATTGCTCTACTGTGCTCTCTTTCCAAATAACTTCTGGAAAGGGTTTTGCTTTGTTTAAATGCTAAATTTCTTAGAAATCTTAAAAAGTAGAACGTTCTATTTTCACTTGGGGATCCTGCCAGCACCCTCATTAATACTCAGACTATTGCCTTGTACTCTTCCATGTAAAGCACAGAGCTTGCCACTTGAAAAGCTCTCAGGAGATGTTAGTTATCACCATTGTCATCGTCGACATCCTCACCACCATTCTCACCATCATCTTCATGAATCATCACGACTTACATTTTAAAATCAGTAAACATGTTAAACTCTCCACTCGTTTCGGTGGATGACTAAGGAGCAGAAACTGTAGTCGGTGTCCAATACATTTTCTGAAATAAGTGAACTGCCGTGTTCACCATGGATTGTTCAGCAATGAATCTTCCAACAGGCAGTTTGTCTCTGTTTCTGTTTCTGATTGGTCTTTGCCCCTGGGGAAAGCGGGACATTGCCGGGGTGCTGCTCTCTCTATGACTCCTGAACCACTCTGCGGCTTCCATCAGACCGACGCTGCAGCGGTCTGGACTTGCGAGTTGTTCACTTCAAAGGTGGCCTTCCTCCTGCACGTCCTCCCTCAGCTCTAACTCATACTCAGTATCCCCTCAGCTATGCTGCACATCAAGGAAAAGCTATAAATGGGCGCAAAATTAACACACCCTTCATGGCCAATGGACACAATGTAAAAGGAGCCAAACTGTCTTCTCTTGCTGTGGTCTTCTTAAATGTTCCTTATGCCACGGTTCCATTTCTACTGAATGCTAACAAGTGTTTATAAATTCCCGGTTCTAAGAAGATAAAGGACATAGACCAAGTTTCACTGTGGCTCTGCTGACCCAGCTATCTGTGTTCACTGGGGGGGCAGCACCATCACACGAGCTTGCTCGACGTCTGACTAGGCACTGTTGTAAAGGGCATTACAGTAGTTCCAGGAAATTGCAGGAAACACCCTCTAAGCTCAGCACTATGCAGCAGAACTTTCTGCAGTGATGCAAACTTCTATTTCTGTGTCGTCCAATATGGTCGTCACCAGCCGCATGTCATTGCGGAGCCCTTGAAATGTAACTAGTGCAATTAAAGAGCTGAAATCTTAATTTTATTCTATTTTCATGATTGGGAGTTAAATAGCACTGAGAGACTAGTGGCTGCCTTATTGGGTGGTGCAGCATGAGTGTGACAAACCATCCTGGTTTACCTGGGACGGAGCGATTTCTTGGAATGTGAGTCTTTCTGTGTTTAAACTGAAACAACATCAGGCAAACCGGCCCAGCTGGTCACCATAGGGTGGATTCCTTTACAAAATATGTTTGGCATTTTTGGAAGTGAGAATTAGACATGTGGCAGCTACAGTGTTGAATAAAAGAGAGAGAAATGCAAAGACAAAGAACTAGTCAGACTTGGTGGTACACGCCTGTAATCCCAGCACTGCTGAGGCAGAAAGATCACAAGTTCAAACCCAGTCTGGACATAGTGAAACCCTTTCTCAAAATTCAAAAAATATAAAAATAAAAATTTTTAAAAGGTTGGGTATGGAGTTTAGTATGAAGGCCCTGAGTTTAATCCTCAGTAGTGGAAAATTTTAAAAATGAACTGAATTTTACTTCCCAGTCAAAACACAAATAAGTGTTGATTTAAAATAATGAATTGACAAAAGTAGAAGGTTGATCCTTATAACTGAAGCAATCTGTACAAAATCTCAGTAAAAATATCAATGCAAAAACACATACTGGACACTTATCTTCAACTACTATAGAACCCAATGACTACATTTTGTATCCCAAAAGAGACTGAAAGGCTATTAGGAACTCCATTGAAATATCATGATTGCTTTGAATTCTTGATTCCAGCCAAAGGTGTGGTTAAGATCCACTAGAAGTTTCTTCTCTGATATCATTTTCCTGGAAAAGACATCTATATTAGTCAAGTTTCTGGCTCTGGGACAAAATATTTGAGATAATCCACTTAAAAAGCAGGAAAGATTTATTTTGGCTCATGGTTTCAGAGGCTTCAGTCCATGGTTACTTAACCCCACCACTGTGGGCCTGCTGTGAAACATCATGGCAGGGAGCACCTGGTAAGGCAAAGCTGCTGGTGGCAGGGAAGTGAAAGAGAAAGAGAGGAGAAGAATGGATCTCAATATGTCCTTCAAGCACCCAGCCAGATGCCTAACTTCTACTAGGCCCTACTTCCTACAGTTTCCACTATCTCCCCAAAGCAACACAGGCTGACTACCAAGCCTTCAACACATGAGATTCAGGGGACCTTCAACACATGAGATTCAAGCTTTATTCAGATCATAACAGCTTCTGTCTCCCAACATCTCATCTACCTGCCCACCAGAGTCTCGACTTCACCCGTAGAAATGGAGTCCCCTTGGGTTAAGTATCATCTTCTATTAAGTCACAAATCTCTTCTAAAAATGTGTCTTAATGACCACGTAGTAGTGCCATATTGTAATTTTTTAATGTTCAAGTTGATCTCAGTTATCAATTACATTTTTATCTCTCAAATTCTGTTATTTCACATTTCATCATTCTCTTTGACTTTCTTTTTCTTGTCCTTGGGTTATTGGAGGATGGTAGTTGACAGCAGAGTCACAGTTGCTGAGATAAATATGAGCTTGAAATCAGAGCTTAGGGTCTAGGTTGGTTTGTTTGTTTGTCTTTTAATGAACCAATTTATTGGTAATTTTTCTGGCACTGGTTACCAAACTACATTTTATATAAGAATCACTTGTGAATCTTGTCGAAAAACAGGATTTTTGATTTTACTCCTCAAGATTCTGCTTCAATTTGTCTGAGCAGAGGCCAAGAATCAGCATATGTAGTAAAACTTGTACCCCCTACCCCACTCAGGGAGTCCAAGATCAGGCTGTACTCATGTCCTCAGAATTATGGCAGGATTGGGAATGCCTGATTGTGAAAGCAATTTCAGCACTGGGCAAAAAAAATCCAGACTTTATGACATGGTGACACCTGCTCAGAACCATGGTCTTTGTCACATTGTTGACAGGATTAAATGGGGCAGTGTAGAGAAAAGGTATGTGAGTATGATTGTGGGGTGTGGGTGTGTACAAATACAACACCATGTTTTCATCTGTGAAGCTACATACTTATAATTGATTTTCCTTTCCTCTCAAAAAGGAACCTTGCTTTGAATATATCTGTTTTAATAAACATGAGGATCTTTTAGAAATTACAGTTTAAATCTAATACTGCTAAAGAATCATTTCTAATTTTAAGTCTCATTAGTAGATGGGCTATTTATTGCCTTCTCCAAAAAGAACTGTTTCATCTTCTTATCTGGTTAAAAATGAGACTCAGGTCAAGCATAGAATCCAAACCCCAAGACAAACTTATTACTAGGCCGCTAAAGGAAAAATACAAGAACCATGATATCCAAGTGTACGTCGTGCTACTTGCCATAGATGAGTTTTTAATTGTGTGTGTGTGCTGGGGGGTAATTTAGCTCCTAGAAAGCTCTTAAGGCCTGGCAAATAGACTATACATAAATGAACCTTCTCCCCAGATCCTAAATATACCCAGACCTGTCTGCACCCCAATGTGAACAGGGAGTTCTAAAGATAGAACCCTAGATATACTCATTGATAAAAAAGAGTGATAGTTATTGTTGAAATAGAAATAAAACATTTCTGGTACAGATTCCTCAGAATTCTATTGCAATGTTCTAACTTTTATCATTTTCATTTCTTTTGAGAAATGATCGAAAGAGAAATGATCTTGAAAAATCAATAAGGATAATTGGTCAGAAAATTGGATCTCTTTGTCTTTGCTCATAAGAATTCACTTGTCAGGCTACAGTATAGTGAGAATGTTTCCAGTACTCATATTTTGTATGTCTAACACGTTTTGTACAATTATGCCCTGTGGTCACTTTGAAATGTTGCCTGCAGCCTGTGCCATGAAGGTTCAGTAGCAGCAGGGCATGAGCAGCTCACATGACGTGACAAGGGCTTGTTGTCTCTCCATCTCTAGTAATACAAATCGTGAAGTGTAAGTCTACTACTTTTGCTCACTAAAATCTCATTTATCCTCAGGGATCAGTATCCTACAGATTATTCACAACCAAATCCATGGGATTTTCGGCCCAGGTTCTCTAAGATTTGCTATTTTGGCTGAACAGGAAGGTCTCACAGAAAGTCACTCCTAAAGAAATTCTAACACTGATGGTTTACAGTCAGGTCTCTTCCTATTGCCATTGGCCATTCTCCCATCTCCTGTGCCACCCACTTCCATTTGGGACTATCATACATCCACCGAAACTCCTCCTTCCTCTTTATTGTACTCTGCATATGATCTTCAGCATTTTCCAGGTACCTATCAGTTACTTGCATCCCCTGGTGGTTGGAGAATCTAAAGAACTGTGATGGGTAGAGCACAAACATGTCAGGCTTGACTCAAGGGCAAGACAGAGAAGCTAGTGATTTCCTCATAAGCCTGTAGTGTGTGTGGAGGGGGCTTCTCTCTCCCTGTCCTGCCCACAACTCCCAGCTGGCTCACACACCACTAAAAGACTAAGCACTACAACCTGTAAAATGTGACAACCACGCAGACGGGGCTGAACTATGCATCTCTGAGTTTTGTTCTCAGGTCATTGGGAAGTTTTTTTCTGATTGTAAGGAAGAAAATAAATTACAGTTGGACTTGTAGGCTCTAAAAGGAAGAAAGATGGGGAAAACAAGCATTTTCTGAACTTGAAGCCATCCAGTTTCCCCTGGATGACTCAACCCCTGTTGGAGGGCCGGTGCCTGTGCACTGTGCTCATCTGATAAGCCAGGTAGGCCTGGCCGAGGATGGGTGTGCTCCCCAGCTGCAGGTGGCAGGACACACCTGGGCTGGCTTTGATCTATGTCTCCTTGGATTGCTGTAGTCACGTCTTCCCAAGCTGTCACTAAGCAGCTGATCCTGGTCAGCCAGCTGTATCTGACCAGGGACCTTCTCATAGCATCAGTCCCATATTGACTGCAACTTTAACAGTTGAAAGTCCGGGACAATTTAGGCTGGACTAAGGTAGGCGAAATGCCCGGGCAAGTCACTGGGGAGGGTTTGGGAAACACCATGCAGCCACCCACAGCTCTTCTGAAAGTTGTATGGCCCCAGTGGACACTGTTGGTGCATAAGGGGGCCAGGAAAATCCAAGTCAGAGGGAAGCCTTGGGGATCAAAAGACGCCTTGCACAGTGTTTGAATCAGAGGGAGAAAAATAAAGCAAGAATGGATAGTGAAAAGGCCTTCTACTCCTGGATCCCTACTTATCTGGCCAGCAGAAATGTTCCCCAGCACACTTTTGTCGTCTTTGACCAAAACTGTTAACAGCATTACAACTTTTCACATGACTTCACAGGAGAGCAACCATTTGTGGCACACAGGAGAAATGTGTAGAAAAACCAAGATGCACCTCCCTGGGCACCACCTCACAGCCTTTCTCCCTCCTGCAAGCACAGCCTGGAAGCTGCCCTGCCTGCCTCAGTCTCCTACCAGGGTAAGTAGAGCTAGAGACCAAGTACTACTTCCGGTGCACGGGGGATTTCCAGGCCCACGTCACGCAGCCCTGAGACATACAGTGTCTGGGACATTAGAGGGTTCTGTGGGAAGCCCCGTGGCCCCT
Organism: Hystrix cristata; assembly: GCA_004026905.1. NCBI lineage: Eukaryota > Metazoa > Chordata > Mammalia > Rodentia > Hystricidae > Hystrix > Hystrix cristata. Next base: position 70,736 of record PVJO010001200.1, read on the forward strand.
CCCGCGGTCTCAGAGCCGGCGCTCTTTCCCAGCCAGCAATCGGGCAGCGAGGAAGACACTCACCTGCAAGCTATTTCTCTTGGGACTCGGCCTCAGCAGCTGGGCTCCTCAGAGGGATCTCTCCCAGAACATCCTGAGCGTGACCGGGGATGATGAAGAGCTAAGGTCCCCCTCGAGGGCTGCTAGTAATTCATTTCACTAGTGGAACATAAAGGTGACTGTGGTTTGGAGAGTTTCTTGGATGCTGAGAAGGCGGACAAAGGTGAGCAGACGCATACCTGACTGATGAGGGTGGCGGCCAGACTACCGGGAAGCGTGGGCGTGGTCGCTGGCAGGAGCCACTTTCTTTTCTTTTTCTAGGGAGTAGGATTTCAGAGGCAACTCCCCCCGGAGCTGGAACGTCCAGGAACTGTGGAGTGGAAGGAGGGTGCGTGAGCATGTGGCTGTGCTTGTGCACACTTGTGGCCCTGGTGTGTGCAAATGCACCACCAGGTTTCTCCTAATAAGTTTAGAACTGGTTTCCCTTTAATGAAACTTACATTGTACAGGAAAGAGGTTACAAGAGCTTTGGGATTTTCTTCAGGAAGTAGCATGAATTAAAAATGTGTAGAAAAACCAAGTTGGTTCCATTTTTTTTCAAAGGCACTGGAATCCTCTCCCCACCTCAAACAAAATCTTATGCTACAGCCCCAAATTATAAATGGGATCAAAGCAAAGCTCCTCTGGTTAGAGTGTTCATTTGCCCAGAGACCCAAATCCTACACTGACTCTCCTTTTTATGGGGAGGAAGGGCCAGAAGCACCCAACAGCAGGTCCCCAAAGCCCCCAGAACAAAAATCAAACACATCTGTGGAAGTGTTGGAAGAGACCTGGCTTTCACATTAGACCAACCTTGGTTTGGAAAGCAGTGAGGACACTGACCATTCATTAATATATCTGTACCTCATTTTCCCCATCTGTAAAATGGAAGTAATAACACTTATGCTTTAGGACAAAAGAAAACATGCCAAAGAAATGTAGAGTCTTTACACAGACCAGGCCAGGAGGAAAAAGTAAACGACCCAAGGAGATTTCTCTTTGCTCAAAACTTGTATGGCTGTTACCATACTCTTTTCCCAATAGCATGTGAAAGCACTGCTTATTATCTTCTCTCTAAATCAGGACAATCAAGATAATAAATTGACAGCTCACCAAATCACAGAGAGTATTTGTAAATCATCTTCCAATAAGGGCTTTCGGTCCAGCATATATAAAAATCTCTTACAATTCAACAACAAAAAGATGAAATAGGCAAAGAACTTGAACAGTCATTTCTCCAAAGAAGAAATGGTCAACAAATGGTCAACAAAAACATTAGTCATTTCCATTTGTAATGCAAATCAAACCCACAATGAGACCCCCCCAATCCCCAGGAAAGCAATAATAATAATGCAGAAAACAGCAAGTGTGGTGAGTATGTGGAAAATTTGGAACTCTCATACACTGCTAGTGGAAATGTGAAACGGTACAGCCTCCATGGAAAATAGTTTGGTCATTTATTAATAAGTTAACATAAAATTATCATATGACTCAGCAATTCCACTCCTGGGTGTATACCCAAAAGAACTAAAAACAAGTATTCAAAGAAAAACTTGTACACAAATGTTCATAACAGCTTTATTCACAAAATCCAAAAGGCAGAAACAGCCCAAATGTCCATTAAAAAATGAATGGACAAACAAAATAAGGCGTCTACATACACTGGGTTAGAAATCAGGTTAGAGTTTGCCAGAGGCTGGAGGGAGGTAGGACTAGAGAGTGACTCTCAGGGGTACGGTTTTCCTTTCAGGTGATGAAAACCTTCTAGAACAAGGTGGTGGTGATGGTTTAACAATATCATGGACGCACTTAAAGCCACTAAAATGCACATTCTTAAATGCTTACAATATGACTTTATGTTATGTGCATTTTGCTATAATAAAGAAGACAATTATCCACCTAGTTAAAATGTAGCCTATGTACTTTCTAAAGTGGTTTGGAAGGCTTCATTTTCCTTTCTTCTTTGACCTTACATGGGTAACAGAACAGCCCTGAAGTGCCGGGAAGTTCCTGCTAATGGAGTCTCACACTTGCTTTGGGCTCACGTCCCTCTCTAAAGCTAAACATCTTCTCGGAGAACATCAGTGCCGCTCTTCTCGAGTGACTTAAAAGGGAGCCTTCTGGGAGTCCAGCCAAGAGCCTGTGGGGCCCCTACCAGGCTCCCCAGCTGATTGCTGTGGCCCTGGCTCATCCTGGTTGGGGGATCTGCCCACACCCCAGGCCTGGACTTGCCCCGTGTTCCTGTTAAGCCTTCTCTTCTCCTGCTCCTCTCCTCAGAAGGGAACCTGTTGAGAACTGTGGTCTCAGGGATACTTGAGATTAGGAATGTCACCCAGCTCTCAGGGAGGTTTTGGAATCCTGTGGGTTGAGTTTTGCCCAGATACCACCCCTTTGGCCACTTTTGCTGTTGCTGTCATTTTTAATTTGGGGAGGTGGGGTCACTGTACCCCTTTGCACAGCTTTCGTCTGGGAAATCTCGGAGCTCTTTACTTCCATTCTCTTCCGTCATGTCCCTTTGGGCAATGATCATTCTTCTGTATTCCAAACTAGAAAAGCAAAACTCTTGGTGAGGGAAACCAATTCTATTCAGCCAAGCACAGGATCCTCACTGGGGAGGGAGCACCTGCCTGCCCACCTGCAGGACCTCACCTCACCTCTGCCTGCTGCACATAAATACTTGTCCTGCTTTAAGGTACCTCCTGGGTCCCCAACTCTTAAAGAGGGAATTGACTTGATCTTGCACTTCTATCTTCATCTGCTTCCTACTTTATCATTTGACAGCCTAAATTTAGTTTAGCACCCCATCTTCACAGTGCAGACTTCCAGTGTGCCATCAGAAGCAGAAATTGGAGGAGGAGACATTGCAGAAGGATGGGAGGTGCCTATAAGGACCAGTAAGGAGGAGGAGGAGCCTCCTTCTCAGGAGAGTGGGTGATGACATTCCCAGGCTGCCCTCTGAAACAGCACAGACTCTAGTACTACAGGATCCCTCTGAACCAATGAAAGGGAGGCACAGAGCTGCCTGCAGTGAAATAACTCATCAGCTCATTCCTTCCTACCGCCATTCAGCAGTATGGTCTGTTGGCACAATGCACAGTACTTGTTAACCGCTCCCGGGAAAGAAAGAGCCACTCATTCTGATTAGCTGTCAGAACTAATTTTAAGCCGTGTTATTATATGGTAAAGAGGAAAAAGGAAATCCAAGGAAACTGTACTTAAGACCAGTGCCTAATCAGGTTTTTTCCCCTTCATCTGTTTCATACAAAAGCTGCCTGGAATTACCAGTGTGAGCCATTTCATTCCCCTCTTCAAGTGTTAATTAAATGTGATATTTTAAAATATACACTCCTCTCTCCAGGTAGAACCAGCTGAGCCCTTTGTAAGTTGCTCAGTGCCCACTGGTTTCCCCCAACAGCTCTGCCTCATTGCCTGGTACCTCCAATTCCCCTGTTGGACCACAACTCCAACAGAAATAAGTGTAGAGTAATTATTTCTGCCAGGGAATGCTCCTCCTAAAAGAGGCTGGCCTGATTTGAGGGTGGGTATGTGTGTACTTGAAAGAAAGGCGTATTATATTATCAGGCCTCCTTTGTTTTCCCTCTTGTGCTACCCACTGACTCCCCAAGATGTCACTGGCAAACATGACACCATTTGCTTTTGTTCTCTTTACAAATATTTTCCACTCAAGCCCTTTTTCTTACTTACAACTGCTGAGTGTCTCACTGTGGAAAGAGACTGTTCTAAACCAAGAGGCTGAACACACTCAGCTTGCGTGGTTTTGATTTAAGGAACATTTACTAAGCGTTTGGTCTGAAACTCCTCAGAATCCGAAGCAGCTTGCAGTCTCTTGGATCCTTGAAGGCAACTCAAATGGCAGATACGTGCACGAAAGGCAGGATTTGGTAGTGAAATGGGGAGACCTGCAACTCCAGTTCATCTGTCTGCCGTGACTCTTCCAATCACATAATTGTCCACTCAACAAATAACTGCTGAAAGCCTACTATGTGCATGGTGGGCGAGTCTGGGCCACCAAGGCTGACCATTCGACCCGAGGAGAGTGCTTATTACAATGAACTTCTAAAGAGCTGAGCCCTCTAATAGGAGATTTTATTGGGTTAAAAAACAATAATGTGAATTATTCATTAGCATACAACAATCCCCAGCCCCCAGCTTATCCTCAGGGCTTATAAGTCCCAGAAATCGCAGATCCTACCAGCCCTGTACATACCGGGTTTCTTCCCTGCAGATACATACATTCATTTTTCACTTAAGGGAAGCATTTAATAGCTTCTCTTGACATACCTGAATTCCTACCATGACCGCTCTTCCACTTTTATAGACACTATTAAGTAAAATAAGAGTTAATGGAATTTAAGTGCTGCTACACTGTGACAGTCAATCTGATAACTGAAATGTTTACTGAGTAACTAATGGGTGCATAACTTATACCACAGGGATACACTGGACAAAGGGATGATTCATGCTCCAGGTGAGACCGAGTAAGACAATGTGAGATTTAATCAAGATACGATTTAAAACTTATGAATTGTTTCTGAGATTTTCCAGTTTTCAGATCTCAAATGACCCTAAGTAAATAAAGTCCAGAAAGTGAAATTGTGGATGGGGGGTGGCTACTGCCGTGTAAGTTTTATTCATTTAAGCATTTTTACGTATACCTCATGATGAGCATTATGATGGGTATTCTTTTGAGACAGGCTTTATGTGTTCCATAGACTTTTGTGGCCATCTTGAGATTTGTCATTTGACTGGAACCTCCAACACAATGTTTTCACTCGAGTTACATGGTCACTTTGGTGGTCCCAACCTGACTAAAGGTGGCAAGCACACAGTATGTATTTGGAGAGGGTGATTTTTATATCAACCCAGGGAATTCAGACTATAAAGTATTTGTGGAATACCTAGAGATTCATGATACAGAATTCAAGTAACAGGATGAGTTATTGTCTTAGTTACTGTTATCTTGTTGCTGAGACAAAATACCAGACACCCAAAGTGTTAACGGAGGAAAGATTTGTTTAGCTCACAGTTTGTAAAGGTTTCAGTCCACAATCAGCTGGATCCAAGGCAGGGTGGCATGGCAGACAGAGAGAAGGCAGCAAGGTAATCAAAGAACCTAAGCAGATTCTTTCTGCTGCTTCTATTTTATCCAGGCTGCCAGGATTAGGGCAGAGCCAAAGCAATTGGTGGACTGATTTAGTAATCACACACTCTTAAACCCAGCATCCCACACTCCAGATTCGGCCACCTCTGAGAAAAGCCTCATCTATGATGGAATGAGTCACTGAGGGGACATTTAGGCACAAACCATAATAGTTATGAACAGTGAAATGGAGTACAGTGAACTTATGTTGATAAAATGGCCAAGTTCAAACAGATTCGAGAAAGTATATGGTCAGAGGTATTATATTTGTTTAAAAAGAAGAAAAAGGTAAAATAATACACCTGGGCCTCAAATTTGTGTACAACTGACTAACCTAATTAAACATGTGCAATATGAAAAAGATTATCACAAATTTGTCTCCTGGTGGTAGAGTTTGCTAAGTGCCCTGAATCAAGACTGTGAGTCCCAGGAGTGGCAGCCTGCATAAAAGAAGAGGAGCGTCACATCCCAGAACTAGACTGCGCAGCACTTAGATCCAGGGCACTCACAATGGGAGGGAGAAGCGGGAGTCGGTTTGTCAGGATCAATCTGGGTTTCTGAGTCCCAGTCCCCAAACCAAACAAGTTAAGCTTGGGGACTGAAATCTGTCTTCTCCTAAAGGTGTCTTCCATACACAGCCATCCAGAGGTTTCTAGACTATAAAAGAGTATTCATTCATTCCTTGAGCAGAAACACTGAGTTAATGCAATTCCCTGCATAGGAGGGCAGATGGTGGAGGCATGTGGGGGCATTTGGACAGATGGGCATTTCCAATCTCTGAATTCAGTCATTTGGTTTCCTGACTACTCTTACGAGAAATTGGGAAGGATGGGAGGTGAGAAGAATCCAGGCATATTTTTATTTAAATAATGACTTTGTCAAGACAGGCCCTGGGGGTTTATGTAGCACTCACTTGCAGAGGATGCTCACCAGGCAAGAAAATGAAGTCAGAGGTGACTTCCACCCGTGTTCCCCTGGGGGACTTCGCAAACTTCTCTCCTACCTTTCCTCATCCCCTATGACTATCACTTATCTTAAAAATCAAAAGCAGCTTTTGTTCAGGCAAAAATCAATGTTACTTATTTGCAAACATCTCCAGTGGTACTCAAGCTAAAAGGACTTTCTCCAAAGCTGCATCAGCCGGGACTCCCACCACAACAGAAGGGATGAGTCTGTTCTCATTAGACACTTTCAGAAAGATTTGCCTTGGGCAGGTGTATTGGGCAGAGGCTGAGAACTTGTTTCACTAGACTTGGAAAACTTGGGGGGAATTTAAATCTTGGGATTAACTGAAGATGAATAATACAAAATTAGAGTGAGCTTGCCTTGATGTTCCCACCAGGGACACATCCATCTCATTAGGTCACCCTGCATTTGAGACCTCAAGTGAACTTCCCCTTGGCTGGAGACGGTTATGTGGCAGAGCAGTACTTCCCACACTTAGTGTGCACACAAGCCACTTGGAGCCTGGTTCCAATGCATCTTCAGTAGTTTTGAGGAGTGCCCAAGGTTCTGCGTTTCTAACCAACTTCCAGATAATGCCAATGCTACACAGGTCATGCTTTGAACCTCAAGTGTGTGGTGGATTTACTCAGTTGGAAATGGGCCAACAGATAATGGGTTCAGTCCAAGTTCTTCTAGACTTCGTACAAGTTGCTTAATCTCATGGAAATTCTGAGTTTTCAATCTATAAAATAACAATAGTCATATCTGCCCCTAAGTATTGTTTTAAGAGTGCAATGAGACAAGCAGTAATACACTGCTCGGTGGTCTTGAGGTTGGGGGTGGTCAACAAAAGTGCCTGCTTAGCAGCATAGACTGACCGACTGACCTCCTGTGGGCTTTCCCCAGCAGAACTGAGAAGAGGAAGATGCGGGCAGCCCGGCTCCTCTGTGACCACCCCCATTGCTGCAGTGAGGGATAAGTGAAGGTGAAGACATCACGGTGCCGCCACCAGCAACCACTTGAGACTCTGTCCCATGGAAAAAGGGACAGCAACTGTGTCCCCTCTTCATTTCTCATTAAAGGATGGAAAGTAGAAACTGCTACTTTAACTGAGATGTTAGAATCTATATATTCACAAGGCAGATGAAGCCATTCTCTTCTAAAATTAAAAGTGCTAATTCATGGAAAAGACCTTTGAGATCTCAGGTCGTATTATCAGGGAGCTTCAGTGTTAAAAAGGACCCCCTGGCCACGTGCCGATCGTGCTGAATTGGTAAAGGTCTTACAGTTCATCTGAATGGACGTGGCTCACCTGGGTTAAAGTTAAACGTGAGTGCTCTGAGAAACCCTTTGGGTAGAGGTTAAACAAAAACACATTCCCCCGAATAATCATTGACTTTCTAAACCAAATTCCTACCAAGCCCCTTATGATGTTCTGCGAGGTTTCTTTAAATTATTTTTCACTTTGGTTTTCTGCCAGAAATGAATGCGGATGCCTCAGCTACCTCATAAGGAAAACCTGTTCTCACAAGTTTTCTCGCACCACTTGGCAGAGAAAAAAGCTTGGGTAGAGGCTGAGAACTTTCACATATATGCAGAAAGCTTGGGAATTCAGCCATCTTGACTTACCGCCCACCACCGACAGGAAACTTCGGCAAACTCTGAAAGCCAGGATCTCAGATTCCTCTGCTAATCAGAAAAGGGAGAACTCCACAGCCTCCGACTTCATCTTTGGAGGAAATGTCAGATTGTTACGAAGCCGGGCCATTTTAGAATCGCTCAGGATGAGGAGGGAGTTCAGAAGGAGTTTCCAGTCCTCATGTTGCCCTCACTCCCTCCCAATCTCCATCGGGCGGGGGAAGTTCTCTCAGAAAATCGTACCTCCAGGAAAACGCCAAATTGGGACTAGGAGGGATGAGGGGTACGACAGAAAGGGGAGCAGGAAGAGCAACTGTATTTTGTTGGGCCACTCTTATGTGCTTGGGCGTCCACAAGAAATAAGAGAAGGGTGCGCTCTACAGTGAAAACAATGGAGACGTTGGGATCTGGAACTGGACGCGGACTGAGACTGTCTTCGCATTACTCATAAGTTAATAATTTCCCTAGGAGTGGGAGTTTCTTGAGGATGTTTGGGATTTATTTTAAGGCGTGTAGAGCTTTGAAATAGCATAGTTTCTCCTCTGCTATTTTCATGGTAATCAGAAATTTCAAACCTGGCCATTTAAAAACCCACCCACCTTCAACAGATGCAGACAAATTACTTGGAAACACACAGGAAACCTCTCACACTCATTACAGAGCTTATTTGGGACATGTGAATTTCATGGGAGAATTCAGCTCACCACCTTCCTGGGATGCTGTGTGTTGATTCCCTTGTAACTCGAAATGGTGGGATGCTTACTACGTGTGACCCAGCGGCGACTCACACCTATCAGCACCACTTGTGCTGAGTCTCTTCTCACACTCAGAGCTGTAGAATGTGTAAGTATATGTATAAATTGAGCGGCATTTGGTGTAAACCTACCAGGTAGACATCACTGCACAAAGAGTGAGAAGGAAATAAGGTATGAGAAGATTTGACTCTCTCTGACTGGTCAAACAGATTTATGAAAAATTATACAGGGAGAGAAATTCCAATGATACATCTGTATCTCTCTCATATCTGCCCATGTTCCCAGGTAATCCAAATGCAAACTGAACTGTTTGTTGTTGTTATCACAGATAATTTTATTCCAGGTGTAAATACTCCTAAAAGACACACAAAAATGACTGCAATGTGACTACATGAGTCTGACGCAATAATGCCCAATAAATCACGGCACATAGGAAAAGTGAATAAATTGCTATAGTTTGGATCTTAAATATTTCCCCAAAAACACATATATTGAAGGCTTGGTCCCAAGCCTAAGGTATTACTGGGAGGTGTTGGTATGTTTAAAGGTGGGTCCCAGTGGACATAAGTTAGGCCACTGTGGATACTAAGACCCCAGCCCCTTCCTATCTGTCTTTTTTGCTTCCTGGCCACCAGGATATATGGCATTGCCACAGGCCCAAAGCAACAGGACTGAGTGACCACAGACAGAAGACTCCAAAATTATAAGCCAAAACAAATCTTTTGTCCTTATATGTTTTGCCATAGTGACAGAATGCTAACACATAAATGTTAGCTTCTATTATCATCATACCATTATCTGTATTTCTATAATCAAAGACCTCTAAGTCTAATAAGGTAGATGCCACCTACATATTTGTAGAAAACATAAGACACAGAGTATATTGTTGACAAAGATAAAATCCTATAGGAGTTCAGAGAAAGAAAAATATTTTCTGGCTGTAATAACTGAAGACATAATAAGGAAGCCCAATACCTTGTTCCCCTCATTATTGTGTGTCTGAGGAGGCCATTACATTACTGAACGCCATACCTGACACTCACAACCTAAAGGAGGACAAGTTTAATGTAGCTCATGGCTTCGGGAGATTCAGTCCATGGTAAGCTGGCTCCAAAGCAGGACCATCATGGCAGGACCATGTGGTGGAGCAGAGCTGCTTAGTCCATGGAGGCCTGAGAGCAGAGCAGGGGAACCGTGCCAGAGAAGAAAGAGTGACCATAACCAAGGCCACATGTCCATCATCCACCCAGGCATACCCAAGAGCATGCTCTACCTACTTGCTAGGCATTTCTTAATCCAATGAAGTTAACATTTTAGCATTAACAGTCACAACCATCAAGTAAGAGTTTTGCAAAGCATGGAACTGTAATTTGCTCTTCAGTACAAGAACCCAAAGTGCTTCTTATTTCCTTAATAATGCAATGTGTCTCTATGCACAGTTAATTGACTCTACTTCTTATAAGATTCATTTGTATCTTTAGTCATATAATTCTTATATAAGGGATTCTCTCGTCATGGTTTGCCTAGTGTTTAGCTGGTAGAAGTATAGGACTTCACAGGTAATTCTGCAGTCATTTTATCTTTCTCTTCATGACTTCATAAACTTTGTATCTCTCATCAACCTTTCTGCGGTCTGAATAAAGGATTTTAAATGTGTCAATTGTTTTTCCTAAAGTAATTCATCCAGTCAGTCCGCTCTTTTATTGCCTTCTGATGGGTCCCTGCAGGTCGCAGTTCTCATTTTTAAAGTAAGACAACAGAATGGTGCCCTGAATTTCTCATGTAGCTGTGTCTCGCTTTGGTTCGAAAAATGTGATGATGCTTTAATCTGATTACAAAAAAAAAATCTCTGCGTTGGCATGAGCTAGGGGGCCAGCCTCAGGTTGCCAGGGAACTATGTGTGTTACTGGCTGCAGAGCAAGGTTATAAAGAAAAGAAATAATGCTTAGTTATAAATTGATCATCGCTTCTTATGTAGTTGCCCAAAAAGAAATTGTTTTAATATGATTAATCTCTAAAAAGTCTTTTTACTCCTTGTGCCTGAGACTATAACGATCAAATTATTCATTGAACATCACTTGTGTACTCGGCTTTGTGCTCGCAGCTAGGAGGAATGATATTTTTAAAAAGCATACACAAGTCCCTTGTCCTCGAGAAGTTTTAAATCTACTTGGGACAATATGGAACACAGGAGGAGGGCGCATGATCCAGTATAATATGTATACTAAACATTCTGCAGTAAGCTGCAGGCAAAAGGCGCTTGTAAGAGCTCAGAGAGGAGGGAGATCAGTGCTGACCAGAGTAGTCAGGTTAGGGGCGTGTTTAGGGGCTGAGGGAAGCTCTTTCCATCCACGGTGTAGAGCAGAGCCAGCCTCCTGCCATAGGACCAACTACGCCCGAGCCTTTAGAAATAAAAGTCACAAGCAGGCTGCTTGTCTAATGAACACACTGTGCATCCTCACATGTTTTCAAAGGGGGCGACTATAAAGACTGGATTTCTGTGAGCACTTTCATCCTTTCCGCGTTACTCTTGAGCGGATCCAAATGATCAGTCGCCTCTCCCTGAGGAAAATGTCTGAGTTATCTTGTCAGGGATGATCAAAGTTTCCCGCCATCCTCATCCTTCGCACAAAGGAGAGGGGGATGTTTCTCAGCTGAGAGGGAGCAGGTCTGGTCACATCCTCAACATGAGTTGACTTGCCAAAAAAATTAGACCTGCCCTCTTTGGAAACAGTGATGCAGCAGCAGTGCGAGCACCCATTTCACATAATGATTGACTGTTTTCTCTTAATAGGAATTACCCTGCACCACAAGGCAAATTAGAATAACAGGGCCACAGTGAATGCAAGTGGGGCTGATCCGAGGGCTGCCATCTTGAATTCAAATCTCGCAGCCTCTCTGCATGACAACCTGTGGGGGAATCTCCCTGGGAACAGACACCACCACAAGGTTACTGCTACTGGTGGGAAAGGTTTGGGGACTGAAAAGTTGTGACCTGCACACCACATACTTTATGGAGAGGCTCTCTTTCATCTGTGGTGGCAGACAGAGAACCATGCAAGTGTCTGTAACCAGCATAAACACTCTGACAATGAAGCCTGGATCAAAGCCTGGTGGCTGGGCAGACACCTCATTGCCACTCACTCCATACGCTCATTCATCTAACCATCATTTGCTGCACGCCCGTGACCTGCTGGGCACCTCTGCAGGAGCCACCCAAGCAAAGACAAGCAGAGCCCTAAACCTGGGGAGTCCCAGACATGGACACACACAAGCACACACACACACACACACACACACACACACACACACACACACACACACAATGAATTCAGTACGGGGAGAGTGACAGTACAGTGATAATGATATCAGAAGGAGGAGCTACCAGCTCCACGTAGCTAGCATATGACAGACAAGACACCTTCTGAGCTGTTGTGTCTTGCAGGATAATGTAGAGTTCAGGCAGAGAAATGGAAGAGGCGCTGAAGTACATAAGGAATTGCGAATGGTCCTATATGGATGGAGTACAGGGTCCAGGGCACTGGGGTGGGATGCTGGCAGTAAGTGATAAAAATCCAGCTGAAAACTAGGCTGAATGCAAACCCTCCGAAAGGCTTTAGATATTCCACTAACCTCTGGAGTCAAGTGGAGGGTCATTGGCGTTTGCTCGCTGGGAGGGAAACATGATGAATGGAGCCCCCGTGTCTGACAATTGACCCTGTGGCCAGGGATTCATGGCTGGTGCTATCTGAGGCAGGAAGAGCAGTATCAGGCCATTACAAGAGGGATTGTGGGTGCATGAGGAAGAGACAGGACTCCAGGTTGAAAGGGAAAGCTTCCCAGCTGATTCTTACTGCCATGTGGCTCTCATCCTCCATTCGGCCACTCTTCACTCCAGTGTTTTCTCATCAAATCTTTATGGAGAAGGTATCACGTGCAAGACACCACAGATACAAAACAGATACAGTTTTACCCTCTTAGAGTTTAGACTCTAATTAAATTAGCAATTAGACCCAAACTAAATATCACACCTGAAACATCACACTCTAAAGCTGTAGTCCCCAATCTTTTTGGCACCAGGGACTGGTTTTGAGGAAGATGGTTTTTCCACAGACCGTGGGAGGAGGGATGGTTTCTGGATTAGATTCTCCTAAGAAGCACACAACCTAGATCCCTCACGCATGCAGCTCACAACAGCGTTCACAGTCCTGTGAGACTCTAATGCTGCAGCTCATCGGACAGGAAGTGGAGGTGAGGTGGTTAATGCTAGTGGTGGGAGTGGCTGCAAATACAGAGGAAGCTTCGCTTGCTGTCTGCAGCTCACTTCCTGTCGTGTGGCCTCGTCGGGGATCCCTGCTCTAAAGCATGCTAAAATGGTTCTCTTCAATCTCTAGTTGTGTAACTTCTAGTATCTTACCTATTTTCATAATGGCGGCATCCTTTTCGGGGTCTAGAACAATTCCTGGTATTGAATAAATTATTTGCCGAATAAGGGAAGACACAAAGGAATGTATGCAAAAAAGAGATTTCACCCCCTCTCCCAAGTTGTCAGCCCCATGGACCCCCTCTGGCTGTCAGGCTCCGTCTCTGTCTGTGCTCACGGGGAGAGACAGCCTATGTAGTGGAAAGGGTTTGGATTCTGCGATCCCAAGAATCTCCTTAGAAGGCAATTTCACCTCCTTAGCTGGGGAGAGTGGAGCCAGTTTGTTAAGTAATCTGAGTCTTAGTTTCCTTATTTTAAAAATAGAGGTGAGTCAGAAGTGGTGGTGCATGCCTGCAACCTCAGCGCTCTGGGAGGCCGAGGCAGGAGGATCCCAAGTTCAAGTCCAACCTGGGCAACTTTGCCACCTGGCGAGTAAAGAGACAGAGAAAAAAAAAAGATGAAATCTACCCTTCTAGGTCAAAATATAAAGGGCCCAAGGATTTAAGAGTAAGAATTAAATAAAATGGCATACATCCACGCTAGTTAAAACTTAGTGTTAGGATTTTGTTTAGTCCCCATTTCAACTTACTGCCTGTAGAGAATATGAAAGAACATCAAAGTCGATCCCTGTTCGTGAGCCTCAGTCCTGCGCAGTCAGAGAGAAATGCAGAGGTTCTGGGGCACTGGGAGCAAGGAATGTGCGCAGTCCAGGCCGGCCCCCCAGTGTCAGCCCTCCTGCCTCGGTCTCCTGGGGCAGGACTAAGGTGCGCCCTGGAGGGCTGCGCCACGATGACACAGGAATGTTGATAAGCAGGACTGTATCAGAGGGAGGTGAGGACAGACCAGAGATAATGGCTGGATGAGTACTGCAGGGACGCGGGCACTGTAGGTAGAGAAAAGATAAGATGAAGGCCTCATCAAGCTTTATTAAAAATTAAAAAGGTAAGCCAGGGATGGTGGCGCACGGCTGTAATCCCAGCACTCGGGAGGCTGAGGCAGGAGGGTCTCTGAGTTCAAGGTCAGCCTGAACTACATAGTGAGAATTGTCTCAAAACAATCCCTATTCATGCCACTTTTCTGCTCTCAGCCAGGAAAGGAGCAGATCCCAGGCCGGGCAGCTCCTGTAGCCTGGTCCCAGGGTCAGGACACAGGAGTCAGCAGACACAGGGTGCAGGGCCGGCCAGAGCCGGGGCAGCCAGGCAGCAGCCCTGGGAGCAAGGCACGATTGTGCTCATAAGCTTCTGAGGTGTGGGAGTTATTTGTCATCACAGCAAAAACTAATACATCTACATACACCTCATCTCAGTGAACTGTAACTTGTACACTTACATGTGCTCCGTTTTTTCCCATTGTCATTGCCTGACTGGCAGGTCAGAGGGCTCTCTCCCATCTCCCTGTGACTAAATCCCGTGTTCAGCGCAGAAGCCAGCACCCCTAATGGCTCACTGGAAGTCATTTCTCCAAGCTTAGCACCCAAAGCACTTTGGCTGTCTGATTTGTAGTCATCGCTTTTTATCTGTCCTTTGTGATTTTTTTACATGCTTCTTGTAGCACTTATGGTTAATTTCCCAACGTCTACTCCGTCAGAAATGGTTAGTCTGTGCCAAAAGCTGTAATACCAACTGTTTACTAGTGATAGTTTGAGCAACGGTCTTAGAATCAATGAACAAATAAGGTAAAGCTGTGGAGGGTTTCTAGGAAAAGTTTTTCTGCTTCCAAAAAATAAAATAGGAGGGAGATACAGTCAGTTCTCCCCCATTCTTTCTTTCTCTGCACTGTGAATGTGTGAGGATTAAACAAACCCAAGGGAGAAGAGCCCAACATAAACAAGCAGGAGGAGTGTCCCCTCCCGAAGGGACGCCCAGAGGGCTGCAGCACCCAGAGGGCTTTGCCTGAGAAAGACACTCTAATAACTTCTCCTATGAATAAGTACAAAGAAGGCTTTTCAGGTTATTGTTTAAGTTTGGGCTACAAGATCTTTGAGTAAAATATAAGAAGACAATGATGATTATTGGAGCCTGGAAAGTTAGTGGAAACCCTGAGTCAAGGTCCTCATGTATACTTTTAAAAAAGCAAGTGAACAAACAAATCATTAAAGGAAACAAATACCACCGACAGGGAAAAAAATGGAGAAAGAATTTTCCAGAACAAAAATTGTAAAATCCTGGTTTTGGAAGTCTTTGTAAACTAGATTAAAGATTATATAGATTTTCATCTGTACAGGAAATCTAGGCTTAGTTCTTCCATCAGATTCCAGTGAGTGTGGCCAAGCCAAATAAGAATGGAAACCAAAATTACTGACCAAAGACCACGCGCTAAAAAATAGTAATTTAGAATATGAAATAAAATCGACAGATGTTTCTGGTATTCATAAAGCATCTACATTTAGAAGTCTCATATTAAGTCTTTGGAAGAACATGGGATTACACTTCGTCAGCCCAGGTTGAGGCAATTATTTTCCTCTTGTTTCAGGGGGCTGTACAGAGGTCCACTTATTATCGCCAGTCTGTGTTTTGAGCAAACACAGTAGGTGACACTTCTTGGGGACCTATTAGGAATGTGAGTTTATGATCTTGAAGTGCCAATATGGAAAATAGTCTTTGGGGTTGTTTTAATGCCTCTGAATTGTTCAGCTTCCTAGCATAGAATATTTACAATTTCCAATCTTTCTAGTACTTTAATAAAGTGAATGAAGTTTCGTAGAGTTTTGGTTTGCTGGTCATTGCTCTGAGGATAGAGGCATTTGAGTTTTCATACCTTGGAAGAAAAAGGATTATTACAAAACCCATTACATGGTTATTAATTCCTGGCCTCCTTCACTCTGAAAAAGAAGAGAAACTCAGTTTTCTCTTGATCTGTGATCCATTTTTTCCCCCACTGTAAATCCCAAATGCAGAGGAGGGTAATAGAAGCAGGAAGACTATGATTACAGTACTAGTAAATAGAAGTTCATGTGTAAGTAAGCAATATACATAGTGGCAGGAAAACTGTTCTACAACTATTTTTTTTCCTTTGCACTATTGAAAAAAATTGCTTTGTTCAAATGAAATGGTATGTCCAGTATGACGGCCCACCTGAGGAATCAATATTCTGTTGCAAAAGGGCAGTTACCCATCCTGTCCCGGACACAATGAACGATTCTCAGTTAGCGATGTGCTTGGTCTATAAAAGGAACATAATCTCAAGCTAGCTGTTCAATTGGTGCAAGATTAGAAAATTTTACGTAACATTTCTGACTTTGGTAGTCACTCTCAAGGAAGTGAAAAAACAAAATCATTCTTTATTCTGTAACTCAGTCTACAGCTTTTGAAAATGAATACATGGAGTCATGTCATCCGGCTATAAAAAACAGTAAAGTCTTGTCTTTTGTGGCAGCATGGATGGAACTGAGATCACTGTGTTGGGCCAGGTGACCAGACCCAGAAGGATGGATGCCGCGTGTTCTCACCCATCTGTGAGAATCAGAGTCAATCTTGTGGACGAATAGGGTGGAACAGTGGTCACCAGGGATGGAGAGACGCTGAGATCGGGAGTGAGGGAGGAAGAGGTCAGCAGGATGGCAACATGCAGCAGAGTGCGGGGAGTTTGCTCTGGTTTTCTGTAACACAGTGAGGTGACTATTGGTGACGGTGATCTGTGATGTATTTTTGGATATAACTAGAGGCACAAAAGGACTCCCTTCCCATGAAGATGATCAATATTTGAGAAGAGGCTTCTTGCCCTGATTTGATCGTTGCACATTGTGTACATGTATTGAGTTATCATATTTTACTCCGTAAAGATGTACAAATACTGATTCAATCATAAAAAAGAAGAAAGGGAACACATGATATTAAGACAGTCTCAGCACTCGGTGTAAAGAAAGGCAGGCCAGTTGTTCTCCTTTGCTTATTTCCTTTCTCAGAAAACACTAACTGTTGCTCGCTCAATACCCATTTTACAGACCCTGTGTTCTTAGTACACAGTTATTGAATCACAGTTTTATAAAAACAGAAATGTGCATTTTAGGACAGAATTGTTCCTTTAACAGATACATTGAAAGTAAATGGCTTTGGGCTTTCTGGGCATAGATGTTAACCGGCAATCTAAGGAGCAACTTTTCTATGGGACTAGGGATAAAATATTGGAGAGAAGGGGAACTGGGGTCTGGGATGGTTCAAGGCTACTAGTTAATGATGTCACTGAGAGGGAAAACAGAGAGCATTCTTTACCTTTTTCCTTTGTCTCATTTTATCTGCTAAAAGGTATTATCTCATCATTTTATGAGAGACCGATAATATTTTACATTTTTATGACAAAAGGGGAATCTCTCACCAATTAATTCCAAGTTGCATGAATTATAGTTTGGTGCAGTCGGTTTGCTTTTTAAACTAAGTGGCTGTAGTATAATCGATATTCGGGTAGTTGACTAAAGACATACAGAGACTATTTCAAGATTTCCTTTGAAACCTTTATTTCTATTCATGCATTTGGGTAAAATACGTTTATTGAGTAAGAAACTACAAATAGACACAGGATAGGAGGTAGCTGTCATAATACGACTTTCAGGTCATGCTGAGGTGGCAGAGCTGACCCACAGCTCCGCTGCTGCATGTCAAAATTCACTGCCATGTCAGTACCAAGGCTCTGCCTCAAGAGGCAGTCTACCTCCTAAAGCAGGGCCCTGCTACCCCTAGATTTCCCCTGGCCAAGGACCAAGTGTGGCAGGGATATAAAGCAGCCATTTCTTGGCAGAAAGGAGCTCTTCTGGGGGGCCTCTGGGCCTCAAGGACTTTGCACAGGACTTACCAAGGCTCTCTTGCAGCAGGGCTGCAACCCGAGATGATCCCACCCACCAGTCTTCAAAGGCCCAACTTCATCTATCTCCCCATCTTTCTCCCAAAGCTATTTCCCCTAATGAGTCTCTTGCATGACACAACTATTCTCATCTCTGTGTCTCCTTCCCGGAGGCCCCAGACTAACACAGGTGGGGAAAGAAAGCTAACTGCTGTCATTTCTCAGAGAGTTCTCACAGGAGTCTACAAGGCCCACAGTCAGGCCCCAGGTCCCAGGTGTGGAGCCGTCAGTGTGGTAAAGACCTTCATTCCAAAAATGTAAAGCCTCTTGTACCTTTTCCCCAAGAAACGATTCAATGCTTGGTGGCCATAAGTGCTCCCATCCTGGTGCCCTTTCTTCTGGACAGCAGTGTAAAAGTACCCTTAGTTTTTACCTTTATCTCTTACTTCAGGTACTTTTCTTTAGTTGGCAGAAAATGATACCATTCATTGCTTGCCAATTTTCAAGTTTAATCTTCATTATTTTGACACTTCACATTTCTCCCAGCTTACCACTCTCTCTCTCTCTCTCTTCACATTCATATTTCTTGAGAGTGTTATTCATGCATCTTGGCTCTATTTATTTGAGCCATATCACGCTGCCTAATTGTTTTCTTTGCTTATTTTACCCAACCCTGCAGGATAATTCAAGAGTTTTCTACACTTACCTTCCCCAAACCCTTTCTTTTCTGGGTTTCTACACCCCCGATATGCTCTTGGTTTGTCTTTTATTCCTCTGACCACATTTTTTTCAAACTTATCTTTCATTCTCTAACAAATATTCCTCAAAACTTTGACCTTACTCTGTCCTTTCACATTATCTTTCTAGGTGATCTTGTCCATCCATGTGGCTTCAATCCACTACCACAAAGAAAATTTAGTTGTTTTTTGTTTTGATTTTTTGTTAGTTTGTTTGTTTTTTCCTGGAGACCAGAACTATTGATCTGACCTTGCCATATATTTGCCCTGCCTGGAGTATTACTAATATCAAGACAGGATGCTTTATTTCTCATGTTCAGAATGATTGTCATACTGCCCGACAAAATCACCTCTCATTCCCTTGCACCAACACACACACACAGGAGGAAATTCCCAGGGCTGCTGAGATGAACTTGTGTGGCCTTTCACAGCACCCCACGTGTGTCTAGCTGCTCTTGACATCAAGGCGGCAGGGAAGAGGGGAAATTCCAAGGTGCACAGTGCATGAAAACAGCTTCGAAACACAGACCGATAAGCATCTACATTGCAGCCCTTCTGTGACTGTCAGCTTGTGATTACAGACTGATGCTTGTGCTTCATACTGCCAATGGGGACGAGGGACTTTTTATCTGAGCTGCGCTGTTTCCTTTGCCAGGCTACAGTGAACAGTTGCAAGATTCTGAGTCTTGAGATTTCAGATGTAATTATATAATTCCTGAGATAATCCATTGCTAATGATTACTAATTACAAATGAATGAACGCCATCATTCACAAAGAACCTGTACTTTGAGTGTCACGTGGACCAGGTGTCAAGCAGCATGCTGAAGCAAGGGAAAGAGACAGGAAAACAGAAGATGGGAAGGTACCAGAGGCGCCAGCTCTGTTTGCTACAATCAGAACAGCTCCCTGTGCAAAGCGGATACCTGCCCTGCTGGCCGACCTCAGAGCAGACTCTGCCGAGCTTACCTAACTTCCTTTTTGCCTTAGATACGAAATTTTGGTCATTCAAGCATCTCTCACCAGGAACTATTTTATTACATGCATCCCATGTTTGTCGTGAGGTAAATTAGCCTAAGGGACAATTGCATCAAAACCTCCAATCGAATTTTATTCCAGGGCATCTAACTTATCAAATGTCACAAAAGAGAACAGAGCCGTACTTAAACAGCTATACTCTTCCAAAGGTTCTAACTCAGAAGATTTCTAGTAGTTTTGGTTGACTATTCCTCGGACATTTTTTTTTCTTTTTGCCTAACAAGTTTAATTTTATTTTAAATTAAACAATAAAATCCACAAAACTACAAAACTTAAAAATATCCCTTTCTTTAGGCAAGAGGGAATAATCTGTTCACCTTATTCTGAGATCTAGGATAGGGATAAATGGATGTCAGTGCAGCGACCCAAACCGGTACAGAGAGAAGAACCCTGATCATTGGGAATAATGGAGACACAGGTAGCTTATGCAACTTTTCTGTGAAAAGAAATAATAAAAGGAACAATTTCACCCTACAGCTAGTGAAATGGTTCCAAACAAGGCGGAGTTACACATGCTGGAATGAGTCGTCCCTTATTCTGGTCCCCTTTCCTGTGAGAGCCTTTGGAATTCCCTGTATATGGGGCTTTTGCCGGGTTCTGCAGGCATTGAGTGAAGAGAAGCCCTCCAGGCAGGAGGAAACAAGGGGGAGAAGGACAGAGCTCTGGATGTCAGCTGAACTGCCCCAGATGGCAAAAGGGGAGGAGGTGGTGATTTTGACCTTAGAAAGCGGTACCATAGTAAGAAAAGTCAACTTAAGCTCAACTCACATTTCCTCTTTGATGGCTAAATAAATGTCAAATTACTTTTAAATAGTTTTAATTGACTGCTTTTTGGGTGGGAAAGAAAACGGAAAAAGGTTAACTACTACACAAAAACAACCCACTTGAACAGCCTATGGCCAACTTTTACAGCTGGATTTTTACAAACTCCTTGAAGAGTTGGGTGAGGGAAAGGTTTATGAGGTTGCCATGGCAGTACTGTGGTTTTTGACAAAATATTGTGACAATACTGTGGCAGAGGTACTGTGGGAAGGTAGGCATAGCGGGTGGGACAAGTAGGAAGGAATATGAGACCCTCGCTAAATATTTCAGGGAAGATGCCTCCCTGAACTGTCACTGGATTTAATCAGCTGTGGAGTGAAAGGTGAAGGGTTAACCCAAGGTCACTGTGGGGGAAAATGAAGCTTTGACACATGCAGGTATTTGATATTTGCTAAATGCCACATTATCGTCAGAGTCTCGGGTTAGCCCAGCAGGGGAAGGAGGAGGCACAAGGTTTCTTTAAATCAATTTGATATGACGGTGTTCAATTATTTAATTTCCATATGTGTTCCTTTAAGATTCTTTCTGTCAATCAGGATTTTCTTTGGAAGTGTTGAAGGTGACTGCTAAATGAGTAAGACGCATTCTCCAATTTTTGGACAGAAACAATTTGATTGAACTCAATTAAAAACAATTGGATTTTCCTTAACAGTGTTTGGTGGCTGTATTTGCCTGTTTATACTACTTCAAGCATCTTTTCCCTCTTGTTCACCGGGATGAAAAAAAAGATCCGGGGCTGGCAATTTTTTCCCACAAAATCCAGAGCAAGTTTGTTTGTTGGAACAGAACGGAATCTATAATTCTCTCTAGAAGAAGGCAGGATGTGTCCGGCAGATTGAGCACCTCCTTTCCTCACTCACTGATCCAGCAAATACTCCCTCACATCTGGGACAGGCCAAGCACTGCGGAAGGCACTGTGTTCCCGGTGGTCACTGGGGCACAGCGTCCTTGTCTTTGTAGAGCCCGAGGAGCGAGACTGTGGAACGAGGGCATCTCTTCAGGGCATCTTCTGGTGTGCGGGAAGCCTCTTAGTCTACCAACCAGAAGATGACTAAATGCTTAGTCACCACTGCAATGAATGCCAGTTACAGAGCTGCTAACTGACCTGCCAGAGATCACCAGCTACTGTAGTATGTTTAGACACGCGGAATAATTCTGATTTCTAGTATCTGTCTTAACCAGCAGATAGATTCGCCATTGTATTTCTCATATAATTTCCTCATATTTTTATATATTATTTTTGGCACGTTTTGACTTCTTTTCATTCTCTAGGATTGGAACTCAGAGTGAAACTTCGCATTCACACTAAAAACTATGTATTTAGTTTGGCTTGAGTGGTGCAAGTGAGCAAATGCCTCCTATTCACCACTAATGTGGAAAGAGAGAAAGAAAAAATCACTAATTTTAGCAAAGTCACAGAATAGTAAATGCACAGAGTTTCCTGAGTAATGTTAAGAGGAAAAGATGCCACAGATGAGTAAGATCGTGTGCTGTTTGTCTTTCTGTGCCAAGATTATTATTCTGAACATGATGTGCTTGAGGATCTTCCGTGTTACCACAAATAATAGGATTTCCTTCTTTTTAAGGCTGAAGGCTCTTCCCTATTTTCTTTATTCACTCATCCACTAATGTGCATTTAGGCTGTTGTGGACAGTGTTGCAGTGAAAGGTAGGAAGAAGGGGAGATGAAGAAAAATTGCTCAACAGGCATAAAGCTACAGTCAGATAAAGGAGTAAGTTCAAATGTTCTGTTGCACAGTAGGGTGACTATAGGTAACAATATTTTACTGTGTATTTCAAAATAGCTAGGGAAAGGACTTTGAATGTTTTCGCCACAAAGAAATAAGAAATATTTGGTGTGATGGATATCATAAATAGTCTGCTTTGGTCATTAAACAATGTATATATGTATCAAAACAGCATGCTGGAATTCACAACTACATAAGGTTATTATGTCAGTTGAAAATAATAATACTTAAAAGATAAAAGGAAAGCATGTGCCATGATGTAAGCATGTGTAAGCACCTGTCGTGTGGGTCAGAGACATCCGCCCAAGCCAGTGTAGACCCTGCATTAGCCAAGGAATACTGCCCTTAGGGGAAGTATCGTGCAATCCTCTCAGCACAGATATCTGCAGAGTTTAAAGGAGACCCACGCAGCAACAGGCAAGGAGGGGATAGTCTAAGATTAAGCATGAGATTAGGCCAATGTTTGAGCCTTCGCTAGCTGCCCACAGGCTGGCCTTGGAGCTTACGGGCCAGCGAGCTATGCGGGAACATGAGCAGCTGTGGAAACAAGATACTGCAGTATATGTACCCCTAACCCAACAGCTCAGGTGATTCTTTCAGTTAAAATCTGTTTGTTGAATGCAGTTCTGCACTAAGCACTGTACTAGGTGCTGAGGATACAGTCCTGGACAAGACTGACTCTGCCCGGTGTAAGTCGGTAGAACCAGCGGTACAGGAATGTGAGTTGGTGACCTAAATACTTCTGTAAACTGACGTTTTAGTTGCATGGAGTCGACAGAACCTTTCCCTGGTCCCACCGCACATCTCTGTCATCCTGGAAGATGCAAGACAAAGACATCTACTTCCTAGAGGTCTGGTGTGTCTGACACAAAGAGCGAAGTGTCTTGGAGACTGCCAACCCAGCAGCCTGTATGTGGCAGAAGGTCACAGAAGGACGTGAAGGGGCACTATGAGCCTTCTTTGTGCTTGGAGGATCTGCGTCACTCTCTCAGCAACCACTCGGAGCTGTTAAATGACCCCAGCCAGACTGGCGGTGGTATTTGCATTCTGCCTCCTTTAAGAGCTCAAAACCAAACACTCCTTGGGAACCATCCTGTTCTGCAAGCGGCAAATGCAGAACCCAGTAATAGACAGTATGTGTCTGTGTCAGAAGGAGACATTTGCAAGAGTGAGACCAGATGACCTTGTGCTCAGGGCTCAATGACGTATTTTCATGGATTTTTAGTTGCTTACTTTATGAATGTCCAGATGATTCTGACACTAATTACTTTTATGGACTCATGGATTTCTACCTTTCATTCAAGGAATAGATCCACTTAATTTAAACTAATTTGAAGGAAAATAACATCAAAGCTTTTCTGCCTAAAATAAAATGACTACCATTGTTAAATGCTACTTAAAATCAGTTTTGGAAATGAGTTGATTGCTCTTAGAAAGAAAAGATACAGGGCGCCGATTCAGAAGTATTCTTGTTGCAGAGTGACACATTAACTCGGTTTCATTGACACTTGGGGAACCAGACCAATCTCAGAAAATCCTCCCTT
The DNA here is from genome assembly GCA_004026905.1 of Hystrix cristata. Classification (NCBI taxonomy): domain Eukaryota; kingdom Metazoa; phylum Chordata; class Mammalia; order Rodentia; family Hystricidae; genus Hystrix; species Hystrix cristata. The sequence continues at coordinate 94,398 of PVJO010001200.1, forward strand.
TTTCCTGTTAGTGCTAAAAACTTTTCCCTGAACATAACTCTCTTCTTACCAAGTCAAGTACGACGATTATTTGAAAACACTCAGTATCTTTTAAAACCACAGATGCATATTCAGCATAAAAGACAGGCAATTTAAGAAAAGCTGAAAGTTCAAAGCCTTTAAGACCTTGAAATCTACGGAAGACAGCACACAAGGGGTTGAATTTGTATTTCCTGGTGGGAAGTTGAGCAAGTCCAGATTCCCATTAAGATCTACTACATTGATAATCACTTAGATGTCTTGTGAGCTAAATTCTTAGTGATTCTTCCAAGAACTGTTTATTGGGTACCATCTAAGGACAAGACTGGGCATAAGACATCCTAAAAGGGATGCGATTCTTATTTAAAATGTTGATGTACAGTGATTAAATCTCATTCTCAGAAGTAGGGTAGAAGGAATGCCTGAGCTTATGGGAAAAGGCATTTCATTCCGTGGTTTGGTCCCTTATCTGCTAATGTCTGTCTGAAGAGGAATAGTTCCAAATCAAAACCAATGGAATTGCTATAGATTTATATATATATATATATATATATATATATATATATATATATATATATATATGGGAAGGGGGATTATGCAACAGAAATTTTCCAGTACTGATTAAGTGATCAAAAATAGAAATAGGTAAAAGGTATCCCAACCAAGTTTGAAAGCACATTTTTTGCTGACTTTTGAAAGAACCACTACAGCAGCTGCTCAAGTTCCCACTTGGATACGAGTTCTTGTTTGCCATTGTAGTTGTCACTGATACCAGTCTTTAGCTGGAATTCATGGACATTTTCAATGATAAATTTTGAATGACTCGAATGTTCTATAGCTGTGGGCAGGGAAGCCTACCTACCAAAGGCCACAACACAGAAAACACGTACATGCGTGCACACTGTACCAAGAGTGCTCAACAGGTTTTGCAGGCCAAGGTTCTTCCCCTTTGCATGACAGAGAGGAATTTTCAGTGGAAGATAGATTCAGCTCTTCTGGGCAGCAGGAAAGCCAGTGGTCTGAAGCTAGCAACCAGTGCATCAGATGAAGAACCAGATGTAATCAGGAAGAGGCCAACACAGCTGCGATGGGTGAGAATAGCGGTGAGGAAGTCGGGAGTTTTGGCAGAGTTCCCAATGCCATGATAGGGATTTCGAGGTTATGATGAATGGTTGTGGGAGCCACTGGAATATTTGGAAATGTGGATCAGTTTCATTATTTAATAGAGTTGATGAAAATGGCCCAGGATGGGGACCATGATTACTCTCATGGTGTTGGCACCCTTGAGCCTGTCCCACCATGGAAAGTCCTCGGAAGCAGAGAACCAGCTTGCACGTGAAAAGGGCTCATGAGAAGAAAATGATCCTCAGCACAAGCAGGTCTCTGTCATCTTCTACAGCTCTGGAGGAAATGGTCACCAGAGACACCTCCAAAGTCAAGGTCACTTTGAAAGATGTGACGAGAAGGATTCAGTGTTGGATCACAGATGTGCACACTCTCACGGCAGAGTCCCAGCTGCTGCTAGAAAGCCTCTTTGTAAAACAACCAGCAGGTGGGTGACCTGGCTTTGGCGGACACGGTGTCAGAGGATGTGGGGACACACGGCCACCTTCCCGCTCCTCTGCTCCTCTTGCTGGGCCAGTCCACGCTCTGAGGCCGCCTCACTTCTGGCTTTCAGCTAACAGAAAAAAATGTAACTTCCAGTGCAGCTCTTTTCACATGGGTATTTAACAAATGCCTGCTTTTTAATTGGGTAAAAGCTGCTCGTAAAAGTGTGTGTGTGTGTGTGTGTGTTCTTAGAAATTATGGGCTGAAAAGTCTGTTTCATGTAAATCAATATGATTACCCATTTATCTTATTCTGCTTGCTGTCACTAATTGACTTTTTTCTTATAGTGTCTGTACCCCTGGCACTTTCTGCTTCATTTTCTTAAAAAATTGCAAAACTTGGCCATATTTCCTCTCTCAAAGGGGAATGAGAATTCACTTTTAAAAAATCATTTTAATTAAAATTTATGTCCTTTTTACACACAAAAGAGCAGCCTTTTCCAGCTTGTGCTTTGACTGTTCACGGAGAAGAGGAGAAAGCTGGCGCCAGCACTCTGGGCTCTGCCCGGCCACCCCACCCACCTCCTCTCCAGTGCTGGGAAACATGGAGGGTTCGGCCGGCCTCGAGTCCACAGAGGGCATCTCTCACTTGGCACAGAGGCCCGTCTCTGGCCTTGATGCTTCTGCTGATGACTCTGGGATTTGTTCCACAGTGGTGATGTGCAAATCCCAAGAGATAGATTAAAACACAAAAATAATGTGTGACGAGGAAACAAGTCCTGTAAATGACTGTTCAGCCGTCTTGCTTCGTATCAAACCTAGATGTTTTTGGTTAAAACAGAGACAAAGTCCAGACATGGTGACTCATATGTATAATTCTAGTACTCTGAGAGGCCCAGACATGAGGATCTCAAGTTCAAGACCAACCTGGACAATTTAGCAACTTAGCAAAGCTCTATCTCAAAAGTAAAAACGGGGTGGAGATGTGGCTGATTGAAAAGGGCCTGGTTTCAATCCCTAGTACCACAAAATAAAATAAAATTAATAGAAGTAAAAACCAGAGCAACATTAGGCTATGAAGAAAGCAAGGAAAATGGAATTTCCAGAGCCCAAGAACAGAGTGTGTCTCTAGCAGGAGTCACACTCGGAAAGCAAGAGCAGAGAGATCTGAAGCCAGAGGGGTCAAGTTCAGGATGAGTAAGGGCATTCTCTTTCCTCTAGAGGTGAGGACGCAGAACAGGCTTGCGGGGCTGGGGACTGAAAGACAAAAGGCAAGCCCCGGAGTAGACGTCGAGGGGGAAGGACGCTGAGCCCCAGACCTCGCAGGTCAGAAAATCAGAGTTATGCTCGTGGTCTGCTGCCCACCAGCTGTGGGTTCTTAGCCAAATATTTTGTTCTATCAGAGTCTCAATCCCTCGTCAGTGAAGTGTAGGACTTGGATCACATGACTGGTATCCGTGCTCGTCTAGCACAGGAAACTGATTGGGGCTTCGGTGACGTCAGCTTGGCCCATGACATTTGTCAGTGCAGTGGCCCTCGGTGTTCTGATCCCGATGTGGTGAGAACACTGATGAAGGTGGTTGCATTTGGTGAGCATCCCAGACCCTGCTTCACTCCTGCGGCCCAACAACACAGAGCATCACTTTATCCTTCATCCACCCAAGGTCCTCGCAGCACCTTCCCAAGAAAGTTACAGGTGTAGCCCGGATCAGTGGCAGAGAAAAAGTTTCACTAAAAAACAGGCAATAAATTTTACCCTTTGGAACTTTGCTCTTTGGCAACATCCAGAGGGAACTGCACTTTTTTTTTTTTTTTTACCTTTAAGCTTGGAATGTAATTCCTCACCTGGGTTAATTTTGGTAGTAGAAAAACATGTTGAGGTAAGAGTTTAAAATTGACAAAACCACAAAATTTCTTTCTGTCGCCTTTTCTATTTCTTTTTTTTTTTTTCCCTCCCAGAGGAAACTGAAACTCAGAAAAGTTGAGAGAATTCTCCCAAAAAAATACAGCTGGTTAAAGACAGAGGTTCAATCTAGCACGGCTGACTCCTAATTCAGTCCTTTGTCTCTTTTCCCGGTCAGTTTCTCCTAAACAGAAAATGGGCTATTTATAGAGGTAAAGCCTCGCTCCTCTGAGTGGTGCCATCAAAACCTACATAACTGCCCCCAGCATCTCCAAGTAACCTGTCCCGAGGCCTTCTTTGTTTCTGGAAGCCTCCTCCAGCATCACAGGCTGCCTTGTCCACCGTCACACGGTTTGGCCTCCCCTGTTGGGACATCTACTTCCCAGGCAGCACTCGGGCTCAGACTCCCCTCCTCTTCTCAGCTGCATTTCCCGATTGGGCACGCTGCCTGGCAGAGTCAAGACTCAATAAATATGCATCAAATCCAGTACTCAAAATAGTGAATAACATAGCAATGAAGAAATACGTGGCGGGAGCCCAAGATTTCTCTCTGCTATTCAAGGTACTTGAGAGGGTTAGCGCATTGTCCCATGTTAGATGGAAAAACACCTGGGAGAGAATAACAAATGAAACCATTATCACAGCATCTCACACTACCTCCAGAGAGAGGAATGAGTGACTCCACTAGGAAGAGAGGGATGCTGCTACATTTGCGCTTGGTGAAGCACAGTGGAGAAAAGTGGTTCTCACTGGGAAGCTGCAGGAAGTGGTACCCAGAATAATACAGTACCCCATTACTTCTCACTGGCCTAGGGGTGACCCTGCCTGTAGTCACTGACGCCTAGAACTGGCGTCTTCCCTATGATTACAATCCTGCAAATGCAAAACCCTTCACTACGCATGGTTTCCAAGCGTGTATCAATTAAAATGTTGTAGAGAAGTGTCATGTCTGTTACTTCATTTGATTTCTTTGCATCACTGAGAGATTCAGGGCAGATGACATCATTTCCATCACCACCGAGAAAACCGAGACAGCGTTCTGGTGTTCAGCCTTACAACCTTATGCTTTGATGGCTATGACAAATTCCACATTGTCCCCCTTTCTTAAGATTGATGCTAAAATTTGTGAAAATGTTTTCTTTTTTCCACGTCGATACTTTATGCAAATGGTCGGCATTTTTCAATGAATGAGAGCATACATGTAACAACCCCGCAAATCTATCTTGTAATGCAAAATGTTGCTGCATATATACATAAAACTGTCGATTTGACCAGCCATGCCTCTCCTTGAATCCCGAGAGGCTGGAAAGAGAAGATCTCCAAGCAAATTTTTAAAAAGAATTCCATGACGACATTATCATCCCTTACAATCCGACACAGTTGGTATTTTCTGCCTGAAATGAAACATTAAATCTTCACCAAGGAGAAAACAATATTGCAGAAAAGTAATATTGGAATAAGAATAGTAAGTTTGTGGCAGCTGTTGGTTACCCTTCTGCAAGTTGTTCTGTTTTACTCTTTGTTCACACTGACCTACATAATTTGTGACAGAGGCGTACAACTGCCATCATTTTGTATAAACAAGCTATTATTTTTAAATGGTAATTCCTGTGATGACTTTATCACTATCAACTCCCTTCTCCCTCTCAAGTTGGTGCAATAGTAGATGAAAGACTTTATGAAAGGCTAGAAGATAGACAGAGTTGGAAAGGACTTTTCCTCCAAGACATTTTTTTCAAGATCAAAATCAGAACCCGAACTTTTGAGAAACAGTTCTGAATTTAATTTCCTCTCTTTTGTGGTTAGTTTTAATTTCGCTCACTGTGCCTGAGTTTCCAATGTTCTTCTTCCCCATTCAATGCCAATAATTTGCACTTCTGTGATCCCTTTCTTCTGGGGAACCACAAGGCTACCTGAAGCTTGCTCGGATGAGCTTCAAAGTGGTGCTGTAACAGGTAAGTCCTTTGATAAACTTCTTTGTAGAATCTGTAGCAAGCATACACCTTGGGATAAGAGAAATCCCTTGCAGAGAAAGAGGCATAGGTGATCTTCAGGGGTAGGTGGACTTGTGGGCATAGAGGTGTTCTCACGGGGTGCAGAGTAGGGAATGCACAGAGGCAAGGATTTGTGAAGTCTAATGTACCCTTCTAAGGCAAAATGGTCCTGTGCCCTTTGCCCTACATCAGTAGTTCTGACTTGTGTGGGATGTCAGTTACCATGTTTACTCGCAACATGGTTGATTGGCCTTGGATGAGAACAGTGTCCCGCCAGTGTAAGGTGAGCCAAAAGAAAATCTCTTTTCTACTCACTCATGCTCCAGTTCATTTCCTGAGATATTTTCTTGGTAGAATCTAAAATACATCACAGTCTCCAGGACCAGAAAGTCTAAAATCAAAGTCAAGGGTGAGGTGGAGAATTACCTTCTATCTCACATTTCCATGAACATGTAAGAACAATTTTCATGTTACAGGTTTGTGACCTGTGGGTACACTGTCATCGCAGCCTCAAAGAACTTGACTGGTAAGACCAGTTCTACTGAGAGAAACCACCCAGGCATGCGATCCTTTCATGGTTCAGATTACGTGGGTGTAGACCTGGGGCAGCCTACTGGTCAACCCAAAGCAGCCCAGAGCCGTTCAGAGATTAAAGTAAGTGTGCTAAATCACCAGTATGGATGTTGTCATATTCTGCCCTTTAAAAGAACTAAAATGCATTAAGAGGCAGTAGGATGAGTAATACAAATATTCATTTTTCCTCTTCAACATGAAGAAATACTATATGCACATATTCCCTTTGAACAGAAACTGTATTGTGTTGGAGCCCTTCATCAATGAGGTGGTGATTTCTGGTGCCTGCTCCCAGTTCTGTGCTAGCCTTGTCAAAGACTCTGGTGAGGCCATGAGCCACATGATGAATAAGAAGTAAGAGTGGAGCCACACATGGTGGTGCACACCTGTGATTCCAACAATCTGAGAGACAGGAGGTTTGCAGTTTGATCCCAGCCTGGGTAACTTAGTGGCTTAGAAAGACCCTGTCTTAAAAAAATATAAAAGGGCGACAGATATAGCTCAATGTGAAGGTCCTGGGTTCAATTCCCATACTATACTAAAAAAAAAAACAACAAAAAAAAAAAACTGAAGATCCTACCTTCCACGTACTTTCAAATTACTGTCCCAATACCAAATCACACATAACAAGAACATTTTAGGTTAACAACTGGGGTGAGAGCAGAGGGAGAGTAGTATAGGTGCTACATTCTCCCCTCCCCCCAAAAGGATAATTCTTCATGTTGTAGATCTTTTATTTCAGTTGTTCTGAGGAAGTGAAATCTACAGAAAGCCAGTGGCTGAAGGGACATGCTGTCAGATCCACAGAGTTTCCTGGTCCCACGAGAATAAGCCCATGTTGCAGAGGGAAAATGTTTCAGATATAGGACCATCTGTGCATTACTACAATAAAATACCTGAGACAACAAACTTACAAAGAAAAAAGGTATATTTAGTTCACAGTGTGGGGGTTCAAATCCAGGACTGGTTTGGCCTCTGATAAGAGCAGCCAATGAGAGTTGCTCTGATGAGAACGGCAAAGCTCTGATTGGTTTGGCCAGAGCACCTGTCAGAGTAATTGGTCACATCTCAACCTGGAAAGAGACAGATGGAGAGACAGGGGTCCCACAGTCCCTGCTGAGGGACCCCCAGGAGCCCAAAACCCTCCCACTAGACTCTTAAAGGTCCACAGCTTCTCCCCGTACCATCACCCTGGCACCAAGCCTTCACCCACACCCTTTGGTGGACACTCACATTAACCCAAACTGTGCCCACCTGCGAGGCCCTCAGCACCACACCCCCATGCACTGTCTTCCAGAGGGGTTCTTTCTCCTCAGAACAGCCCTGGACACAGCCCCTTGCAACCTGCTTAGAGGTGACAGCTCACTGCACAGCACTTGCTCCACAGTGAGGACCAGCCAGAGCGTGGCACACAGGTCCCCCGATGGGTCACCCCTCTGCTCATGGAGCAGGCCAGGCACAGGGTCTATGTGATCTCTCCTAGAGCAACCACTGCACTGTCTGTTGGTGCTCTTTTCCTTTTCCTTTATAATTTATTTTATTTGAATTTAATTTTATTTTAATGTTAGAATTTGTCCTCTTTCCAGAGGGCAACTGCAAAGGGGGACTTTCTGGAGTTCACCTGAATACACAAAAGGCTGTTTCAAATTTAAATATGATCAAGAAGACCAACTTGGGCTTGGTTAGCTGCCTCTTTCTTTTCTGGTTACTGCTGAAGTAGACAAGGCAGAGCGAAAAGAAGCTTCTGTCATCAGTGACCAGCGTGGGGACACAGCTCCAAGATGGTGCTGTGGGTTCTCACGGAGAAGTGCAGTCCCTGAGAGGGAGGAAGCTGGGCACTCTACAGACTGAAGTACATAGCTGAAGTGCCATTAGCCCCCCAGGGTCTACCTATTCCCAAATAAGGACATGTCCGCAGCATCAACCAACCAACCAGACACACACTTCCATGTTAGGTTCTCACTGGGCTCCTGCAGTGCAGGAAGCAGAATACTCTAAATTCTTTACTTTAGTCCTGGTGTCTGACTTCCTACCAAAGGAAAAACATAGTATGAATTTTGGCCAAAAATCCAAAGACATCGGTTCTCCCCTTGGCCCTGTTCCTAACTAAGCAGGTGTGCAATCTTACACGAGCTGCATAATCTCCCAGGACTGTGGTGTTCTCACCTGCAAAATTAGTATCAGGCAGACGCTACAGTTCCTTTTGGACCTAAAATTCTGCTAGCATGATCCAATGACTCCCTCAGATGCGGAGTGGATGGATTATATTCTACAGACTTCGTGGCCAGATGTAGGAAATAGATAGTATGCTTTTGAAATAAACCATAAAATTGGAACAAAAGCAAGGAATGTACATGAGTGATGATAGACTCTGAGCACAAAGACATCAGCTCTAAATCGCATTCAGTGAAAAACCAGGGCACCTGAGAAATTCTAGACAGTGCTATAGTTTAAATTCATAGGAGGCGTGGAAGGAGGAAATCTATATCTTTTGTAGACTTAATGAAATTTAGTGGTAAAGTGAATTTGGTGAGAATTTTAGGAGAAAATAAGTTCTTTGTACCTGAGAAAAGAAGGTGGTACCTGGTGAAATGTCAGGCAGATTTTATAAAGTTTAAGGAAAATACCAACGTGTGTCAGCTGCATGAGATACTAAAGGGGAAAAGAGTTTTGCAGTTTTAGAGGGGTATTCTATAATATTTCCACCTGATTAATAGAATAGACATTGAATATTAAGAAAAAGGGACACATAAGAATGTAATTATGACTAGCTAGAAAATTCTCAAAAGGATTCAAATTTAATAAAATATGTATGACCCTGGAAATAGTCACGTAAAACAATAACTTATTTCCTTCCTCAGTAAAAGTACAAGCACCTGTCCAAATGTTTGAACCAAAAACTAAGGAGAGTTGTTCTAGGATCTTTAACTTATTCTTACCCCATTCAATCAACTTCTAGATCTTTCCATTCCCATTCCTAAATGCATTATTCCATCACTAAACATTTCTCCTTTCATCTCTGCTACCACTGCCTTAATCAGTTCTTTACTGTGTATCTCTTAGTTTATTGCACAACAAAACTCTTAACTATCCCATCCTCCAAACCCTAAAAAAATCTATTTAACCCACAAATTTGAGTATGTCATTTTTCCCACTTGAAACTAATCATCACATTCTTGCTGAGTATAGAATTCAAACTCCAAAGAATTGGATTAAAAGGGATTCCTTGGCTTTATTTCTATCATTGTTCACTCACAAATGGTCCTTCAGCCAAAACAAACATAGAAATACCCACAGGCACTGTCTGAAGGCCCTGACCTAATACAGCTATCTCCCTTTCTTACATCAAGCTTCGCCCAATGTCTATGGTCCTCCCAGACAGCCACTCTGAACAAGGTGCCCCTCTGAGTTCCCACAGCACCCTGCCAGATCTCTAAACATCACTATTGTTTTTGTTGAAAAAGTGAATTGAATTTTTTTGCCTCTTCAATTTCAATATAAACTTTGCAATGCAACTAAATAAGCTGGGCACAAAAAGACAAATAGTACATGACGCATGTCACATATAACATGATGTATATGAAATCCAAAAAAGTTGAACTCAGCAAAGTAGAAGGTAAAAGATATAATCAAAACATACAGTGAATATTTAAACTTTTTGTAAATATATTATAGCAAAAAGACACATTGCTAAGTCCTCCTCAAAATACCCTCCTCAATACACTTATCCCATCATTCTTGCCACTTTCTGAAGCAGTTCTGGAAGTTCCCTTTTGTGAGTGTCTTCATAAGACATGATGAGTAATACAGTAAGTGCTGCTGCCGAGTGCCATCCAACAGAAAGGCAGGCTCATAAAAAATGACAGTGTGTCCCCAGCCTTATTCACTGGCTCTGGCGTCCTGCAACTCCTGGATCTTCCTCAAAGTCAAAATGACCATGAAAAGTAAACAACTCATATCAATTCAGGACTGCAAGGCAACCACAACAACACACCTAAAGACACTCACGAAAGAAGACCTCCAGAGCTGCTTCAGAAAGTGGCAAGAACGATGGGATGTGTGTTCAAAGCGAGAGGGAGTAGTCTGAAGGGGATCAATGGCAGCATGTCTTTGACTGTAATAATTTTTTTAATTTAAAAGTTCATCATATTTTTCGATCACACCTCAGAGAATAGGTATTACCAGAAACTAGGGGTATGAGAGAAGTGAGGAGATGTTTGTCAAAGGGTACAAAACTTCAGTTAGGTAGGAGGAATAAGTTCAAGATGATATTGTACAACATGATGACTATAATCAATAACAATGCATCACATTCTTGAAAATTGCTAAAAAGGTAGATTTTAAGTGTTCTCTTCTCCCAAAAGAGAATAACTATGTGAGGTAATGCATAAACTAATGAGCTCAACTTGGCCATAAAACAATGTATACATATTTCAAAACATCATGCCACACATGATAAATATATATAATTTTTATTTTTCATTTAGAATTTTTGAGAGTTTATACACACACCCCAGTGGGCATGGTTGGTTTATACCCCATACTTGTTCTCCTACACACACCTCTACGTGTACTGCTCCTGTGATGGTTTATATCCAGATGTAACCCCAAAGCCTCATGTGTTCATAGGTAAGGGTTTTCAGAGGTGGCTGGATCTCGGGTATGTAAATGCGGATTAAGGGTGTGTGATATCTGAATTAATCCCTTAGCTGGATTAGCATAGTTCTGGGTGTGGCTGAATGGATTTACCGAAGAAGGAAGCCACATCCTCCATGTGGGTGGCACCAATCAATATGCTGGTAGCTCAGATGGAATACAAAGTGACAGAAAGAAAGCAGCTTGCTGCTTCCTGCCTGCCCTGCCACGGACTGTTCTTCCTCTGCATGCCCCCTGCCTTGGAGCCAGCCGACTATGGACTGGAACCTCTACAAGCTGAGCTTCCCTCCTTTAACACTGGGTGTTGGGTATTTTGTTGCAGCAACAAGAAAAGTAACTAAAGACACCTCAAACACTCCCAGGGACCCACACTTACTCTGCATATCATTCACCCACAGACACACGGTCAACAACACATACACACTTAAGACTTGTTCATCTTTATCTCCAGTTCACAGTGTTGGATAAGCATACCAGGTATTTAATGAGTGAATACTGACTGGAGGAATGAATTTGTGTGAAGGTTTTGATGTCTGAGCCAAGCAAAAGGTACATGTAGCTGCCTAATGAGCAATAAGCAGGTCTGCTGGCCTCAGGGAGTAACATCCCAGCAGATGGAGAGGAAGCTGACCCCAGCGTTGTTTGAACTCACTGTTGACATCCTCTGGGGAATGAACTATACAGTACCAAAAGCCACAGGAATTCAAAAAGGACTGGTGTCGTGGTTTTCAATATAGACTGGTTGGATTAATGCAAATCTCAGAAATAATTATAATGAGGAAGATTTTGTGAAGATTGAGTAGAAGATAGTTGTTCTTACCAGGAGTCACATGAATCACATTCTTATGGGGCAGATCGACTAGTTGATGAATCAGAAGAATGAAACAGACAGCATCAAAGTGAATTGGACATTGTTCCATTCTGAAGTGAGGTGGACACATAAAAACAAAAGTAAGAGGCTGGTAGCGTTAGACTAACTGCCTCAGTGTCAGTTAGTAGGAAATGCAAGAAGACTCCCTGTGGCCTGACCTGGAGTTTTGAACTCACCTCTGTCCTATCGAACAGTTTCCTCACAACTTGAATAAAGACCCAGAAAGCTCATTGACTGGAGTCATGGATAACACTGGTACGATCAAAACACATCAAAGACCAACATGAGGCTCCTGAGAGGATCCAATAATAGGAGGAAACGGTACCAGCGTTGTTAGATGAAATTGACAAGAATAAAATGTAAGGATCTGTACTGTCTTCCAAAACAGTGTCTATATACATGTTGGGGGAACTCGTGGCTTCCCACAAAATCTGAGTTAACAGTATGATCTAAGGAATTACTAAAGAAAGTCAAGAGCAAAGGATGAAAGGAGGGTATTTCTCTTTTCTGCTGGTGGATTATATTTAGAACAGTGCTTTGGGCTCAGGTGGGCATCAGACTTTCAAGCAGGGGTAGAGGAGAGGAAATAGAATTGTCTGGACTTTGCGATCGTACCTGAAGAGAAACAGTGTAAGGATTTTAGATGAACAGCTTGCAGAAGAGATGGCCCATGTGCCAGGGCACTCATCTTCCATATCAGATGGGCTGTCATACGCACACCAGATCTTACTTGGTCCGTATGAATGGTCCCTTGGGTAGAACCAGTAGGTTGAAGTTACGGCAATACCAGCATTTTCCATAAAAGCAAAATATTTATAATATTCACAGCAATGACTGAAAAGCCACTTGCTGATGGGTTGCTAGTTCAACCTTTTGATGGTTGAATAAACTTCTTTTTTTTTTGGTGCCAGGGCCTTGTGCTTCCTAGGTAAGCACTCTAAACACTGAGCTAAATCACCAGCCCCTGAATAAACTTCTAATAGATCTTCTAACTTTCATTTTAAAAAGATGACCATAGCCACACACTGTAGATTTTTCAAATGACTCCAAAGCTCTGTTTTGCATCTCTTTATGCATATTCCTTTGCAGTATGATTTAGTGGCCCCCTTGAATCTAGCTGTGGCCTTGCGGCTTCCTCTGACTAATGGAACATCAGCAAATGTGACCCAGGGAGGCTTCAAAAATGCTTTCTTGTCAGGGCTCTTCCTATTGCTGCTCCTGGAAATCTTGAAACTGCCATGAGACTAGAGCAGCTTGCTGGGGACTCTGGACTTCTCAGCCCTTTCACCCAGTTGACAACCAGCACCACGAGCCACACGTGATTGCTGCCGTCCTAGACCAAAGTAGTTCCTGAACAATCTATCAAGCTGACCACTGGTGGATGAGTGCGCCTCGGCCAGACCAGGAAGACTGTTCTGCTAAGCCCAAGTCAAATTCCGAATCATTAGCTTATCAGTGTTTGCTATTCAATGCCACTAAGTTTTAGGATGAAAGTTTACAGCATAGAAAAACCTGATACGCGCAACTGAGTAACTATCGTTGACAGCAATTAACTGTATATTTCAAAATAGGTAGTCGAGAGGGTTTTGAAGGGTGAATGTTTAAGGGCACAGATATATCAGTTGTTCTGATCATTACTCATGATATACGTGTACTGAAATATCACATTATCCCCAATAAATACACACAATTATTACATTTAAATTTAACATTTTCAAAAAAAAATAATATGTCTCAGATAGTAAGACATCATCTTGTCCTAAAATACTTCCCATTTCTCTTTTCTCAGTTAAAATGGAATGTACTTAATTTAGTAGTTATCAAGAGCCAGTGTGGTAGATTGAGATAGGATAGAAATGGTGGGAAATAGGGCAGAACCAGAGAGAATTCTGTTGGCCTAAAGATTTTCTTAAGTGACTTACAGATATAGACACTCATGGTATGGTGGGTTACCCAAGTGATCATGAACGAAGTCATGAGCAAACAAAACACACTGCTGCCCCTCTGGGTTTCTTCCAGAAATATTTCCCACCCAAGCAGAGGTAGCCCAAGACTTTTGATTCTCAGGCCTTTGAGGGTGTTATTTTCCCTGATATTAATAACTCCACTTTACATCGCACATTTTGCCTTAAAAATATTTTAACATCCGTTCTTTCAGGTATTTATAGTTAGGATTTCACACTCAAGAATATTAGAAGTATGTGCAGCAGATGCCCTTTAGCTGGGGTGTGCAGAGTCAAATTCTTGTAGTACTTGGCTGCAGAGTAGAGAATCTGGGGGCGGGAAGGGGAGAGGAGGGGGTGGGGTTAAAGGTCATTTCATTAGTTGGACTTAGGCAGAGAACATCCATCCCCAGCACCTCTTGCTGGGGAAACAAGCTGCTCCCTTGGTCTCAGTTCTCATAGTGCTATAGGTTGAAAGAACAGTGTCTAGTATTCCTCTATTTACTTTCCTCTGTGAGATGGAATCTCAAGGAAATGTTATTTACTTACATATTGTTAGAAGCATTTCTGCCTGAACTATTCGCAAAGGAGCAATGTAATCTTTGCAGCTTCTACATTTTAAGTTTCCCTTCGAGTTTTCTATTTTCTAGGAAAAAAAGAAGGGACTCCCTTTGTTTTTTTAACAGATGGGGCTGTGCAGAAGACTGAAAGTGGCTTCTTTGGATTTTATCAAAGCTTTGGACTTCTGGGGGGCTGTTCTCCATACTCCTTTTCATTTCATTGGCTGGTTCTCTTCCTTCTTCTGCTTTTCATCTTCTCTGTCCTGCTATTGTAAAGATGCTTTTTGCATCTTCTCCACTTTGTTGAGGAATATGAGTCTGCCTTGTTTATTCCTCCTCTAAGTAAGATCCTTCATATTTAAGGAGAGACTTGGAGTTGTTATTCCTAAACTGGTGAGTTTGTCCCAACTCAGGCTTTGGATCCATGTTCTGCCAGAGAGATAAACCCTGCTTTATCCAACTGCTTAATTAATGGGTTGATGGGCCAATTTAGCAAATGACATTATGAAAGTGTTATTGAAATACTAAAACACATGAGAACAATTTTACCTACAACATCATCACTCCACAAATCAAACAGAATTCCACTGGGCTTGGTAATGATGATTTTTAGGACTAGATAATGTTAAAAGATCAAATATATGTGCACGCGGGTATGTATGTGTGTGTGCGCACACGTATATATGAATATTTGTGTGTGTGTACTCCACCCTCTATATCCGAAGGTTCTCAATCCATAGCTTTAGCCAACCACAGATAGAGAATATTTGAAAAAAACAACTGCAACCACATAGTAGTAATTGTATTTTGCTATCCCCAAAATGATGCCATGCAATATCTATTTACATAGCAATGTATTAGGTATTATAGGCCATCTAGAGACAAATTAAAGTGTACTGGATAATGTGCAACTGGAAGGTATATGCAGATATCATGCTATTTTATATAAAAGATATATATTTTAACAACTGTAGCATTTGCTGTCTTCCAGATACCAAGGGACAGCTGTACACACACACTTACCTGTGTATTCCTGAAGATCTTACACTCTTAAAAAGCTAAGCATAGAATAACACTTTGAACTTTCAAGCCATGTTCACTTGAAGACGCCTCTTCTTTCCCTAGAAAGATTTTACACTCTGTTATTGCTCCCCACTTCTCTCTGCACTGTCTTTACTCCCACCCCCTTACTTAGGAAGGATAGATCGGGTCAGTGTTAGAGTGATGGAAAATTCCTTTTATAGGCAACATAGGCAGCATTCCATCGCCGATACAGTAAACGGAAGTTAGAAATGACAGTATGAAGCAACAGTCAAAAACTCCAAATGCTTTTCTGGAAATTGCTCTATTTCCATCTCCCAGGCAAACTCACTTCTTCATTCACCTTCTAAATATTTGGCTCAAGAGAATCTCGAGGGCACAAATTACGACCATTAAAGAAATTTATCCCAGCAAAAATGTACAGCCAGAGAGGTGTAACATATTCTAAGGCTCAGTGTCTCTTTTTAAAGGCAGCCGCTCGCTCCTCCCAGCAAAAATAGAATCTAAGGGGCACCAACAGCATCCTGCTGACTGAACTATCTTCACAAATAGTCCTTCTATTTTCAAAGTAAGAATATACTTTTTCAATCATGTTTAGACATCATGTAGTTTAAAGACACACAGAGAGAGATTAATTGTGTTTGTGACCATTCATAACACAAGGCTGAGATAAATATTCTGTTCAGAGAATTATTTCTCATGCCACACAGAATTTTAGTTTGTGTATTTCAGTATTGCTTGCTGATGAACCCAAGGCTTCACTGTATTTATACAAAGATTCTCTGCCTCTTTCTAAAGCCAGGAGTGTTTATGTTTTAACACATCATCTTCAAAGAATCCAGTGTGAAAAGTATAACGTATTTAGAAAACCTACTGTGTTCATTCCAGAAGTGTTTACCAAAATTTTTTTTTAGCAAATCTGTGTGGATCAGGGGTTCCCAGCAAGAGGCCGTTTTGTCCCCCCATCCCTACCCCAGGGGACATTTGGCAAAGTCTGAAGTCATGTGTGGTTGTCACAACTAGTATCTGTTGGGCAGGAGCCAGGTGCTTGGAAACATCTGCAATGTGCAGGACAGTCCCCATAGCAAAGGATGAGCCAGCCCAAAGTGCCAGTCGGGCCGCTCCTGAGAGATCCTGGTCTTGAGTATTTTGGGCATGTATCAAAACATCACCGTTTTATTCCACCCAGTGCAGAATTTCGATCATAATACACCAGAACAGCTACCATTTCAGTCCTCTCATCCAAGCGCACATGCCCTCCATCTCTGTGTATCTGGGCAGACAGCAACCACCACGCAGGGAGTGAGACTCTAGCTCATGGCTCAGTGACGCCATCGGCTAGAGAGAATGTGGTGCTTTCCTTGTTGGTCATGGCAACTGTCCTGCCTGCCTATGGAGAAAAGGGGTGAGGAAACATGCCCTTAGCTGATATGACGGGAAAAGAATGTGATAGCTTTAGAAAGTACTTAATATTTAATCTACCACTGATTTGCCACCTGACCTTAGGGAACTCCCTGGCTTAAAAATATTATGACTCACAAATTCTTGATGATGTGCGACATATTGAGAACACATGGTCTGGCTCTATCAGTTTAGTACTCTAATTCATTAAGAGCCCAACTATATCTACAGAAAAAAAATATATATATATATAAAAAATATTTCGGCCTACCTTATCCTTCCACCAACAGGGAGCGACTGATTAGGCTTTAAGGACTCCAGATTCTACTTCTACTCACTCCATGAATCCTGTGTGCTTTTTTCTGTGTCCTTTTCACATTTAGGGCCCCCCAAAAGTTATTTGCTTGAGGTATAGTCAGGGAAGGGACCCAAGGGGATGTGACTATTCAAAAAATTCTACATTTTTTAACAATAGATAGAACTTGCACATATAAAGGTATCAATTTACTAATCATTACTACCATGAACATCAAAATTTCAAGGCCACAACTATGCAGCACTCTCAAGTAAAATCAAAGTTGTTCATATCTTGCATCAAGGCTGGTCTTAACTTTGGCCTTCAGCTACATGTATTTTGGTTACCATAATCTTAACACAATGGAGAGACGAGACAGTAAACTGGAGCAGATTGTTTTACTGTAAATTGAGCAGAATATACTCGACAGAGGTGCTGTGACTTGAAAAAAAAGCTTGGAGTTTTTACATTATGAATATCTACTTAGGGTTAAGCAGCTATGTGGGGAAAGTAACACTCCTCACTCAAATGAATTAAGTGTCAGAATTCCAAAGAACAACTAGAAAACCCTAAAAACTGTCCACACTCCAAGAGATGACAATGAAATTGGGCTCAGATTTTCCATTAGGAACAGTCAATGCCAGAAGGCAAGATGGCAAAATCTGCAAGGTTGTGAAGGAGATAAATTTATCCTTGAATTCTGGGCCCTGCCAAATAATCAATGACGAGAGTGAAATAAAAACGTGTCCTGATATGAAATAACGAAAAGTACACCACTCGGACATTCCATATACAAATATTACCTGAAGGACAAACTCCAGAAAAAAGGAATTTTTAAAAGAAAACAAATAAGATGAGGTATACGAAGGGGCAATAATTAAGTACGACCAAGAAGAAATGAACAAGGCTGGAGTGGAGCGGACATTAACTGGACCTTCTCTTTAGAGCAACAGTGTTAGTACAAGATTATATTAGCTCTTCATGGGTTCCTTCATGGATAAGATTTATATAATCATCATACTAACATACTCTTAGAAAAACATCTGAAGAGAAAGATTAAGACTTAATGAAAGCTTGCTAATCGAGTTTTAATGTTATAAACTTTAGCTATAAAAGATAACGTGAGGAATCCAACTTGGGAAATAGAAAGGGAAAGAAAATGAAGATTGTGTGTTTAAGTAAGTCTTAGTTTTCCATCATAGAAAGCAAGAAATACTGTCTAAAATAGATAATTTAAGAGTGTAGAAGTACTGAACTTGGGGTAGATGCCCTTTATTACTCTTATTTTTAATATTTTCCTGGAGGCACTAGATAATGAGATTTGATTAGACAAATAAATTAGAAATATAAAATTGAATAGGAGGTGGGAAAGGTATTATTATTTGTAGATTACACATTTATATAGTTGTAAAACCATAGAAAATTATCTTAAAAACTACTGCAGACAGTAAATCAGCTAGATAAGTTAGAATATATCAGAAATTGATAGACTTAATAAAGTGTAAAAAATGACATTTATGAAAACAGCAGAAGATAAATTACCAAGAAGAAACATCAACCAGAAATGCATATAACATTTTGGAGGAAAATTTTTAAATTATTCTTGATAAAACAAAACAAAATAAATGAAGTAAAAAGAAACAAATAGAAAGACTCAATATAAATATGTCAACTCCTCCTAAGCTATTTTACAAATATAACATGCTCCAAATATAAATACCAGCTAGCAAGACAAACTTTAAGAGACGCCATCACTATTCTTGCTAGAAATTAAAATGCTGTAAAAATTTTCAATGATTAACACAACATGGCACACATTAGGAATACAGATGCATAAGAAGAAAATAATAACCAGTCCCTACATCGTCCAAATTTGAACCTGAAGTTGAGGATAGTAAAGACGGTATTTAACCCAGCAGGGTAAGAGAGGACTTTTTCGTTTTTATTTTTGTCATCATTTTTATCTTAACATCTAACTATATGTACACGTAATAATTGTACATATTTAATTGTACATGTACATATTTATTTTGTACATATGTACATAATTGTACATAGTTGTATATATGTACATTTAATAATTGATACAATGTGATGTTTCAGTTCTTGATACTTTGTGAATGATCAAATTAGTTTAATTAGCACATTACCTTACACTTTCATCATTCCCTTATGTGAGTACATTCAAAATAGTCTACAAAGAATACACTGGGAGGACGTTTAACAAATACTGGGGACGACCAAACAGCCATCAAAATCAGATGAAAGATCTCTACCTCTCACTGTATTCTACATAAGCTCCAAAAATACATAGGAGAGAAAATTTTCTTTGAGCCACTAAAATACTAACAGAAAACAGTGATATGTTTTATAATGTTGGAACTCACAAATCTTTTTCTAACTATGACTAAAAATCTAGACAGAAAAAAAGAGAAGATCAATCATTTCAACTATGTAAAATCAGTATTTTTTCAGGGCAAAACATCAGAAGCAAAGTCACAAGACAGATGACAAACTGGGAAAAGCATTTGTAACTCATTTCACAGAAAAACAGCTAACTGACCATTTGCATAAGGGATTCCTACAGGGTTGTTAAGAAATGGCCAGTAATCTGTAGAAAACTGGGCAAAGGATAACAGAAAGTTCCTGGGGTGGGGTGGGTGAAGCAGCTTTAAACACATGAAAAGTTGCTTTGCCTTGCTTGTAATATGAGCACTGCAAATTAAAATGATACTGCAGTATCAGATCTTTATTTATAAGATTAGCAAAAATCTGAAATCCATGATAAACGTAGGAAAGAAACTCATTTGTTGCCAGTGAGGAAAGTAAGTTTTCAAATCCACTATGGAGAGCAATTAAGCAATATTTACCATAATTAAATTAATTGACTTTTTGACCTAGTAATCCAATTTTAATAACCTATCCTACATATGCATCTCATATTTACATAACTGTATATGAATGGATATTTTATTGTGATATTTCTGTTACAGCAAAAGATTAAAATAGTGTCAGTCAATAAAGGACCAGCTAAATAAACCATAGCATAGCCACTCTGGAATGCTAGTACAGCTGCCCGAAAAGAAAAAAAATTTAAATTATCTGCAGAAAAAAAATTGAGGATGGCGGTTGAGTCAGCCTTGGTATGTTGTCCAGGCTGGCCTCAAATTTGTGCTCCTCATGGTTCAGCCTCCCAAGTCAGAAAATATTATACATAGTGTATCAATGTAATAAAATATTTTTATACGATGGGGAAATAACATGTGATCTATCTCCATAAAGAATCACTAAAAGCACAAAGAAACTAGCAAAATTGGCTGCTCACACACAAGAAGCTATATAACAAACTAATAAAAATGCCTCCAAAATTAAACGTAGAGTTTCCATCTGATCCAGTAAATTCTGTTTTCAGGTATACACACAATAGAATTAAAAGCAAAGATGCAAACACATATTTGCGCACCAATATTCATAATAATGTTATCCATACTACCCAAAAGGTAGAAGCAACACAAAGCCCACTGCCTGACAAACAAACAAACAAACAAACAAAAAAAGCAGCAAAAGATATATCATAATATCATGTACAGGTACAAATTCCCTCAATGAATGTTATCATTATGTATACCTAAAATGTACCACTAAAATTTTAAAAAAGAGAAATAAATAAATATATATATATATATATATATATATATATTTGGTGACATAGGGGGAAAAAAAACATGGTACATGCAGACGATGGAATATGATGCGGCCTTCAGAGAGAAGGAAATTCTGATACACACCACGATGCAGGTGAACCGTGAAAACATTGTGCTAAATGAAACAAGTGACACACAAAGGGACAAATCCTGTACGATTGCACTTCTATCAGGACTCTAGAACAGTCAAATCCATAGAGACAGAAACTCGAGCAGAGGTTACTAGAGGCTGAAAGAAGGAGAGTGGAAGTTATTGTTTAAAGCTACTGTCAAAGGCGCAGTGGTGGTTGGGAAGCCAAATGGAGGTGGTGGTTGTGCAAGGATGTGAATGTACTTAATACCACTGAACTGTACCCCTAAAATTGTTAAAAAGTGTTCACTTTATGTTACGTGTATTTATCACAATGAAAAGGGTAGCTCCTGAGAGGCGGGAGTAGAGGGTGCGAGATGCAGGGGTAGGAGTGACACTATGCAGTGTGTACCCTTTGAACCGTGTTAGTAAATCACCTACTTACCCAACAAGATCAGTCAGTTCTAGAGAAAGAGCTGGCTCCTCCTCTTTGTTACGGTTTGTATCACAATGTTCCCGAACCTGCTTGTCAGCGGGGCTCTGGGGAGGTGACTGGATCATGGCGTGTGACCCTCAGCAGCCGACAGAGGCGGTTCAGAGCTAAATGTGGTGTGGGAGGTGGAGCCGGTCAGAGGAGGCTATGACCAGGGCCGGCCTGGACTGGTGTGTCTCCCTCTGCTGCTCCCGCCTTCGCCTGCTCTCTGTGGGCGGAAGTGCCTCTCCTTTAAATTGTGGGTGTCAGGTATTGTTTCTGCAAGAGTGACTAAGACACTCTTGGATTGCTTCTATTGTTTTGTAGTTTGATGTTTCTTCTACAAGCAAATATTACTCTATTTTTTCCCAGTATTTTATAAACATCTTTATCAATACCAGATTGACTAGATGAACTTCCACACACCAGAATACTAAGCAGCAATGGTTTTTTTTTTTTTTTTTTTTTTTAAAAAGGTAAAGGACTACAGCTCACCTTGGAGACAGCAGGTTCCAGCCGCCAAGGCAGCGCTCTGAATTCTGGTGTTCCAGGCGTCTACTGGGGCAGGTGAGGAGGGGAATGCTGAGTGCCTGCTTTCTGCCTCAAATTCCAGCATCGCTGTGTGAGCGCCCTGCCTTAGCACCATGGGGGCTTTATGTCAAACTTTGACAAGTCAGTCTTTCACCTGGCTCGACGCACTTGCGGAGGGAGCTGAGGGGCAGACGGATTTAGCAGGAGAAGTCGGCTCCAGACTCGCCTGTGCTCCTAAAGGTCTGCCTGCTGCCGCCAGCCTCCACCCTGGCAATGCCGCTGCAGTGGAGACGCCTGCCCCACCGACCCGTGGCCCTCCTGCCCTGAAATGGCTTCCTGTGTTTAATCAAGACTTGCCCCTTAGATAATTTCCACTCATTGATTCTTCTTTATTTTCTGGAAGCAGAAAAATTAAATATAATACGATTCTTCTTGTGTGCCACGTAGCTTCAGATATTTACAGTCATGAATAGGTCCCTCCCCACGGTGTGTCTCTTCTCTAGGCTCCAGGACTCTCCATGAAACTACCTCTTTTTAGTGGCCAGAATTCCAGTAGCTCCTGGAGCCCCACGCTCTCCTCTTGTGGCATTTGCTAGATCTGTGGGATCCATAGCCTGTTTCCAAGAATGTACCCTTGGGCCCGTTCCCATGTCTCCACTTACCTCCTGTAAATTTATCTTCCCCTCTCAAGAAATCAGTAGAAGTGTAAGGCCATCTGTCTGTGTGAAACATGATATGGTGGGTGGTCCTTGAATGGCTCCTTGTGGTGCTCACCCAGTATGATCTCCCCTGATGAATATGAACTGGACTGAGTGACTTATTTTTTAACAAAAAGAACACAGAAAAAGTAATGGAATGCTACTTCCAAGATGAGTTGTAAAGGACTAAGACTTGCATCTTGATGCCGTTCTCTTTTGGGCTCTTCTCCCTCGTCCTGATGAATCCAGCTCCCAAGTGACTCCTTCGTGCCAAGACGGAGGGCACCTCCAGCCAATAGCCAGCAAAGAATCGAATCCTTCGACACCATGCAAGCGACCTTGAAGCAGATCTCCCCAGTCCAGCCTGAGATTACCGTAGCCCACCAGACACCTCAACTGCAGCTTAATAATTGGCCCTCAGCAGTGGACCAGCCAAGCCTTGGGCCAGAATTTCCTGCCCCATAGAAACTGATGATCAATGTTGTTTTAAGTCACTAAATTGTGAGCTAATTTTATATACAGTAGTAGATAAGTAGTGCTACCAGGGATGAGGACAAATAATAAAAGAACTCAATCATGGCCCGCCTGGGCCGTGGACTCCTGTAGAGAATTGCCCGGCATGCAGTGGGCTGCTGTTCAGCTGTCCAGTGGTCACCTCAGACAGGCGCTCAGGCTGCGCTTCCCCCAGCAGCACAAGGTCATCCACCACTATGGTGCTTCCTGAGACCGGCCGAGTCTCTTACAAGGATGGGGTGGGAGTGGAGTGGGGTACACATAACCTTCCCCAAAGACCCTTCTTGCTTTTGATCCTGCTTTTGCTATTTTAATCAGAGCCCTATAAAACCAGTAGATTAGTGAAGAGTGGTGCTGGTGACTTTGGTAGCACTGCAGCCTGCAAGTAAGTAACCTGAAATAAACTGGTTTAGTCACCACGCTGGACTTGCCCGTTGGACTGTCGGCTCCCTCTCAGTTTGGAGACAGATGCTCCTTTTACATCTCTTCATGGAATTCACACAACAATTCCTGAACACAACCAGGCTGACCAAGGATAATTTCCATCCTACCTTGGTTCTGTTCCCCGGGTAGCAGCGGAGTTGTCCTGATTTCTCATTAGGGTTGTATTTTCCTGTCACATAGAAATTAGCCTTGCGAAATCTATTCCGAGCATTAAGATTACTAGAGATGACCTTAATGTCATTATTTTAAATGGAGACATAAATTTTAATTATTGGTGTTACTTTACATTTTTTTTCCAATTAACAGGCACCTGATGAAGGGCTTGGTAGTTTTCTTTGAAAAGCACAGTATTGTGTTGGTAGCTAAGAAACCAACTGAGACACAATATTGTGTAACGATTTTGAAGTACTTTTAAATAATTGGCATTGCTTCGGCATCATTATAACCAATAAGTTAGTATTAAGATCATTTTCGAATATTGTACCTAAAATTAAAGGAAACAACTCAGAAAATGATGATGCTGTAGAAAATAACAGTGTTGATTTTGAGGGCTGTGTATTTCAATCACCCATTCAATGAATAAATACTTTTTTACAAGTTTCCTGTTAACTGATTTTTCAGCCTGTTTTTAACCATCCCCAGTAAACAATAAATTAAATTGAGTCAAACTTTTTTCCTTAACATAAAAAGTTTAAAGGTCGAAGCTGGGTATGGCAGTGCATGTCTGTAATCCTAGCACTCTGGGAGGCTGAGGCAGGAGGATGGTGAGCTTGAAACCAACCTGGGCAACTTAGTGACTTAATAAGACCTTGTCTCAAAATTTAAAAACAAAACAAAAAGCAAAAAACTTTATTTAAAAATTTTTGGTTTTTTGAG
Source organism: Hystrix cristata (assembly GCA_004026905.1). Classification (NCBI taxonomy): domain Eukaryota; kingdom Metazoa; phylum Chordata; class Mammalia; order Rodentia; family Hystricidae; genus Hystrix; species Hystrix cristata. The sequence continues at coordinate 118,508 of PVJO010001200.1, forward strand.
ACAAGTTCTCAGTATGTAGTTCAGACTGGCCTTGAATTCATTATGTAGCCGAAGCTGGCCTCAAAGTCATGGCAATCCTCCTACCTCAGCCTCCCAAGTGCTGGGATTACAAGTGTGGACAGCACGTCCAGCCTTCAAAATAAAAAGATTTTAGAAGATCTGGGGATGTGGCTCTGTGAGATGTTCTATGGATGTATTTCATTTTATAAAGACTAAAGTAGACAGTGGACGGTGGACGAACACTACTTAGTATCTTATAGATGATTTTATAAATAATTTCAATTTTTTTAAATTCCAATAAAATTTCCATAACATAAAATTAACTACTTTATCCATTTTTCAGTAGTGTGCTCATTCAGTAGCATTTAGTATGTTTACATTGTTGTGAAAATATCTCCAAGCTCTTCATCTTGAAACCCCGAAACTTTGTACCCGTTGAATGACAAACCCCCATTTCTCCCTCATCCCAGGTCTTGTCAACCATCATTCCACTTTGCTTCTATGTATTTGCCTACTTTAGATACCTCACATACATGGAATCGTGCAGTGTGCGTCCTTGTAACTAGCTTACTCCACTTAGTAGTTGTCTTCAAGTTCCATGCATGTTGCAGCATGTGACAAGATTCCCTTCTTTAAGGCTGAATAATATTTCACTTTGTCTGTATACTATATTTTGTTTATCTTTTCATCTGGCAGTAGATGTTTGGATTCCTTCTGCCTCTGTACTATTAAAAATAATGCTGCTATGAATAAGGGAGTGAAGCTACTTCTTTAAGGTCCTCATTCAATTCTTTTGTATGTATACCTAGAAATCAATTTGTTAGATCATATGGTAATTCTGCTTTTCATTTTTTGAGGAATCTTCACAGAGCTTTCCACAGTAGTTATACCATTATGCCTTCCCTTACCCATGCACAAGACTCCCAATTTCCACATCGACACCAACACTTATTATTTCCTGTTTTCTTTTTAAAATATTAGTCACCCTGACTGGTATGAGACAGTATCTCACTGCAGTTGTGACTTGCAATTCTCTAATGATGGGTGGTATTGAACATCTTTTATAACTTCGTGGCCATTTGTGTATTTTATTAGGAAAAATATCTATTCAAATTCTTTGTTTTCTAATTCAATTATTAGAAGGTTTGTTTTTGATGGGTTGTAGATGGTCTTTGCCTATTCCCTTATCAGATATTTGATGTGCAAATATGTTCTCCACTCCACAGGCTGTCTTTTCACTGTGTTGATTGTTTCCTTTGATACAAAAAACACTTTCTGGACACAATACAAAGGCACAGGCACCAAAAGAAAACAGACAAATGGGACAAGACTTATCACCCATCTGTATACACCATCTATCAGCCTCCTCCCCACCATTGGTTACCATGGTTATGACATCATCTAGCCTCTAAACACCTACCCAATTTACAAATCCCTTTCTTCCCTGATATCATCTGAGAAATCGGGGCTCTTTAGCCAGCTTTGGAACAGTTCCTAAAAAGGTGCCTGGTTCAGGATATCTTTGCTTCATCTCCTGTGTCCATTCCGTGCCTTCAGCATCATCTTCTCCCACCCATTGGCATAAAACTGCTAAGGATTTTCTGAACTGTAGCAACGTATGTGTGTCCCCCACTCTGAGCACGGACTTTCCTTACTTTCCTTTCCTGTGTATTAAGAGACACATTCACTTGATTGAAATTGAAATTTATGATGCAGTCAGTAAAACAACACTGAATTTTTGGATTATTTTAAAATTTTTCTCTTAGAACACTGGCTGCTGCAGATTTTCATTGCCATTTAAATTAAATTCTTGTTTTTTAAAAAACTATTTTAAACTCATTATCTCTCATGACATTTACTTAAATTTATCAAACATACTAAAATATGTAACTTCAGCAACAAACGTACGCCAATTGCTGAATCATGAGAGCCATTTTTTATCAGAGTGGATACCAAATCCATTTACCAGAATCTTCCCAGGACATACTCCCACCTCCACTCATCTGCCCACACTCTGAGCCTTTTCTCTACCCCTCCCTAACACTTTTTTTTTTTTTTTGGCAGTATCAGGGACTGAACCCAGGGCCTTCATACTAGGCTACATCCCTTGCTTCCTTGTCATTTTTCTTTCTTTCTTCTTTGTTTGTTTGTTTGTTTGTTTCTTTTTTACTTCCTTCCTTCCTTCCCCTCTTTCTATTTAGAAATAGGATCTTGCTAAGTTGCCCGAGCTGGGCTGGAACTTTCTATCCCCCTGCCTCTGCATCCCAGAGTATTGGGATTACAGGCAAGTGCCACCACACCTGCTCCCCACCTTTTTATAGTACCTACTTCATCTGCAAAGTTTCTGGTAATTCAATCTCTATCCTCATCTTTGTGGCTTCCAAGTCTACAGACAGACGTTCACATGCCATATGACCAAATATTTAAAAGTAACAAACTATTACACAAAGCATGTATAGCCAACCCTCCTTATTTGTAGATTTCTGTATTGCTAATTTACCTACTAGCTAAAATTCAACTGTAATCTCCAGATCAATTCTGGAAATGCTTCATGGACATTCAGACATGTGCAGAGGTAGAACTTGGAGTCTCCAATGAGCACTGACCTTCTCAGCTGAAACCCAACAAGCTCAGTTCTGCCTTCTCCTTTCCACTTTCATCCTATAACTAGGTGCCATTTTCAAGGTCAAAGAGCACCATGCTTCTTATATTTCTGTGCTTTTTCTTGGAGCTTTCACTGTTTAGAATGGTCCTGAGCATAACGCTGAGGCACTGGCTAGTATTCCAGGTGCAGGAGGACCACAATGTGCCTTTTGGAGAACATGTGTGTGTTCAGCAAACTGTGTTCAGGCATGAGCTGTGGTGCTGTCGGCCACAACTCCAATGCTAATAAATCAACTATATGTACAGTTGTCCCCTTATCGATAGAGAATATGTCCCAAGACCCCCAGTAGAGGCAGAAACTACAGCTATTAAGGGACCCTTATATATATACATTTTTTTCTACACTACCTACAATAAATGTTCACCTTTTGAGGATTACTTTATGGCTTCTCTTCGGCATATCCAAATTTCCAACATCACTACTCTTGTGGCAATTTGAGGGGGAGCATTATTAAGTAAAACAAGGGTAACTTGAACACAGACACTGTAACACGCCAACAATAAAACAACCAAAACTGCTACTATAGACTAATGGGCAGGCAGCATATACGGCATGGATACAGTGCATGCGATGAGTTATACCCCTGGCAGAAGGATCAGGACAGCAAAAGAGCTCATCATGCTACTCATAATGATACACAATTTAAACTTCACAAATTGTTCTTTTCTGGAATTTTTCCTTTTATATTTTTGGACTACATGAAACCAAAGCTGCTGTAAGGGGTGGGAGGTGTGTTGTGTTAAACAAGGTGTTTTTAAACAGAAGCACACACAATGGAAAGTTATGTATTGATTGGTTGATGAAAACGTCATGCTCAGAGGCTGGCCGGAGCCAACCCTGCCTTTCCCCTGGGGCCGTGTACACTAAATTCAGTGTCTGTGTCTTTGGAGGACGTAATTTCCATGAATAATGAGAGTCCACTCTGCTAACTTCCTACCTGAACAAATCTACATTCATGATAACAGAAGATGTTCTAAAATATGGTTTCTAGATGACTAAAAGATACCTTCCAAAATATCAAAAGAAATATTAAAAAACGGAATTAACTACTATTATGGATATGTTGGTGTCCTGTAAGTAGGTTGGAAATTTTTTGATAACCAATAAAGACATATTAATCTGTGCATATATTCTATTTTTCTTGTCTTCATTTCAATAGACACTAATAATGTTGTTATAATAAAAATTTCCTTTTATCTTTTTTACAGTCAAGAATAAAGCAAAAGATTTAAACATAATTGTGTGAAATGTGTACAAAATATAAAAATAGCTTTATCTAAAAGCAAGTTCAAATAAATGCTAAAATTCAAACATTAAAATTATTTTCATTTATTTTTAAGTTTTTTAAAAAACATTTTCAATTATCTATTAAAACTAAAAGATAAAGAAGCAATCTGTGAGTTAAAACGTATTATTTAAATAGAAATTATGATTAATGAATATCAAATTTTAAAGAAAAATTATTTAAGTAGAATTGACAATATCACATGTATTAAGTATTTTTATTAAATTGTCCACAATGGTTGCTTTCACTATTTCCTAGCTGCCAATATAAAGAATTGATATTACCCAAGTTATATCCAGATCTGTTATGGTTTGTGTCTAGATGTCCCCCCAAAGCCTCATGTGCTTATAAGTGGGGCATTTCAGAGGTGGCTGGATCTAGGCTGTGTGAATATAGATTAAAAATTTGTGATAATTAAATTGGTTTAGTGTAGTTCTAGATGTGGATAATAGGAAGGCCCAGATTTGGGTGTGGGTAGCACCATCCAATAGATTTGTAGCCTAGATGGGATAAAAGAGAAAAGGATGCTTGCTGCTTGCCCCTTCCTGTCTGCCCTGCTATGGACTGTTTCTCCTCTCTCATGCCACCCTACCTTGAAGCCAGCCAACTACGGACTGAAACTTCTACAGACCATGAAGTAAAATAAACCTTTCCTCCTTTGGCTTTGGGTGTTGAGTATTTTTTCTCAGCAACAAGAAAAGTAACTGAGACAGTCCATATATAAATTTAAACGAATGAGAATTGTTTAACACAGCAAAATGTCTCCTCGACAGTACACACAACAGCTGAAAAGGCTCATTCCTGAGTGTCTCTAGGAACCCAGACTGGAACAGGAGGAGAAGCAGGAAATGGACGTTGGGCCGTGCTGAGCAGCTGTACTGTGCTCTGCAAGAAGAGGATGGGCAAGTTCATTGATTTGTCTTTTCTCTTCCCTAAATGATCCTAACTATAAATCCTTCCTATACTCAGAAACACTGTTTACAACTGTGGAGAGCACGGAGGCAACCCCCAAATTTCCATAGCATTCAGATACAGTCATCCACTGTTTCAGGGACATTGGACAAAGACACTGAGATGCATTTTCCTGGGGCAAGAACAATAGTAGGCATGACAGGGACTTCAGAGGTTCCGGGTTTAGCTGCAGCAGATCTGAGCACTGAATCTGCACCTGTGTCTAAGGATGGACTGATTGGTCCTAAGGCAGGGTAAGAGCAGCTGTACTAAGGAGAGTTGCTACATCTGTCCCTCACTTAACTGGAGCCTGGTCCACACTCGGCACTTGGCCAGACACAGCTATGTGGACATCATGGCTGTAGGGTGGGATGCTACATCTAAGGCACCGCTTTGCTTGGCTGCTTCCCCATTCTGAATGAAATTATCTTCTGATCAAAGCTGAGTTTCCTGCTTTCACCATAGCAGGAGAAGCATAGTGCATTGCATATAAAAACTCAGTCATATTGTGAAATATTTAATATTGTCCATATGATTCCCGGAGGCATGTAAACCATGAATTCCTGCTCCATTGACTGGTCAAGATCTATCGGCTCTTGCAAGCTTCTTCCGAATTGAAGCTACAGTTCTTCCTTTTTGTAACCAACTTTTTTGTTCCACCTATGTTGGACAGCCAGTTCCTCTGTTTTCTAAATGTGGTGGACTGCATTCTTTCCTAAGGCTAATCATATTAGGGACAACAAGAACAACAACAATCAGCACACACATTTATCAAATACTTCATAAATGCCAGGCACCATTTCAAGCACTTTGTCAGTATGAATTTATTTGCTCTCCCAGTAAGCCCAGGAGATGAGCACAGTTTTACCAAAGAGGAAACTGAGGCACAGAGAAGTTAAACAACCTGCCAAGGTAAAGTAATCTAACTCTGGTCCAACGTCTTACCCAACTCACTACATGATGCTATAGGAGATGGAGAAGTGTTGCTTTTTGTGTGCCATAGACATGCTCGGCATATTTTAAAAGAAAAATAATAGATTTTCTTGTCAATTGGTTGAAAATGATACATGAAATAAGAAGTATTGCGTGTGTTCAATGATTATTTTTCTTTTTGGGAGATGATGCTGTAACTGGTGCCGTCAATACCAGAGCTGGCTATTACCTCAAACTCCTTGTTAGCATTTTATCATGTAAATGGTCTCAGGTGATTGTGTTCATGAACAGACCCACAAAAGCAAGAAGAACTCCATGCCACTGATCACTGGTCAAAAATCCACAAGGAGCTGGGCACGGTGGCACACACCTGCAATCCCCACTAATCAGAAGGCTGAAGCAGGAGAATTGCCAAGTCAAGGCAAGCCAGGAAAATTGGTGAGATCCTTTCTCAAAATAAAAAATAGAAAGGGATGGGGATGGAGCCCAGTTGTGCAGCACTTGCCTAACAGATGCGAGACCCCAAGTTCCAGCCCTAGCAAACGCACACACACACAACACACACACACACACACACACACACACACTCACTCCACAGAGGCCCTATAAACCTCAGGATGTGTTTCAGTGCCCTCAAGTGTCACAGCCTACAGGGCAGGAAATACATTATTTTCCCCAAGGTCACCCCAAATGTCAGCGGAAGACCTGGGCATGGAGCCCAGGTCTCTGGCTCCTCTCCCTGAGTTTCAGGAAGCAAACCACATTCTGACATTTAATCAGTGAGACATTTTGTTTGCATTTCAGCATTCCCTCTCAATATTTGCAAATCAAACCCTGCAGCATGGAGTCAAGGCTGAGAAACTGGGGAGAAAATCTGACCCAAAGCCAAGATGCCAATCTTGAATGCAAGAAGAATAAAGTTAAATCTAGCCATATTTAGTGAGGGATGGCAGAAACATCATCTCCTAAGGCTTCCTCTGCCTACTCCCCGGTGTGAACCCAGGTCACATAGCATTAGGATAGATGTCAACATCACAGTCAGATTCCCAACCTTCAGCCATATTTAACACAACCAAATTCCAGGGTTAATCTCAGATCACTTGCTGCTGTGGGATTTGACTTGTACCATCAGGTGTCATCACACATCTTATAAAAGTGTTGAAGGAGTGCAGTAAATGTGACCTCCCATGAACAGGAGAGAAACTATCTATTTCACGAGAACTGTCTGAAGACTGGATGGCACTGGTCTGTATCAGCTTGGCCACCACTGTGAAAGGGCCTACAGACCTTGTCCCACTTGTCCTGAATGGAGCAACACAGTGAAAAACTTCACACGCCTTAAAAAGCCATTTCCCCGTGGTTCTGTAGCTTCCCCACCTTCACCTTGGAAGGTGATCCTGCCAAGTCAGCTTTCAGAAGAGCTTCCTCCTGGTGCTCTGGTCCTCGATACTGCCCAAGGGTCCTCTCTGCCTCCACAAATGACTCCATATTGCCACCACTGGACCAGGGGAAGCTGCATGGAGTCAACAGGCAGCCTCTGCTACACTCGCACTGGAGTCTAGTGTTTGATTCCCTTTGTCGTCACACAGGTCATCTGCCAGGCTCCCGATGCTATGTTATCCAGGGATGTTGACTGGGCCTTTCCTCACCTCCTGCCTGGCCCTTAGGGCCCAGGATGTACCTGCCATGGTCTGTGGAAACTGCCAGTGTCTTCCCACACTCTGACAGACTCCAGGGACTTTTCACACATCTGATTCAGATTGGATGCATCTACACATGGAAAGTCCCAGACAGGGTCACCCCTGATATATTCTGTCCAATCTGAACACAGTAATGTTAAGGAGAATCTGCCCATGTGAGACCACAAAACTCCAGGGTGGGCTCAGGGAGACTTTTCAGCGCATTATGTTCACACTATGCCAGATCAGACTGCCTGACACCCCAGAGCCCACCAGTCTGTGCCAAACAAAGCGAGGACGCACTTCAGACCGCCCCTCCAGATCTTATCTGTAGTCCTTTTAAGAATTATTGGGGACTTCCTGGAATCATTATAGTCAATTTTCTATGTATTCTTTGTTGGATACAGGAGTCATTATGTAAGTCTTCAGAAAAACATGATCTGTTTTTCGCTGGGTTTTTCTATTCAAGCTTACAGCCTTACAATTCACTGCCATAAAGTGACAGAAGGTAACAGTTTCACATTTTGTGTTAACCAACGTGACTCTCATCTCCTGTTAACAAAATACTCGGACTTCATCTTGTGACTTTTTCCCTTGTATGCCTTCCTTCCTCCCTGCCATTTCTTCTTCCTTCCCTCCCTCCCTCCCTTTTTGCTCTCTCTTTCATGCCTTCCTTTTCACAATCAAATAATACTGACGAGTCAGCTGCTGAGAGAAGACTCTGTTACAGCACAGTACTAGGCAAAGGAGTAACTACATGGCTATATTTCAGACATCTTGTTTTTCTTTGCAGTACCGGGGATCGAACCCAGGGCCTCTGCACTGAGCTACATATTCAGCCTTTTTTATTTTTTATTTTGAGACAAGCTCTCCCTACATCACGAACTTGCCCAGCCTGGGCTTGAATTTGCAATCCTCCTGCTCTAGCTTCCTAGAGTGATGCAATTACAGCCATGTGCTGTCATGCTCAGAATGCCTCCTCGATTTTTAAGGTAAGAAATAGTAATTCTATTGAAAAGTATAGTTACCTTTTGAAATCTTCTTATATAATTCACCTTAAATAATTTATCCTAAATAATGTTCATCTGCTAATTATATTTATGAGCTGATTAAATTAAAAGTTACATTGCATGTGAATCAATTGCTAAGTAACCACTAAAACTAATATATTCACATCCACATATATACATGCATACGTTCCAATATTTTTACAATCATGCCCATGTGTCTGTACACATGTATGGGAACATTTACCCTAATATTTAGAAAGGAATCTAACTATTTTAACATACCTACACAGAGATGATTATAAATGTGTGAATGTATAATGTTCCTCGGAAGGTCAACATTATGGTCTCAGCAATCATTACAGTGACTCAGTGTCTGGTGATGTGCTATTTGTTAAGTGGATCCAGCTTCTAAGATCATAGAGAAGGTGTACACATCAGTAATCAGAAATTTCGGGTCATTTCATAGCACACACATATGTATTCTGGGCAATGGAATTTTACTCATAGTCTTCTGCACTTTCAGTCAATAAATTAGAAAAAAATATATGCATATATACACATAGATATATAATTTATATTTTTATATATATGTTGGTGACCTTTGTTGTCTCTTTGCTATCATTTGTTTTATTTTAAAGTTCATTCATGAGCTACATTATCCAAAATGAGTTATTGACTCACCTAAATGACATTGTAACTTCCAGCCAAAAGACAAGTCTTACATTTTCTGGGCTCATTTATTTATTTTCCTTTAAGGCATGTTCCTTGTCTTGATATTAATAACAGCAAACTGGAACGTTTTCCCAAAAACACATTATTTAAAAATCTAAACAGCCAACCAACATTGAAAATAGTTAAGCATTCTGAGTTGCACTTAAAAGAATTTAATAATTTTAAATAATCTAGTACTTTTAATACTTCATGATAGAACACATAGTACTGATTATCTGAAAGTGTTCTTCAAGGATAAAAATTTAAAAAATGTAGCAGTTGTTTGAAAAGGGTGTTTATGAGAAACACTTCTTTTCTTCAATTTTTTTTATTTTTACCAAAGAAATATAAACAAATATTAGTATATTTTATAATGGAAAATGTAAGTCCCTAACTCCATTTCTCCCCATACTCCTAGAGACAATATTTTCAACTTTTTTATTATATCTCCTGATATTTACATTAACATATCTGAATAACACTTTTTCTATGATTTCTCAATTTATCAATTTTAAGCATTCTCAAGTGACATTCTATTATAGTAAATCAAAGTTTTGTTCTCTTGTAATTATTTCTCCCTCCTCTCTCTTCATTTCCTAACAAATATAAAACAAAAATTTGTTTAATCAATAATCAACATTTAGATTGTTTTGATTATATAAGTATTGGTCAGTTCTAAGCCAAGGTTATATTTGTGCATTCACTCAACAAGTATACATGGATCCATGTCTTTGTGTTGGACATCATTCTGGGCTCTGGAGCGAATCGGAGGACAAAACAAAACCCCTGATCTTTGATGGCTTAAATTTTAGTGAGGGAAGAAGTCAGCAATTTAAGGTAAACATAATGAGTAATATTCTTGTCTTTCAGGATGTGGGATGAGCAGTAGAGAATCACTCGAGAGGTTACACAGATCAGCGCCAACCCATGACCATGTCCAGTTGGGATGGGGCACCAGAAAGGTTGCGTTTCACATGGGGAGGAGTTAGGCCTCTTCGAGGTAACTTGTAAGCAAGGAGTTGAAGGACATTGTTTTAGTTGAGTTCTCTAGAGGAACAGAACAAATAGAAAATATATGTGTAATTATGCAAGGAGATTTATTAGGGAGCCTTACAGAACCAGAAGGACCCCCAGGGGCTGCCTGTGGGATCAGAAGCCGAGCAATCTGCAGCATCCAGGAGCAGCTGCAGGTCAAAGACCTGAAAGCTCACTGTAGAATCACCAGTGTGAGTCTGCACTGCAAGGCTGACGGAAGTGGAGGCTGAGGTCCAAAGGCAACTGGAAGATGGGATCTCTTCCAGTGCAGAACATTTCCTTCTTTCTTTCTCTTTTTATTACATCCAGGCTACAAGCCTATTGGTTGGTGCCACTCACATTCAGAGTGAGTCTTGCCTCCTCATTGTGCTGGCCTACATGTCAATCACCCACAGACACACCTCAAAATATACTACTTTGACTGGCAGCTATTACCCAAGTAAACTTGACATATTACAATTAACAAATCATGGAAGTTAGTAAATGAGCCAATTCATTGTGGGTGAGGGGGTCCGTGCACACTGAACTGCTTGGACATGTAAGGCTGTCAGGGAGGGGTTTGCTGGGCATTAAGAGACCTGCAAGAAGACTATGACTGCCTATGCGGAGCAAACACAGGACAGCATGGCGAGCGAGGGCATAAGACCACATTATATGCCATTTGTAGGTCTTATGAGGACACGATTTTTTGCCAAGATATGCGCTTTTAAAAAAGTTATTTCATAGCGAGTGTGATGGTGATCCAGCTAACACTTGGGAGCCTGAAGCAGCAGGAGCACAAGTTTGAGGTCAACTTAGCAAGACCCTGTCTCCAAATAAGATAAAAAAGGGCTGGGGTTTTAGCACAGTGGTAAAGTGTTTGATGCACAAGGCCCTGGGCTTGATCACCACTTCCATACCAAAAAAAGAAAAAAATCACTTCATGTGACGCCAATGCTTGACTTGTCTTTTACCTAACAGAGTAAAACTACCTAAAATATTAAGTGCATCCAATGAATAGTTAAATAAAAGTCCAGATTACGAGCAAGCAAAGACTCAATGTTTCAGTTATAACACATGTGAGGTACTCAGCTCTGATGGATGGGAGCGGCCAAATCCTTCCTCCATGCGTGTCTTTCTATACTTACATTGTTGACCTCGGTAGTGTCTTCCTTAGGCATCCAGGCTCCAAACTCCTGTCACATGACATCCATTATCTCTCCCCTCTCTTTTGAGAGGAAACAATCCCAGGTATACATGTGGTTAGTTTCCCCTCAGCACAGTCCCCAAAGTTGCCTTTTCTTGATGGAAGCGACTGCCCTATCATCAAAATCAAATCCTACCTTTCAGATGCAGCACAGATGAGAATCTGTCTAGACTGTAGCCCAAAGTTAGTCTCTCTTGGCAAAGTAAAGCTTTCTCCAGCTCCTCTGCTTTAATTAGTGCTTTACCTGGATGAAAGGCTGTTTGTGTAGGACATAACCTCAGCGTCATATGGATAAAGTAGCACCCAGGAAACCAGCATGGGGCATTGCAGCAAAGAATTTGCCTCCCGGTTCTTCAACATTTCTGCTAACTCAAAAAGGAATTTCAGCAGGATATTGCCAGGAAAATGCCAAGTTGCCATAAAGTGCTACCTCCAACTCTGTCGCTCCAGCTATCCTCGCAGTCCTGTGGGTCACTTACTCCAGCTGCCAGAAGACCAATGCAGGTTGGACTTGCACCTGACAAGATGGGCCTGAGCAACATCTCTGCAAGAGGAATCAGCGTCCCGTGGTCCAGTCCTTGCACTAGGAAATGCAGCCCTTTCAGTGCCTGTGGGGAATGGGCTCTGGGCCTCCTCTCAAGGGTACCAAAATGCATGGGTGCTCGAGTTTTTGTGATGTAAAATCACATAGTATTGTCTATAACCCATGCCTAGCCTCACATATCTTCACGTCATCTCTAGATTACTTGTAATACTTAATGCTCTATGAGCAGTTGGTATATTATATGGTTTAAGAATAATGACAAGAAAAAAATGTCTGTGTATGTTTAGTGCAGATGCGATTTTTTTTTCAAATATTTTCCATGTATGGCTGATTGAATCTGTGGGTACAGAGCCCTTGCATATGGAGATCCAGCTGAATTTCTTTCCCTCTGGAAAATGGATCTGGTTCATCATCTTCCTTCCAAATCTGCAAAATTCTGGCCCAGTCATTTCCTTGAATTCTCTAAACTTCTACTCAGACACGCCCAGGGGCAAGGTTAAAACTTTACAATACCAAAACATCTTGTGAGTATTCCTGGGAGAGAGGCGATTTGGGAAGGGACTCTCAGGAAAAATTTGAAAATTAGAGCAAAGTGATGATTAATATCCAGAGGCTGCTCCCAGCCTTCCTTTGAGCAACATGGAAGTCAACATAGGGCAGGCTCACTGAGGCCCTGTCCAGAAACTCAATGCTGCCATCCTTATAACAAAGGCCCATGATGAAGGGCGAATCTACGGTTCCCTTTACAGAAGAAGAGGTGTGGGGGAAACTGCAAATCCTAAAATGTCTCAAAAAGAAGTGTTTCCAGCTAAAGATTTTGCAACCCTAGCATTTTAGAAATAATGCGATTCTCAAAAGCAGCCCATAATAGAAACCACTGAATGAGAATTGTCCAGCTCCCCAGGGCTTAGCCTGATTGTGTAGAACGATTTAACTCAGAAATCCCTCTTTACAATTCAGCTGAAGAACACAGACCAATGTCCCAAGAAATAAAGGAAGGACCGGAGGAAACGCTCTGTTTTTTCTCTTTCCTGAATGGTTCAGATACTTGGGGTTTGGGTACAGCGCAATTTCATAAATGGCAGCCTTGGAAGGTTGCTCAACCTCTGAAGTCGACTGTTTACCTTCCGTGTCTGATTATAGCAGGGTTCACATGATATATCTGGTGGGATCCCTAATTTAAAAACCTTCCACTTCAGAATCACCCACAGTGTTTCTTTCCTATGTTGAGCCCTAAACACAGCATTACTAGCTCAAAACTGAGGTTGCAGGCTGCATCAGAGAAATTTGAGGACATTTCTCTCTGAATGCAGGCAGCTCAGACGGCAGAGCACCTGCAAATGTAGGTTAATGAGGCTCCAAACTGCCAGCGTTGTCAAGACCAACTATTGAGAATTCCTGTAGAGTTAAGTAGGATGTGAGCCCGGCTCTGAGTCATATCATTACCCGTGCATTCTGACTCCCTGCTCTCAGGTTTTGTGGTACACTTGGGGTTTTTTTGTATTTTTTGTTTTGGGGGGGGTGGTTTTGGGTTTGGAGGGGTTTATTTTTCTACCCTGCAGTACAACTGTTTGGCGGCAGTCGTACTGGGGGTAGGTGGGAGTGTCCTCTGCAAAGACTGTCTTGGTGGGCACAGACCCTCCTATTTATCCCTGGAGCTGTGCTAGCCATGGAGTGTATTTCTAAAAATTCATCTCATTCAGTTCTTATTTATGCACCAGGAAAGCAAGCAATCAGCTTATGTTCCCAGAAAAAAAGAACTGTGACTGGTCACTTAAAGTGTCACATTTTGGTGTTTAATAGTCACGAAATGTGGTAAAGAAACAGTAATAACACTCTTTGCTTTAGACTCAGTCCCTCTTCAATCCGAACTCTCACACACTTACCATTCTGATGACCTGTGTGGAGACCATTCTTAGTGTATTTTAGTATACATATCAATCTCCTGTTGAAGTATATCATACAAATGGAAAGTGCACAGTATTTTAAGCGTTTGGCGCATTCCATCCTGACGAGGAACACACCCACATTGCTATAGCTAAGATCAGGAAATGGAACACCATCATTGCCCAGAGACGCCCTCGAATTCCTCCTTGCGGTCTGTCCTCTCAAGAATAACCACTTTCCCTACTTCCAACATCCGGGATTCTCTTACTCTATTTTGAACTTTGTACAAGTGGATTCAGACAGTACCTATTCTCTTTTGTTTCTGGCTTTTTCAAGTATGCAGAGACTTTTTTACAAATATGTCTTTATTACAAGCTTTTCGCATCACTGTCCTGTTGATGAGGAAATTGTTAATCTACAACAGTTTGCTCTCACCAGGATTTGTCAAGAGAAGTCATTCACTATGGAAGTAAATGTATATGTGGCTGCATTCTATGCTTCAGCCTGCTAGTAAGCACATCCGGTTTCTAACAGAGGGAGCAGAACTTCCGCCATGCCTTTTGTGAAGGAGGAAGATAAAATGAGCTTTGCTCTGTGGCCACAACAAAAAATGAAAGGATGGCAGGAGTTCAAGTTGGGAAATTTTGCTGTCTGAGCTGAAGCATAAAGCTAGTGACATGCACAAGGAAGTGAGATTTATTGCTTGAATATTTATGTAGCCGAATGGAAAATGAGAGCTTGATATATAATTGCAGGCAGTGCTGTTGCCTCCCACCTATCACTGTGTTCCCAATAAACAGGCCACCGCAGGTGATATCAAACTTCCTGCAGTCTGCAGCTGCCTTTCTCAGACAAGTGACTTCCTTTTCTGCTGGTCAAGGGACGGGCAAGCATAGCAGTAATAATAATGAAATCATCTTTTGTGCCTGAGTGAAATTAAAACAGTACAACTTCATCACTGATGATAAAGCAAGGCAAAGCATTTACAGTTACACATAGTTACAGAGTCATAATTGCAAGTTACAAAAAAATGAAATGTTACCACTGTGCACAAAAATATTTAGGAGTCAACTTTACAGCAAATAAGTGATGGGATTACCCAGCCACATGCACATGAACAACCGGCAATTGCAGATTTGCTTGACCATGCACCAAGCCTAGGAACTGGGTTCCAAGTAAATCAAGCACTTGTTTGAAAAAAAATATACAATCAAATAGGGATTAGTTCAGTAATAGCCAAAAAGTTTCTCTCTGAGTTCCTAGCCAGCAAAAACCAGGGGATTTATGCCACTCATTTTTGAGCAAACCACATTTCTCTAATATGGCTGATCCCTACAGTCTAAACATTTTTCTTTGAAAATGTGAAACCCTGCAATTAAATCTTTCTCAAAGTAAGTGCATCCCCCATGAAAAAGCCTGGGATCGGAGGAATGGGCTGGTGTCTGGTGGGAAGACTCACTGATGGACGAGAACAGGAGGGTGTTAGAGAGAGGAGGAGGGAAAAAACGAGCATGTTCATCTCAGGATCTCCTGTATTCAAACACACACACAAGTCAGGAGCGCACATGTACGTGCACCTGTGCATGTATGTGAGCTTATCTCTGAGAAATGGAAAACTCATACTCACAATGTTTTTGATGGCCAAGATCATGCTTAAAGAAGCTTTGCTATTAGCTTTGTCCTTGCAAGGGAAAGGGGAAAGGCTTTACTAAGGAAAATAATGGATGTATTAATGAAATAGTGAAATATTCTATGGGACTGATAAATGGCTGGTTTAAGAATCTCGTTTCCTCGCCATTTAGCCAGGGTGGCTGCTTCATGGAGGGACCCTTGAAAGAGGTCCAAAAGTGCGTTTTCTGTCTGCCCACTGCATTGGTGATGGTGGGAGGGTGCATGGGAACAGAGTCAGCTCACCAGAATGTTATAGCCTCATAAACATGATGTGTACTCATGCCGCCTGCCAAAAATATTCCTTCATTATCTTGCCCTAAATCCCTCAAATTAGGGTAATTTAAGACAAGCTCTCTCCAGAATGCCTTGCAGTTAAAATATATTCATTTTTGTCCCAATAGACACTTATCAAGCTTAAAAGCCAGAGTATATGTACGGTACCAGCTACAAGGGGAAAGGAGAGAATGTAGCAATGAAGACAGTCTCTGGACTCCAGGATGTCTTTTTAGCCATGGGGTGGCCTGAATTTTGTGTTTTACAAAAAAAAAAAAATCCCCTTAGTGGCAACTTAGAGGCCAATGGCCTCTAAGATGTAGGAAGCCATTGTAACGGTCCAGGCATGAGAGGGTGATGGCCTGGCCACTGGTAGCAGTCACTGGAATGTTTGTGACATACTACAGCCTACACTACCCAATATGGTAGGCACTAGTCACATTTGTATATTTGAGTTCAAATTTTAATTAATTAAAGGAAAACATTAAGCATAAAAATTCCGTAGTTACACTAGCCAACCATATGTCAGAGATTCAATACCCACATTTAGCTAGTCACCACATTATTGGACTGTGCAGATATAGGCCTCTGTTCATTCATTCAGAGATTCATGATTAACTGTGAAAGTGGCTGACATGAGAATGTGTAAGGATCAAGGGGCATGAATTGGTGCCATGCTGTAGATTTCTACATGAGCAATAGTTACGTATCTACTTTGGTTAGCTGCATTATCCATACTCCCATCATCACTGCCACACCGATGAGACCATCCAATTGTCCTGTATAATATGGTTGTGTTCCTAGTGCTACACGTTACACAGCATGATGTGTAGATATCTACAGGTCTATCTGTATGCCTGGTGAGATTGGGACACAGGTGCTATTTCAAGTTCTCTGAAAAGTAGACACTAAGGTGAAATTAACTATATGCAGGAAATGCCCGTGAAGAAGAAAGCAGAGAAACCAACAGGCAGGCAGAGCATCACACCACAGTGCAGCTGGGACACTGACAGGGTGGGAGGAAGAAGCTAACTGAGTAGGAAGATCTTATGATGTTGCAAGAAAGCTTCAAGAAAATTCCAAGAGAGTTTCAGCCTGGCTGGAAAGGAGTCTTTGAGTCCAAGTCACTGAGCAGACAGGTCCACATTGGCTGTTTCTGAGGACTGAGCCTGCGCTGTCATCCCCACTGTCTAAAAGCAGCCCGTGGGAAGCGCGGCATTGGTGTGAATGTGGCAGTGGGGCCAGAGGTTGGCAGCTGGGGCCAGCAGAGATTGCACTCTCAGTGAGAAAAGGCCTGGACAGTCCCCCCTTACTACTTCCAAAATAGTATAGCTTATAATAATACTTTAGCTATGTAAGAAGCAGTAGTTTGTAATGTTTATACTATAAAATGCATAATATTATCAAATATATTGAAAATATGAACTATATTTTACAGCATGTTCTATTTACAATTGTGATGTATTCAAGGTTTGGGAAATCCTTACATGAAGACCCTGTGCTCCTAAAGGACAAGATTCTCTGTAATTAGTAGAATTAAAAAGACTTGGTGGGGCACTTGCATTTGTGGACTAGTCCTATTTTCCCCATTTCTCTTAATAAGAACACCTAAAAACATACGTGAAGCCAATATAAGAAGACCCTGCCAGGTGGAGGGGAAAGGCAGACTGGCTAGGAACTTCGAGGTCTGAAAACCGGCATGGTGATGATTGAACTCTCTAGGTTTTCTTTTTGCTCCGTATATTCCAAACTAGGCACTAGAGAGGTCAATATCCTGGAAATGTCAACAAACACAGACCAAAAATAGTCCTTTCATGTGAGCAAAAGGATGGGAAAAGGAACAGTTTAGTGAGAGAAAAATTGTAGGGGGAAAAAAATAAAACCTCTTCCAAATACTACAGAGAACAAAACAAATAAAACCCTATGGCCATACCTTCACCTGCACCAGCTAACTGTAAGGTGAGAGTGGAGACTTCCACCCTTACCAAGCTACAAGGCCCCCAGTTTCACTGCCAAGGTGATATCAGAGAAGGTCAGGTAGGGAGCCCAGACTTCCATCCTCAATGAACAGTGATGTGTGCCTCCTTGGGACGTCAGCACAGACGACATGGCAGCCAGTACTTCCACCCCATCTTAGTAGCAGTAGAAGGCACACTTCCTTCCTAATGGGATGCTGCCGGAGGAGGCCTAGTGAACTCAGGACTGTCACCATCGCCCAGTGGCAAGGAGGAAACCCTCCATCATGCTATCAGGGGAGGGCATACAGCAATGAATAACAAGGCACACCTGCCCCTCTCGGCCAGGAATCAAAAAGGTATGTGTAGAGGCCTTCTGGGGAGCTGGAACCCCAACAAGTGACAGTAGAGCTTGAGTATGGACCTTGTATTTCCACACCTACCTGCAGTAATAAAGGGAATTCCACACTAGAAGTAAATGGATCTTAACAGCCACTATTAAAACATGTGAAAAGTACAAAACTCACTAGCAGAGCAGCTATATAAAAGAGAAAAAACAGTCAAACTTTGTCAATATAGAAAACCGCCAAGCCACAAAACATGGACAAAGAAGGAAGGAATGACGGAGGTACAAAATAGTCAGAAAAAATTTAACAAAATGGCAGGACTGTATCCTTACTTATCAGTAAAAACCTTCAAACTAAACAGATTAAATCCCCTCAGCTCAAAGATCTAGACCAGCTGAATGAATACAAAACTAAGACCCTTTGATATTCTGTCTACAAGAAACTCACTTGACGAGCAAACACTCATGCGGACTGAAAATGACAGAATGGAAAAAGATAGCACAGAACTGGAGACCCAAGGCGAGCAGGAGCATTTACTTACATCAGGTAGAATAGAATTTAAGTCAAAAACTGTAAAAAGAGACAAACAGAGTCACTTTAGACGGTAAAGGAATTAAAAGAATTAATTCAACAAGAGGGAATAACAGTTGTAAATATAAATGTACCCAATCAATGCTGGAGCGCCTGATTATATTAAAGTAAACTATTAGATCTAAAAGGAGAGACACACCCTAAAGCAATAGAAGTTGAGAGCTTCAACCACCAAATTTTTTCATCGAAAGACAGAACATTCAAACAAACAAAAGTCACCATAGAAACATTGAAGTTCAGCTATACATACGAGAAATAGACCAAACAGATATTTATAGACCATTTCAGCCAACAGCTGCAGAGTGTACATTCTTCACATCAGCACTTAGAACATTCTCCAGAGTAGGCCATATGTTACACCATAAAACAAACTTCAATAAATTAGAGAAATTTGAAAATGTAGCATATATCTTCTCTGACCACGGTGTATTAAAACCAGAAATCTGAATCAAGAAGAACTTTAGAAATTGTACAAATACAATTGCTAAACAACATTCTCTTGCATAACTAATGGGTCAATGAAGATATCAAAAGAGAAACTTAAAATTGTTTTGAAACAAATAAAAATGAAAACTACAACAAATCCAGGTCTGTGGGATATACCAAAAGTAGTACTATGGGGTACGTTCATAGCAATAAAAGTACCTATGTACCTGAAAAAAGAAAGAAAATTTGAAATAACCTAATGATGGAACTCAAGGAAATAGAAAAGCCAGAACAAAACAAACCGAAAAATAGAAGAAAACAAATACAGCTCAGAGCAGAAACAAGCAAAAGAGATAAAAATAAAAATCAGTGAAGCAAAGAATTGGTTTTTGTTTTCTTTTTGCAGTGGCGAGGATTGAACACAGGGTCTTACACATGCAAAGCAAACACTGCACCAGTGAGTTATACCCTTAGCCCAACAATTGTGTTGTTTAAAAGACAAACAAAATTTTGAAATGCCTGGCTAGAGTAACCAAGATAAAAAGAGAAGATTAAAGGAAATAAAATCAAAGATGAAAAAAAGAGCCATAATACTGCAGAAACACAAAGGATCATTTGGGAGTGATATCATTAATGAGTGATAGCCCAAGGAATTGGAAACACCAGAAGAAAAGAGTAAATTTGTAGACCCATGCAACCTACCAAAATTGAACTACGAAGACATGGAAAACCTGAACAGAACAACAAGCAACAGGGACAAAATTTCTCAAAAAATACTAGCAGATTGGATCCAACAGCACATGAAGGTTTGTACACCACGAACGAGTGGGCTATAGCCCAGGGATATAGAGATGGTTCCACATATGCAGTATGTAATGATGTCACATCAACAGAATGAAGGACCAAAACCATAAAATCATCTCAATAGGTGGAGATAAGATCATTTGATAAAATTCAACAATACTTCATGATTTAAAACACACACACACACACACACACACACACACACACACACACACAGCTGGTACATCCCTGTAATCACAGTACTGTGTGAGGTAGAGGCAAGGAAGATTGCAAGTTCAAGCCCAGCGTGGACAGCTTAGTGACTTAACAAAGCCTTGTCTCAAAATAAAATTTTTTAAAAAATTAAAAATAGGCTGGAAATGTAGCTCAATGCAAAGGCCATGAATTTGATCCTCAGTTTAAAAAAAAAACCTCAAAGAAATAGATACACAAGGAATAAGTAGATATAGCAGGAATATAGCTCAACACAATAAAGGTTATATATTGCAAACTCACGGCCCATATTATGCTCAATGGGGAAAGGCTGAAAACATTTCTTGTAATATCAGGAGCTAGATAAGGATGTCAACTTTCACCACTCTTATTGATGTTGTGTTAGAAGTATAGAATACAGTATTAAAAGCCTTAGCCAGAGCAATAAAACAAGAGAAAAAATAAAGGACATCCAAATAGGGAAGAAGGTCAAATTATCTCTGTTTTCAGATGACATGATTTTATATGTAGAAAAACTTGAAGACTCCACCACAAAACCTGTTAGAACCGATAAACGAATTGAGCAAGATTGCAAAATACAAAATTAACATACAAAAATCAGTAGCTTTTGTATATGACAATAACAAGATTGCTGAGAAAGAAGTTCAGAAAGAATCCCATTCACAAGAGTTTTAAAAAATGAACTCTATGAATAAATGTAACTAAGGATGTGCTTTCTACGATGAAAATTACAAAACATTGATGAAAGAAGTTGAACAGGACACATTTTAAAAATGGGAAAACATTCCACATTCATGAATTGGAAGAAATAATACTGTTAAAATGTCTGTGCTACCCCCAAATGATCTGCATATTTGATGCAATTCCTATCAAAATACCAATAACATTTTTCACAGAAATAGAAAAATATACCTAAAATTTCTATGGATCACAAGAGATGCCAAAGAGCCAAAGTTAGCCTGAGCAAAAAGAACAAAGGGGGAGTCATTGCAACACCCGACTTCAAAATAGTCTACAAAATAAAAGTAACCAAAGTAACATGGTACTATAATAGAGATAAACATAGACACATTGACCAATGAGACAAAATAGAGAACCTATCAATAAAATTAGTTATTTATAGTCAACTGATTTTTGACAAAAGCATCAAGAACACTCATCAGAGAAAGGAATGTCTCCTTAATAAGTAATGCTTAGATAACTGTATATTCATATATAGATAAAAGAAACTAGATCTTTGTGTTTCACATATACAAAAATCAAATCAAAATTGATCAAATACTTAAATGTGAGACCTGCACCTATGCAATTACAAGAAGAAATCATAGGAGAAATGTTGTAGGAAAGTTGGGCAGAGATTTTTTGAGATATGACCCCAGAAGTCACAGGAAATGAAAACAAAAATTGATAAACTACACCAAACTAAAAAGTTTCTGTACAACAATGAAACAACAGAGAGCAAAGGAAACTTACATAATGGGAGAAATATTTGCAAGCTATTCTTCCAACAAGGAAATTATTTTCAAAATATGTAAGGTACTCAAACAACTCAATAGAAAAAAGCAAATATAATCTGGTTTTAAAATGGGCAAACAATTTGAATAAGTATTTCTCACCAGGTTATACAAATGACCAACAAGTACTGGGGATTTAGCTCAAGTGGTAGAGCACTACCCTAGCAAGTGCAAGGCTCTAAGTTTGATCCCCAGAGCTAAAAAACAAACAAACAAACAAATAAAATTCTCAATATCATTCATTATCAGGGAAGTAGAAATCTAAAGCACAATGAGATATGGCCTCGCTGGATAGAATGGCAAATAACAAAAAGGTTTTTTAAAAAATAAATACTAGCAAAGACGTAGGAAAAAGGAACCTCTCATATGCTATTGGCAGAAAAATAAACTAGTCTAAACATTATAGAAAACAGTAGGGAATTTTCTTAAAAAAAAACTTGAAATGGAGCTACCATATGATCCAGTATTCCCACTACGGGGTATATAGCCAAAGGAAGTGAAACAGTGAAAGAGGCATTTGCATTCCTGTGTTTATTTCAGCACTATTTACAATAACCACTGAATCATCAGTGGACTAAAAGGATAAAGAGAATGCATTGTATATACACAAGAAAGCACTAATATGCAGCCATGAAAAGAATGAAACTGTAGTGATATGGTTGGAATTGTGGGACATTATGTTACAAGGAAAAATTCAGACACAGAAATACAAATACCACATATTCTTCCTTAATGCAGAAACTGAGAAATTGACTCCAAAGAAGTAAAAAATAGATTTGTGGTTACCAGAGCCTGGGAAAAGTGAGGGGTGGGAGTTGCAGGTGGAGAGAGGAAAGCAAATGGATATAGATGTGAAGTTAGATAGGGAGAATAGCTGCTAATGTTCCAGAGCACAGCAGATAATTCTGGTTGACAATAATTAACTGAGTATATCAAAACAGCCAATAAAGATGATTTTGAAAATTTAAAAGACAAAGAAATGGTAAATGTCTGAGGTGATAAGCATACCAATTAATTTGATCCGATTGCAAAATTGTATGTATTGTAATATAACACTGTAGCCCATAAATACAGTTCATGCACAATTACTATGTACAATTACTATGTATCGATTAAAATTAAAATATAATTTAAAAAGCAATTCACTTCAAAGTTAATGATGGAATCATGCTGACAGGAAAAGGATGCAAAAATATCTACCAGGAAAGCATGAGCCAAAGGAAAGCGAAGTGGCTATAATAATGTCAGATAATATGAATTGTAAAGCAAAAAAAAATTCTCTACAGACAGAAAAGGACATTTATGATGATAAAAGTTTCAGTTCACCATGAAGACATAATGATATTACATGTGTATGTACTAAACAACAGAGCTACAAAATATGTAAAGCAAAAACCAATAGAACTGAATAGAGGAAGTGACAAATTTCCAACTCTAGGTGGAACTTCAGCATCCCTACCTCAATATTTCACAGACAGACTAGACTGGAAATTGGCATGGATGTTAAAACTCTACATCTCATCAGCCAGCAGGATCTAACTGACAGCTATAGAACACTTCACCTGACAACAGCAGCAACGCTACTCACAGAACATGCACCAAGGCAGCAGATATCCCGATCCATAAAACAAACATCAATAAACTTAAAATAACTGAAATGTGGTGTAAGCCCTAATGTGAGCTCCAATGTTAGCTGCCTTGACCTCTGGTAGAATTGAGAGGGCCTCATCCAGGCTAAGCACAGTTTCCCTTCCCACCCTTACTGCGGATAAGGTTTCCTGCCCAAATTATCTTCCTCCTCTAGAAAGACAGTTGCAGGTCCTGCATCTTTCAATGCATGTTTTCCGGCCAGCTATGGGATGACTCTAAGAAAACAATCACATCTTCCTGTGGGAATCAGGGACACACGACTCCCATGATGCTGCCGAGCCTGCAAGCCACCACCTGTGATTATTCACTGTGTTCCGGAGAGGCCCCCGGGTCCTGGTGTGCTGTGTAGTGCCCTCCTCCCCGAGCTGTGAGAGTATGTGACTAAATATGGACAGTGGAGAGTTGATCTTAACGCTAAGATGGCCATTCCTGTGTCCCTAGGGTAATAATCCCTCCCAAACCAATGGACTAAGCAGGAGACAACTAAGACATGAAATCATAAATAGAGCTGTGTTCTCCAACACGAGGCTCTCCACAAAAACTCAGTGACTGAAAGACAACAGAAAAATCTAACACACTCTCCTCAGCAGCCCCTATTGGGCGATAGGCAACTCATGACTGTGTCCAGTCCATGTGTGGGCAGGAAGTAAGCACCAAGCCCTAAGGCTGAACTTGGGGAACTTCTCTTGGGGCTCTGAACTTTGGTCTCCCAGAAGGAAGATCATTGGTGCTATCTCCACCATACCCAGCGATGGGCTGGTTTGCACCAAGACCCTGGTGACGGAGACAGT
Organism: Hystrix cristata; assembly: GCA_004026905.1. NCBI lineage: Eukaryota > Metazoa > Chordata > Mammalia > Rodentia > Hystricidae > Hystrix > Hystrix cristata. Next base: position 142,629 of record PVJO010001200.1, read on the forward strand.
ACACCATAAAGACGGGTTGGGGTCCCACCATGCTCTGCCCTTGGGCTGCAAGAAGGTAGACACAGTGAGTCACAAGGATGAAGAGATTTTAAAGAAGTGAACAAAAATGATCAAAGAGAATTTAAAAAAATATGATGAAAGGAAAATGAATTTCAACAAAGCAGCAGTCTGGTGGAGGAGCAAGTCCAGCAGGGCATCAAGACTGGCAGCATGGCACAGCAGATGGCCAGGTGTGATGGTGGAGTGCTGGAGGGCAGGAACGGGGATTACCTGAAGAAAATCAAGGCCAGAAAGGCAATATGTCTTCCACTTTCCTGTCTTAGCTCATGTATCATGTAATAAAGGTAATCATTGTTCTACATCTCCCCTGCCAAAAGAGAAGTCTCCTAACACCCAGAAATGAAGCAACACACTTTTAAATAATGTCTGGGTAAAAGAGAAAATGCAAAGGGAAATAGAAAAGATTGGATGAGTGACCCAAGGTGAGAAATAATAAGAGAGGGAAGGAGTTGAGGATGATGTGAGATTTAGATAATGAGAGTGGAGACAAGTTGATCATCGCAGAGCTCCTTCTGAGACGAATGCAGACTTGTGAGTCCCAGCACGAGTGAGCCACCTTGGGCAGCTGGAGCAAATTCTGAGTCCTGAGAGGGAAGGGAGCATGGACAAGTGTAGGCTGGAAAGAGAAAGCAGGAGGACAAGTATGGGAATGGTGAGCAGAAATAGCCAGGTCAGCTGCCTTCACAGGAGACAGCAATAAGATCATGCAGCAATAAGATCATGGAAAGGGCAGAGGCTGCCATGTGATTCTGAAGGTCTGCTGCCTTCCCTCTAATGTCCAGACTCTCAGACTTTAGTCCCCCTCTAGAGGGGCCCTCCCCAGAGCATAGACATTGTAGATTTAATAATACATTGTAATTTAATAAGTTCTCCACCCACTGGTCCACTCTGGGCAAACATGGGTCATTCTATTACATTTTCTTTGCCTTTATGGAATCCCAAGTTCTCTTACCTATTCAGAATTTGCAGATATTTGAAAGATTATTTTACACTTATAACTACAAAGATATTGGACAAGGAAAAACGATAAGCAATTTACTTTAAAATTTTCACTATTTTATAATTTATGACTTCACCCAGCCTATCCCATCGACTTTCTGCACTGTCTGCAAACACCCTCTGCCCCGGGCACACCAAACCCTTCCTTGTTCATGTGTAAGCCAAGCTCATCTCTACCCCCAAATTTCTGAAAGTTCATTTTGTTCTCTCATAGAATATCAATGGATAACTTTTAAATAGTGTAGTTGAAATAGCATGCATTATATGTAATAAGTATTATAAATACATATATAATTTAGGTACTATCTATATTTGAATATAAATAAGCATATACATCTAAATATAAGCACAGGTTTATATGTTTATAACATCGCTTTGATTATAACTGAAAGAATAATTATAGGATGTTAATAACATTCATTCCTAGGCGATGGCCTATGTGTGAATACTAAAGGAAAAACGGAGTTTAATTAATAATTGCTACACGTAACACCCACATCACTTATTGCAGGGATTCCTGTGGGCATACGTGCATCCAGGCTCAAACACACAAGCACGTACACACACGTGTCCCACACACAAGAATGCTCAATCCATCTTCAATACTTCCAGTTTGCTCATAAACATCTTCACCTGCAGAATTGTTCAAAAATCTCTAAAAATTTCCAGACAACCATGGTATACATACCTGTTGGGAGATCATAGTGCTCTTTAGTCAATAACATGCACAATGATTGAATTATGATCAGGTGCTTTGGGGTAATGGAAAAATATTCATGTGCTTGAGGAGGACTCTTATGACAAGACTTTCCATTGGTCTGTCTACCACTCCAGGAAGAGGCAAAATGGTTTCACCTATTTCCCTGTGTTTTTGTATCTAATTCTCATAGAGAACATCAGAAATTAAAGGAGCAAAAAGTCACTCTATACTAATGCTCCATTTTCCCTTTTTTCATAATATTTCCTTTTTATAACACATGCAGAAATATAACACAAAACATAACCTAAAACAGTTAAGATACCAAAAGGAAGAGTGTGCCGAGTGTGTGAATAAGTGAATGTTCTATTTATTAATGTGCACACACAGTGGGGCATGGTGGTGCGTGTCTATAATCCCAGCTACTGAGAGACTGAGGCAGGTGGATCGTTTGGGCCTGAGCGTTTGTGGCAGCTTGGCCTGGGCAACATAATGAAAGCCCAACTCAATAATAATAATAATAATAATAATAATAGTAATAATATGCATGTGCATAATATAATCTGTACTCATCATAACATCATTCCTATTTAATAAGCATTTTGAGGACTACTAGTTATTCTCAAATATTTGAGAAGTTCTTCTGGTAGCTTAAAAGAAGGAAGTGAAAGTGGAAGCAAATATAGTTTATAAAACTGTGCTATATATAAAACATATTGCTGATAGGACAATTAATTTAAAAAGTGCAGCACAAAATTGTATACACACAAAGGAATTGTGAGATCACAGACTGCAAATATAAGCATTGCATAGAAATAAGACCAGAAGAAACTCTATTAAAATATTATGTTAGAAGTGGATATTAGCGAATATTTTTCTTTATTCTTTTGCAGTTTTAAAGTTTTCTGTTATCAGCTTATCTTCCTTCTGTCGAATATAAAAGGTCATCTTGTACAAGGTAAAATAAAATTTCCCTTAAGAGTTAAAATTTTTAAATTGAAACAGTTACATATCTCCTAGAAGAGATGTTGAACCTTGGAAAAAAACAATTTCTGGTATAAGCCAATATTTTGGTACTCTAAGTTCTGTAACTAAAGCAATTTTATATTTAATCCTGTGGTTGAACTGGTTGCTAAGGTACTAAATTACCCGTTTATATAAGACCTAGCTAAGGCATTGATTAGAAATGAGGCAGAAATTTGGGTTATGTTTTCTGAAAAAGAAAAGAAAGGAAAATCTTTGCTAGAAAAGGTTCATAAATATTGAGCGGTAAACACTGTAATGATGAGACATTTTGTGTATACGAAACAAAGCCATGGCAATGGCTCAGAGCAATAACACGAAAAGCACACACATTAGAGACAGGCAGACCAGTATCACAGCATGCTCTGCTCTTTCCTGTGACTTCCTGCATGCTATTTACCCCTATTGTGCCTAATATAAGTAGCACATAACTATTGCTACCTTATGGTATTGTTATGGAGATAAAATAAAGCAAAATACGCATATACGATATCCCTGGTATGAAGTAAATATTGAGGAAATGATCCATCTGACATAATCATTGGCAAGTATTCAAGACATTATGTTCTTGACCACTTCCTTACATAAACCTTTTACCTTTTCTTCTCTTATCACTTAGGAATGCATTTGCTTCCGATAAAAGAAAAAAATCAGCCTAACAATTGGCTCACATCACAAGATGCATGTTGGAGATGGTGTGAGCACAGTAATGCCCTTGAAGCCAAATTCTTCTAGATTTTCCCTCCTTTATTCCTAGGGTGTTGATTTTCATGCTCATCTTTCTTACTTCATGGCTATGAGATGACTGTGTCAACTCCACATATCACATAAAATTTAAGGCAGGAAGAAAACAGAGGCAAAAGGGCTTTCTTCTGAAGAATTTTATCTTTTTATTTGAAAATGAAGAAACTTCCTAAGAAACTTCTATTTATATCTCATTATCCAATATCTGATCAAATAACTGGGCCAGGAGAATGAGTATTTTGAAATATTTCCTCACAGATTTGATGAGATATAACTTACATACTGTATAATTCATTCGTTTTAAAGGTACAGTTTATTGGATTTTAGTACATTAACAAAGTTTTGTGATTATTACCACAATCAATTTTAGAACATTTCCATTACCCTAAAAGAAATCCTGTGCATATTACCAGTCCACTTCCCCTCAACTCAACAGGCCCAGACAACCAATAACCTATTTTCTGTCTGTATGTATTTGCCTAGTCTAGATATTTTAAAATATGAAACTATATAGCACTTAGTATCTTGTGGCTGGCTTCTTTCACTTAGCATAATTTTTTCAAAGTTTATCCATGCTGTAACACATAGCATTAATTTTTTTTGCCAAATAATATTCCAATCTTTGGAAATGCCATATTTTGTTTATTGACTTATCAGTTTATAGAAACTTGAATTATTTCTACTTTTTAGCTACTGCTGAAAAGGTGCTTATCAATATTTATATGTAAGTTTTAAGTGGACATATATGTTCATTTCTCTTGAGTAAATACTCAGCAGTATAAATCGTTGGGTCATATAGTAACTTGGGGATCCTGTGTTTTAACTTTTGAGGGATTTCCAGCTATTTTCTAAAGTGGCAGCAACATTTGACATCACCACTACAATGGTCAGCCCTGGACAATATTCTCTGCATGCATCAGATATGATGCTGTTGCTGGATGTTCTGTTAAATCTAATTTGTGTATGTATTGGGTGACCTATTAGACTAGTTTGTTTGTTTGTTTATAGTGTTGTTCAACTCTACTAATTCTTTGTTGGTCTTGCACCTCATTGTTCTCCCCGTTGTTGAAAACAGGATATTACAGTCTCCAACTATAATTGTTCAATTGTTTAATTCTTTTTAGTTCTGTCAGTTTTTCTTTCATGTACTTGGAAGCTGCAGGTGTTATATCTTCAAGAAATTGTGACAGACTGATGCTTTTATTAGCACAAACTGTCTCTCTTTATCTTTAGTGATATTGTTGAAAATATAATTTGACTGATGATAGTATGTCCATTCAAGCTTGCTTATGTTCATTATTTGTGTGCTATACCTCTTTTTCACCCTTTTCCTTTCAATCAGTTTGTGTCTTCGACTCTAATCTTTGTCTCCTGTATAGAGCATATAGTTTGATATTGGTTTTTATTTTCTTTCTTTCTTTTTCTTTTGTGAACCTGGAGATTAAACCCAAAGCCTTTGTACTGAGCTACATCTCCAGTCTCCCCACTTTTTTCATTTCTTTGTCTTGAAAAAGGGTCTCACTAAGTTGCTAAATTGCTCAGGCTGGGCTCAAATTCTTGATCATCCTACTTCAGCCACCCAGAATGCTGGGATTACAGTGCCCACTACCACATTCAGCTGGTTCTTCCTTTTATTTTTTTAAAAAATCTCATCTGACACTCTCTGCCTGTCATTGAATTTTGCAATCCAACCGCATTTACTGTAATTATTACTGCTTTCATGTTAATGCACTTATATTTGCCTTTTACTTTTTAAGCACTGTTTCCTTTAATTCTTCAAATATATTTACAGTATTTCTTTGACATCTTTGACTCCTAGGCCTTTTCAAAAGCAATTTTTGTTTCCTACTTTATAAAATGATGGGTCATGTTTGACTTCCTTCTTTTCATGTCTTATCGTTTTTTGTTGAAAACTGGACATTTTACATAACATATTATAGCACCTCTGGATTCTGTCCCTCTCCCATGACTCTTACTTGGTTAGGTTTTGTTTTTTTCTTAATGATTTGAGGGAGCTACTTCAGGGAAGTATATTTCCCCTGCCATGTGCAGCCTCTAGTATTTCCCCTCACAGGCCCAGCCACGCTGCTCATACGGTCACCCCAGGCTGGCACGGGTTCAGTGGCTCTCACTGAATGTCTCTTTGCCGTGACCTCGTGGCTAAGCTTCTGTTTGTGTCGGTATCACAAGAGCACTTAATCTGTGGCTGATCACTGTTTTCTACAATGTTCTGGTTCCAAATGGGAGTAGTCATTCAGAAGTGTTCTGACCCCCAGGAAGGCTCTTCTTAGATGTTTCTTTCCCTGGTGTCTCTACTACACTTGTGGCTGGTCTAGAACATACCAGTTAGGACTCTCCAAAGGGGCAGAATCGATAGAAAATCTACATATAGCTATGCAAGTGGATCTAACACATAGGTTTACAGGATAAGAGGCAGGAGAGTTTACAATAACCATCTGCGTGACGGAGAGTCAGAGGATCCAGGAGCTACTCAGCCCAAGAAGCTGGAAGCCAAAGAAGAAGAGGAACCAAGGATGGATCAGAGGCCTGGAAGCTCCCTGGAGAGTTTCTAGTATAAGTCTGTGTTAGAAGACTGAAGAAACTAGAGTCTGCTGTTTACAGCAACAGCAAAAGATACACCCTCTCAAGCAGAACTGAGCTTCCCAAACATGTGCGAAATTCTTCCTTTCTTCCCTTTTGTTAGATCCAAACTATGAGTCCATTTGATGGTGCTACCCACAGGTGGGCAGGTCTTCTGCCCTCAGCTTGCTAAAGTTCATAGAAGATACCCATCCACTCCACTAGACTATCTTTTGAAGCATATAGATCTGTATTTAATAACTAAGATATTCAAGGACTTCTATGAAGAATTTAACTTTATTCATAATACCCTAAACCTGAAAATAGTTTGGGACACATCCACAACTAAATGGATAAAACTAAGTATATGCATACTCAGAAATACATTGACAAAACTAACGATAATTCGACAGTGTAAATAAATCTCAAAAGCATGATGCCAATTGAAATATGCCTTACACAAAAATAGTACATGCTGGGTGACTCCATTAATATACAGGTCTAGAAAAGGCAACTTCAAAATCACCTCTACTCAATGTTATCAAAAGTTCAGGGATTCGATGCTAGCTACTGGGGGTTGCCCGAAATTCATGCTGTCCATCCATCACCTAAACTTTCTCCAGGAAAAAGCCAAACCAGCAGAAGGTCAAACTCCACTCTTCTTACCCTTTCCATTTAGCAGCATAGAAATTCATTTGATAGGCTTTTTTTTTTTTTGAGAGTATGGCATCAGTCTTCATGAATGTACCTTTTGAGAAATCAATCTATTGAGTCTGCAGTTGGACATTCTTTGTTGATCTCACTGACGACATCACCACTACACATCACATGGTCTTCTTGTCGAAAGTTCACAAGGGGGAATTATTTGGGAACATAGTACAAGTTGAGTGAGTGTCCTTTATCCAAAGGCTTGGGATCAGAAGTATTCCCAACTTTTACTTTTCTGGATTTTGGGACATTCATATAAACATACTGAAATATTTTAAGGATGAGACCCAAGTCCAAGAACAAAATTCACTCAAGTTCCATGTATACCTTGAATACGGCACCCAAAGGTAATTTTGCAGCTGTGCGTTTTGACTGTGAGTCATCGCATGAGGTCAGGTGTAAAATTTTTCACTGTGGCATCATGTCAGTGCCCCCAGAAGTTTCATATTTAGTGCAATTGGGGATTTTTTTGAATATTGGACTTAAGGATACTCAACCTGTACTAGGAAAAGTTGTAGCTCATCTTGAATTGTATCATGAATAAGAGAAGTAGTCCTTAGTGTTTCTTTTTGCATGTTGGCTGCTAGAAAGCTCAAAGTTACATCCAGGCTCTTTATGACCCACGTATTACAGACTGACTTCTCCTTTGACTTTTCTTTCCCAGTATTCATTTTTATCTCACATTCATTTATTTCTGTCTTGTGTTTTAATGCGTCAGTAGATACAGAGAATTACCTACCTATTGCTGTAAGCTGCTCTAAATCATTCTGAGAATGGTCACTAGAACCCAGCAGGAAATTCCTAACTGTGGAGTTCATCAGTAAAAGGAAAATTTTAAAACCAAAATGAAGTAATATAGGCAGGGATGAAGACGGAGAAACCCAAATGACCGCTGAAAGTGGATATCAAAACCTGTTTTTAAAAGGGTGCATTTTTTGGAATTGTCTTCTGAGAATATTTGGGAGCTAGGAGGTTAAGGAAGTGGAGAATATGTGGAAATTCTATAAACTACTTTTGACACAATATGCACTTCTCATGATTCTGCGCACATTTCATGCTTCAAAATGTCTACAGAAATGCCAATTTATATTTTCTGGGGTTTTAGGCACAGGAAATCTTTCATTATCTTAACTCCTATCACTTGTTAAATTTAAATTAATCCCACATTTGCTCAGGGAGGTCAAAATGAAGTTATGGTGTTGAGTCATCAACCCATAATGCTTTGCTTCAGTCCTCACCCTTTCTCTGTAGGGGAAAAATCTTGTTGCTCTTTAAATTTTCAAAGAAGTTACAATGTCATGGGAAAAATGATTATTAGCCAACATTACTTCTAGTAGACAGTCAAAACTTTTGGCTGCAGAGTCAACCACATATATTTCATGCTCCTTGGTAAACAGACTTTTCTCTGAAAAATGACTACCCTCCTCCATTACCCCGTACACTTCCAGGTGGAGATGAGTCCTCTCCCAGTTCCCAAAATGGGATCTCATTGGCTTTTTAGCCAATTAGCAGATCCCCAAGCCCTAGAATGACACATACTTGCAAGCTCATTGGGAAAGACAGAAAGCTCAACATTCTCTCCCTTCTACTATATTTAATGGTACGAACATTTAACACTTACAGCTGCTTTAACCATCTGGAAAAAGCTCAGATCTGCTGGGAGCCTTACACACAGCTCAGTTTAGGGCTGGTCCCCAGGAGAAAGAGCCACGAGACGGAGTAGAGTGCCACACTTAAAACCTCAAGCAGACACTGCCTAAAGCTACCCTTGCCCATATGCCTTCCAAATACTTGGATCCATTCATTTATTTTTGCTTAATCCAATTTTGAGTTAGTGTTTCTGTTAACTGTGCATTACCTAAAAATATCCAAAGTTATATTTAACTTTGCCTTCCTTCCTGCCAATGGGAAATAGAAAAGTTTGTCTTCTGTTTCTCTTCTAATCAAATTACATATAGTATACTTATTTGCATTATGTCCTTTATTCTCGTATTCCTACCTTTTCCAGAAATTTGAGCTGTACGTGAATTCTCTCTCAGTATATAATTCTTTTCTGACAATAAGTTTCAAAAAGCTAGACAAAGGCTACTAAGAAGAGATGAGAACTGTGGGCTGAAAATAAAAGAAAATACACCAAAGTTCTTTTCACATTTCTTACATTGCTTTCCTCCAGTTTTCAAAGATCCAGTTTGCACCTGCCACCCTCCTCACCCCATGCCTGCCCAAAGGGCTGGCAGTATGGTCCAGGGTCCCTTTGCATCTGAAGGGTTTGGGTTGCATGTTACAAAGGCAGATCTATGTGACAAGAGCCGCCCCCCCCCCTCAATCTCTAGGAGCAGGGCTTGGTATTCTCAGCTTTAATTACTGCCCCAGGAGATTTGTGTGTGCGGTAAAGTTGGAGAGCTCCTACCCTAGATTTATCCTGTCAGCAGTGGCAACACGGAAATTACCTGCGGTAATAGTTTTCCATCACTGTGAAAAATCCTTTCCCTTAATTTACAGGTAATGTGGCTGAATTTAAATGTAAAAGTTATGTAAGTAATTACAGCAATGGAAAGATTTTTTTAACAGGTTGTTGTTGAATGAGATATAAGAAAACCAAAGAAATTTCAAAAACACTTTGTACCTTATCAGTTTTTTTTTGAGTGTCTTTCTTGATTTAAATCATTTTTCTTGTTCATGTCAAGGTTGGAAGAATTCAGAATCTCCAAAGGTATAATACACACATCAGTATTGGAACCATGGCTGGTCCATTGGTATGAGTTGGCAAGAAGGCCGTGGAGTCCAGATTATAGAGTCTAAGTTCAGTATTAAGACCCAGATCTGAAAATAACACAAAAGAAACAAAGCCTATTGATCTGGTAAGTGAGGCCTATCTCTTTCACTGTAATTTTACCGTCATCTCCAAAATATCTCTTTTCTAGTACATAGCTTCTCAAATCTCATCTTTCTGAGATTCTTAGGCAATTTCATAGCTGATTAAATAATCAAAATCCCAAAATTATAAAGAATGTTTATATTTTTCATGATTTACCGTTCTCCCCCTCCAATTATATTCATATCACAGAAATATGTGCATGTGTTTCAATTTTCCATGCCCATTTTAGCAGACAGAACTCACAGGAAAAGAGCCATTCTTTCCCATAGCCATTGTAGAAGGCTGGCTGAGGCTGCTAGATGGATAAGACTCCTGTCAATGGCCTAAAGGCCTTAATGAGCTCAGCAATGTAAAACTACGTGGGCAAAGATATTGCACAGAATGGGCAAGGATTCTTTGGTATTGGTGGCAGAATGTCACAGCGCTACAGCTAGCCTGTGACTTAGTTAATTGATTCAAAATGATTCCTGTTGCTGGGGATTTAGCTCAGTGGTTAAAGTGCTTGCCTTGCAAAATGATTCCTGTTGAGCAATTGTCTTTTCTAAGCAAGCGCCAATGCCTTCTGCAAGTGACTGTCACTATACGTCAGGTATGAATTGTGCTGTATAATGGGTTCAGGTGCACGTTTAAATTGCCTGTCATGAAATTCTCATGTGTGATATTTTAGTAATGTCGTCTGATTCTGATGAGGAAAACCAAGGAGCAGAATGATGAGTGTAGGAAGGTGTTCACATTCCCATTATCAATTAGAAAAACAAAGTCTAAAAACTGCTTTTGATTTAGTGGTCACTCAGCTCGATGATTAGCAGCTCCACCTCTCCCTCCAATATCTCAGGTGCTGTGATGATGTTATGACAAAAGATAAAACTGAAAACGGTCAGGCCCTTTACGTGTGAACTGATTACCACCAGGCATCAATGTGTATCAGAATATGTCTCAAGGTGTCCTATTACACATGCCTTTGACCCAAGAATGTCTAGGAATTTGGCCTAAGGAGGTAATAACACAGGTACACAAAGTACACATTATAATATTGTTTTGATTGATGAAAAATAAGAAATATAACTGCTTCCAGCAAAGTGTTGTACATAGGACAAGTGCATAAAATTGAAAACACTGAAAGTGACGGTGAACATCTATAAGTAGAATGACTCAGGAAGTTATCCAGTGCATACAGTTAACTACAAATAAAGTTTATAGAAGAGTACATACCGTTACTCTGTATTTCTGTGAGATTATACCCACATACCTATATGCACCTATAAAATATAGAACTGTCTCCAAGAATGTTCACTGAAATTTTTATGATGGGTTTCTCTGAATGATAGAACTGAGCAGGATTTTTACCTTCTGCATTATACTTTACTGTGCCGCTTGTATTTTCACAATACACATTCAGCAATTTTACAGAAATGATAAAGATATTTAAAAAGAAATGAGTTTGGTAAGAACCTTGACATGAGTACAAATGAGACTGAGACACTTGAACAGGCTCTTATGCTCACACCTTCATTCACAGGTAATAATGACCATGATGAATGAATGGAATAATAATCATCCACAAGCCCCAAAATATGAATTTATCATTTTGGAGGAGTAGCAATAAGCACCCAGCACTATAGAAACAACAGCAGTAAGTGGACTTTGAACCGAAGCGAAAAAAGTACAAAAGCATTTGGAAGCAGATCAGCTGGGGAGATGGAGGAAATCATACATGACATTTGGGAAAGGCAGTGTTAGAATAATAAATGGGGTTTAACACCATTCAGGAGAGTTTATCTTGGCCTCGGAAGAGCTTCAGGGAGGAAATGAGTGTGAGAGGTGAATTTAAAAATGTGAAGCAGACAGCTTGTTGGACAGGAAGTCAAATAGAATATTTCATACAGCCCAAAGCAAGAAAGAAGAATATTTTTCCCTTGGGATTTCCAAAGAAAAAATGTGAAATGTGTCTCAGGTTTGTGGCTACTGCCAGTCTGCAGCTAGGTCTGTCCGGCGGTCGTGCCTGCTCTAAGACATTTCAGCGGGGACCTCACATAGAGCCTGTGGCGCACAAAGATCACCCCAGAACAGTCACAAGAGCGGGTAGCTCGGGAAGCCGGTGTTGTCTCTTCCAGACCGCAGAGATGTTACTGAATGCTCAGCAAAGTGCTACGGGAGAGTTCTGCGTTACAGTGACTGTTCTGTGTCACAGTCTTGTAGGTAGGCAGAATCTCTATGTGCTAAAATGTTATTTTGATGGCGTCAACCAGTTCCTCGCTTCCCCACTAGTCTTCTTTCTGTGGGTGATGTTATTGAATCTCTGGACAAGGGTCAAGAAAATAGCTCTGTCAACCAGTAATGGCCCAACAGCGCTCCCCTTATCAGACAATATAGCAAAGGACCAGGGACCCCAAGCAGCTTCGGGGGAGTCTGACGATAAGGGCTAGTCCTTTCAGTCCTGCAGAGCTAGGCCTGCACGCGAACTTCAGTGGGAGGTAGGAGCAGCCAAAACGGAGTTTAAGATATATAATGCTTTATCGCACAAAATGTATTTTAAATCTAACATGTATATAATGTAATATTGTTCAAAAGTTGAAAATAAACACATTAACAATTCATACCCACATATGATGCCTGTGACAGTCTGAGGTCATCATTTTTATGTTTTTATAGTTGTACTGGTGTCTCCACTGTCTTCCTCTATGAATACTAAGCTCTGCCACGAGGGTTGCTTCACATCCGTTCTGCTCATTTCTGTATTCCCAGAAGAACTTGCATGCACACAGTAAGTGCTCAGGAAATTAAATGGGTAATAGTAGAATAAATAGAAACCTAGTCAAAGAAGAGAATGAGTATCCCAGAATTGCTAAGAGTTGACGGAAAGCAGTAAGTGCAAAAGGAGGCCTCAAGGGGAAATAACTTATATTTGGGTTTAAACTATCTCTCTCTCTGTCTCACATGAACACACACACACACGCACAGAATCGGCTCTTCATATCTGTGAGTTCTGCATCTCAGATTCAACCAACCAAGGATCAAAAACATTCTCCAAAAAATTCAAGAAGAAATAATTAAGAAAATATGTATTGAACCTGTTCAGATTCTTTCCTGTCACTATTCCCCAGACAATGCAGTGTAACATCTATTTACAAGGCATTCACTTTGTGTCGGAGTTTATTAGTCCTCTAGAGGTGGTTTAAAGCATACTGGAGATGTGCACAGGTTCTGAGTAAATCTTACACAATTTTATCCGAGAGACTTGAGCGTCAGTGTGGATTTTGGCACCATGAGGAGTCCGGATCCCATCCCCATGACGACCGAGGGACGACTATATATATACATCATCCTCATCTTGCTCTTCCTGGATGAGTTCTAGCTTTCCTCCATGCAACTTTGAGGTGACAATTGCGCTTCCCTTAAAGAAACACTAAAGAATTAAGTTGATTAATTTACAGAGTAGAATTCTAAGAGGCTAAGGTTGAAGAAAATGTGTGGCCCTCCAAGAATGGCAGTTCATAACTTTCCTTCTACACGTGTATCAGCTGTGTATGAGTTTTGGAAATATTCTTCCCCATTTGTTTTCTTATCTTTTAATCACAGATTTTCGTTACAGAAAATACACAATGGCTTATTTCCTATTCGTCAACAACATCCATACCAGCTTTTTCTAGATTTTAAGTAGCACCACTACACCAGAAACTGTTCCTTTTCTCCCAATAGCATCGATTTATTCCCTGCTACAGTACTGTAAGGTGGTGTGCTGCGGGGGAGGGGGTATAGCCCTGTCCTAATTACTCTGCCCCAAAATACAGAGATCTCTTTTTTTTAATAGCTATTTTTTTCGGTGCCTACTTTGTGTTGAGTCCTGGCTCTTGGCACTTCGGGATACGTTGGGACAAAAAAAAAAAAAGTAAGCCCCAGAGAGCTAACATCCCAGTTGACTCTGAACTAATCTTCTCAGAACTGAGATCCATTTCTCACAGAAAAGTTTGCTAAAACAGGAAAAATACAACAATAATTTCAACATATTCTAATGGGGTTTTATGTACATTTCCCATTGAAGAGATTAAAACAATAACACAAACCCACATCATCAGCATCACAAGCTCCATTACGAATCGCCCTGCTGAGGACAAGAGAGCCACCATCCAACCACAAGGTGTACAAGAGCAAGATTGGCAGGGGACCTTCATGGCCTCAAGGGGAGGGCAGCTCATGGCACCCTGTTTCCGAGGGGTCCACGGAGAGGATCCGCCCATGGAACCTGGAAGTTCCCAGGAAGATGTTCAGAAGAGAAAAGGGTAGAGCAGCATCCCGCTTTTAAATCCCTCACCCCAAGCCACTGGGTTCCTGCGGGCTGTAAGATTGATAAAAGAGCAAGTTGTCATAAATGTCTCTCATCCGCCCCTCAACTCCCACTCACGGCTTTCAACTGACTGGAAATACGAGAAAAGTCATGTCTCAGTATCTATGTGGATTGATTCTAGGATCTGTCACACGCTTGGCATCAAAATCCTTGTATGTTTTAATTCCCTTATACTAAATGTGTAATAATTGCCTAGGATCTATGCACACACTTTTGTTCATTTTAAACCATCACTAGGCTACGTAGGTACCTAATACAAGGCAAACGGTAGGTAAATTGTTGTTAAACTGCATTGTTTAGGGAATGATGGCAAGAAAAAAGGTCTGTATGCTCGCAGTCCAGGCACGATTACTTTCCCAAACATTTTCTATCTGTGATCGACCGAATCCGCGGTGCGGAACGTGTGGACACAGAGGACCGACTGCACTGTTTATTCACAGCTCAGGATCCCTGACCTAGAGTCTAGGTGAGAGTCATCCTGAAGCAGATGCCAAGGTAAGGCCTTGAGGTCAAGGGGTTCTTGTAGGAAATGGTTTCAAAAAACATGGTGAAGGGAGAGAGAAAGTAAGATAGAAAAGACCAAGTCAGCAAGCTCCCACGCCTACTTCTCCTGAGCCAGGGCACAGCCGCCTCCCCGAGGTGCAGCCTCCTGTTGAGAGAGCCGCCTGGTGAGACTCTGAGGGAAGCAGCTCCCCAATGTGATGACCACAATTCCTCCCGGATGGATGCATGGGCCAGCTGTTGCTCACCACGAAAAGCGGAGTCTCCTGCTCCTTCCTCAGACGGAGGCCGGAGGTCAGTCCTCTCATCAGCACAAGGCAGTGGTTGGAGGTCACGGTCACCTGGACACGCCATGCGCGTGGTCTCCAGGGAGGCCAGTTGCCATCTTGTGAAGAGTCCAGACTTCTTCCATGTGGGAAGCAAGAGGCCCTTCACAGAACACCCAAGTCCCAGAGGGTTGGAAGGCACTTCCTCCTCAAGCTTTCCAGTCCTCTGGCTGCCAACTGAAGGCCATGCAGCCCAGCCTTCCGGAATTTCTGACCCACGGAACTGCGAGAAATAGTAAACCCTTGTGGTCTGGTAAAGTCACTGCTGTTTTATTTCGGGAAGCGCAGGTATCTAGTCTGCATGCCGGGGTCAGCCTTTGGTGGGGAGTTGCTCTCACAGATGTGAATTTCCTAGATGTCAGGTCTCTTTCATTGGTGACCAAAGCAGGTGGTACTGCTTAGAGAAAGGCTGAGTGAAGAAACGAAAGCTCTCCATCCTCGGAGCCAGGATGGTGTGGGCAGCAGCGGTGGCAGAGGTTCGGGGTGCAGATTCTACTGCTTCTGCTGTCTTGATTGACCACGGTGATCACACTGTTCTAAGGCGAAGTCTTGCTTCCCTGGACAGTAAAGCACCTTCTTCCTATGCACAGGCCTTTAACACTGCTAAGCCACCCATATCTTTCCCAAAACTTTTTTTTTCTTTTTGGTGCCAGGGATCAAACTCGGGGCCATGCGCTTGCTAGGCAAGCACTCTAACCACTGAGCTAAATCCCCAGCCCCAAAACATTTAACATTTCTATGCCCATTCAATTTAAGGAAAAAATAAATCCTAACTCAGTATAAAGTCATCTATTTGGTTATGTGTGGAGAGAAAGTGTGTGTGTGTGTGTGTGTGTGTGTGTGTGTGTGTGTGTTCAGACAGCAGAGAATTCCAAAGAAAAGAATTCTGTTTTCCCAAGCAGTTCTGAGACTCTACACAGAGGCAGAACCAAGAGGGCACTAGTCACTAGACAGCCATGCTACGGTGAGAGCGCCCCATAAATGCGCTGTCTTAACGGATAAAAGTAATGCCGCATCTAAGAGCAAATGCCTGCTGTTTTCCTTGTTTTTCTGCTGCTGGTGATGAGGTCACCTGGAGGACCCAGTCTCTCTCCTCGTTGCCCTGGTAATCAAAAGCACATAATTAAAAGCTTGCTTGTCAGAGCAACGAATGTGATTCTGTGACCTGAGAACAGTTTTTCCTAAGCGAAGCTCATCAGACCACATTAAATTCACAATAGGTTTAAATTCACAAAGTGTACACTGTTATGATCATGAGTAGGGGGTTTTAACCAGAGAATTCTCCACAGAAGAGGTTTGAAACCTGATTTTTTTTTCAACGTGAAGGACTCAGGTAGAAGTTGCATTTTCTAGCACTTACACAGGAAATGGGGGCACTGGCAGAGGAGCCTAAATTCTGAGGCTGGTGGGTCTCTGGGAAGAGGGAGGTGAGAGAAGAGAGAAGAAAAAAGGGAGAAGAAAAGAGAGAGGAGGGGAGAAGGTAAGGGAGGAGATGGAAGGAGAAGAGGGAGAACAAAAGAAGGAGGAGAGAGGAGGGAGAAGGTGGAAGGAGGAGAGAGGAGGGAGAAGGTAGAAGGAGGAGAGAGGATCTGCAGCCAGCAGGCATGTGGGCCATGATACAGCGACAACCTATTGGGAACCACTTAATACTACTGCATCACACTGACTCCTGGATGGTCAAGCCAAGTCACACTGAATGATATATTATCTATCATCTAAGTAGCCAATTCGGGTTACCGAACAAGCCAAGAGACAGGACTTATGTAACTCTGAGATGGCAGCACGTGAGCATTCCTTTCAGGCACTGAGATAGCGGCCCGACATACTGTGTTGTTGTGAACATTTTTTAAAGAAAAGTTGAAAGCACTTCTGTTCTCAGCAGGCTTTGGGAGCTTCTCTACTCGCTCTCCTAAATGCCCGAAGCTCTGCTGCTCCCGAGCCCCTCAGATCTTTACCTAGAGGGTAGAAAGAGGGTGCCAGGTGGGCAGAGCAACGCTGCAGCCTGCTGTCACTCACCCCTGTCACTAACTTCCGATGCGGGGACAGTGGAGTCAGCATATATTGAGGGAGTTTCCTAAACTCCTGGGTTCGAACCAGCCTGACTTTAAGTCAGTGATTTAAACTCAGCCTCCGAGTTCTCACTTGATGGAGGAGTCGATAACAGTGTCTGCCTCGCAGTGCTTTGCTCTGTGTCGATGGCACAGCAAGCCCTCACTGGATGCTGGCTGTCTTTACTTGGCCCTCTCACACCCAGTGTGGGGGAGAATGACACGATGTCCTCCGAGAGATACAGGGAAGTTTCCCGGTCTGCATGTTCTTGGGGCTTGAAGTCCCTTCTTAGAGAACTTCTCTGGCTTCTTAGGAATTGCTTCTTATTTTAAATGCAATTTAGAACCTCCAGAATCGCCCTGCATTGTCCCTCTACTGCCACGAATGTGTTATATTCAGAGACATATCCAACTCTGGGTCACGCATCTGGGCTCCCCGACAGGACACACTCTTCACTCTGAGGGTGTGTGCACGTGTTGTCTTGGTGGAGCCCCAATCTTCACATCTCTATCAGTGCATATGCTTGGCGTAGTGCAGAGGTGCTAGGTCTACAAACGCGGCATTAAGTGCTCTGTGAGTCTCTGAAATTAAATGCAAAATTGTCTTGGTGCATTCATATGCCTTGGGGGCCAGAAGATCTATGGTTGTACTGATTCTCAAAGATCAACCCGGCATGCTCCTGGGTGTCAGCAATGCTGAGTTCTAGCCCAGCTGTCTGTCTGATCTGCACCAGGTTCTCCATCAATTATCCAACACATTACATTAGCACATTCTTAGAGCGTCTTCCAAATTCTAGAATAATGACCCTGATGATGCCAAAGTTTCCTGAGTATTTGTCCTTGCATAAGGAAAAACTTGAAAGATCTGGATTTTCTAGAACCTGAAGTTTATGTAATCAGGCCACAGAGTTATCGAGGGAATTCCTGCTGCCCAATTAAATTTGAATTTCAGATGAACAACGAATAAGTTTCTATTTCCCTTGATATACTTATCCAGACGGTCCCTAAGTTATATGGTTTGACTCAACAGTTTTTTGACTTTAAGATGAGAGGGAGGTAATATACATTTGGAAGAAAACGTATTTCATATCTGGGATTTGGGTCTTTTCCAAGGCTAGAAATACGTGGTCCAATCCTCCTCACTTAGGGTCCTGGACATTGGCTGTGACCACGGCTCCCAGTCAGCCCTCAGTCCGAGGGGAAGCCACCCTCACTCTACAGTGTGCTATGCGGCCACACCAGGGTGTGTGGTCAATTAGGCAGGCTGTGCATCTTGACTTACGATATTTAGAATTTATGGTGGGTTTAATCTAGATTGTGATCACATCATAAATCAAAGAGCATCTGTACTAAAAAAAAATTATCTGCTGTTTACCTGAAATTCACATTTAACTGGAACTTTTATGTTTTCATTTGCTAAATCCAGAGACTGTATCTGTATTCATTATTTTAAGTAAAAGAATACAGAATCAGGGACACTGGATTCAGTACAAATTATGAAGTTTTATTAGAAGGATAAAAGAAAGCACAGTACATCGTGGGAGCCTCAAGGACAGACCTGTGCGGACAATTCGGATGCTCCCTTACGGCTGGAGCTTGTGGGGACCCCGGCAAGCGAGGCGCCCTCGAGCCTAAGCCTTGTTGGCGTCTCTGCCAACTCAGATCTGCTGGGATTTTGACTTCTTGTCTAAAGCCTTCACTGTTTATTTCCCTGGCTTCCCCTTGGTTTTCATGGCAATCGCTCAAATTACACAATTGGGTATTTTTGTAACTCCATCTCGTCATTTCTCATTTTTTTAGTCTCTTTTATCTCTTTTGGGGGTTGGATTTTTTGCGCTCTAATTTCATCTAAAAATAATTTTAAATAATGTTTATAAAACAGTATAAACTTTTTGGATTAGACTATTTTCGAAACATAATATTACACAAGTAACTCCGGTCACTTATTTTCTACATGCTATGAAATCTGAAAAAACAAGCAAAGGACAATAAATTTTTCTTTCATGTAGGAACTCTTCTATGGAAACATTTAATTTTGACTGTAGCCATGGGTCTATGAATACAGATGTGTCTAAATATATTTAATATTGTCCTAAATGCTACACAGAACTATCCCAAAAGCACAAATAAATCCATCAAAATGATTGACCAGCAGGAAATCAAATTACACAAAATTTTTCTGACAAAATTTTTTATCATTGCACAAAATTTATAAACAGAAAATTTATGTGAATAAAATGTACATATATTTTAAATGACATACATGAAGTATCCACTAAAGACATTTTGTTTTTATTTTGAATTTAAACCAGTAGGTTTTAATTCAAAGAAAGCATTTTGGAGCATTACTACATAGATTTCACATAGTGTTTTTTGACTTTGAAAAATCTCTTCCTAATAGTTTTGGCTTAAAATGTAATATGATAGAAAATAAGAATGATTATTAGAGGAAATAAAAGTAATTTCAGATAGATAATAGCAATGGGGGATGAAGAGTGCAGAATAAGATAAGCAGAAAGAAGTAGGAATGAAATGTCAAGAAATCAAATCTACTTAGCAGTTTGGGAGAAATGGTTTAAGGACGTCATATAGTGTATTAATAGATTTACTATGGTATTTGCATAAATTAGCTCACCACTGTAGATATACCAGACTGGGAATGATATAATTTGTAAAGCTATTTGCTTGTTTTTTCCCTCTAAAATATGTGAGGTATCATGTTTGAGATGAGGGTGTGCATATGTGAAGTGTGTGGTGATAGCTGTAGCTACTAAGTGTGTTTCTGTGCATATTTTTGTGTAAGCACAAATGATAGTGATGGTGTGTGTATGAGTGATAGTGGTAGGGTGAACAACTCATAATGCTAATAACTACTTCAGGATATTCATTTTGCCTTTTATTGTGTAAATTAGTAATTATAGTTAAGAATTACTAAAGTTTTCTTTTCCTGAAATATTTAATAAGGACTAGAATTATACTACTGTTTAATCTTTACCTCTGCTTTTCTTTTTGACAAGGTAATTAATTAAATGCTTAGTAGATATTGATACTAGTTTAAGGTTCCCACTTTTTTTTTACTTTACATTAGCTTATTTCTTGTGCAGATAATTATGTAAGTATCTGGTTTTGTGTACATTTAATGCTCATGAGTTTTTTATTTTCTTGTAATTACATATCCAACTGCTGATGAAGCTGTTATCCATATATACAGATTCAGCCAGGGGAAAGTAAAGAACAAATACTGTCTCACCAAAAGTCCTTTTCTTATTGTCTGACACAAAGATTATTCTACAACTTAAGGTTATTGAAAATAGCCCCTTCTCCTTTTAGGAATATTATTTATTTTCTTGTTATGTTGCTAATATATTTGTTCTTTTTCTAAGTGTCTGTGTCCTAAGTTTGTTATTATTTAGCGGACAGTCATAGTTTTAAGATGATTGCATTTTTAAAACTCTTCTTCATTAAAATTATATGACTTTTCATATAGTAGATTCCTGGATATTCTGTTATTCTACAACTTTGCAGAGTATCCTGCAGAATAATTTAGTTGCAGTAAATAAATGATGCTTCACAGAAAGGCTCACGTGTACAGTTAGCCAAAGGTAGAGATTACACAATACTTGCTCCCGCCCTTGGGAAATATGCAAAAATCTAATCAGAAAGCAAATATTTCCACCCACAAAGATAAGTTATTTCAATAATTAGTCACCAAAACAATGCACTACACAGCGGATGAACATTAATTACATCTAGCAGTAAGAAAAAGTTTGTTTCAGATTTGAAAACAATGCAAGGCTTTTTGGGGCATCTGTCATGAGTCTTTTGGTTTTTGTTTTTCAGATAGAGGAAAGCCCCTCTGAATGAAGGAAAGCAGCCTGAAGAAGCGAGAAGGAAGAACTGAAGAACTGGGCAATTGTCATGCCCATTGGATTGAGAAAAGGTTAATGTGTAACTAGATGAAAGAGAATCCTGAGCAGGTCATGGTGGTACACACCTTTAACAACCGCAATCAGGATCCTGAGGCTGAAGGATGGCACACTGAAGCCCAGGCTGAGCTACATAGGGAGACCTTATCCCAAAAACAACAAAATAAGAGTAATAATAATAATAAGGGATCTTCATCTATCGCTGATAGCTGCATAAGAAGAAAATTAAGCTAGGGATAATTTGACAATACCAAGTCAAGATGAAGACACTAGTAGCCTAGGGCCCAGCTGTATTCCAACGTGTGTCCCTGAGAAACTCTAGCCTGTTTACAAGAACACTATCATTCTAGCTGTTTTCATGTTTAAATAGCTACCCTTACTATTTTTAAATAATAAACATTATAATTGATGGTGATGGTAAATGTATAAAAACATTTTAGAATATTCATATAATGGAATATTATACAGAAATCAATACGAATAAACTACATGCATTACTATAGATCAACGCCAGACACATAATTTGCAAAAGAAGAACAGATAACAGAAGGGTAAGAACTATACAATAGTATTCACGTAATTTTTAAAGCAGTTAAAACAATATTGAGTCTGCACACAAAGACTTGTAGAAAAAGTGTAAAAATGTGCAAGCGAAAGAAAATTACAAAATTAGAAGATAGCGATTAATTCCGGAGAAGGAAGGAGGGGACATGGGCTTCGGTACGTAAGATGAGTTCGTTCCCTGTGTGTGTAATATACAATGTCTTTTTCAGGCGGGACCATCTGAGCACGGCAGTGGTGAGAGAAATAAAAATGAGGCAGTCTGCTTACTGTGAGTGAATGCGAAATATATTTAAAAAAATACAAATGAAAGCAGAAACACTGGGGAAAACAGTAACTCCATTCACACAGACAAACAATAAAGAAGGAGATAAAGTTAAACCTGTTGACAATGATGACTCTTTATTCATTAGTTTCAAACTATGGGCTGCACTCAGTTGCAAAAGAGATTGAAAAACTGCTGTGCTGACGTGGTGTCACCAGGGATTATATCTAGAAGGCAAGTGGCGTTATGGACTTGCAAGACATAATGCTCCCAGAATAGTGTTCCCCTATCACCATCGGAGCCTGGGCCTTGAACTCATCGTGTTTGACTTCCAGACTAGTTTTCAGGTAACATTTACATGAAGAAGATGTCACTTGCCTACTCCCAAAGTTACTTTGGCCACAAATCTTTTTTGGGGGGTGCATGCTGGAGATCAAACTCAGGGCCTTGCACTTGCTAGGCAAGCACTCTACCACTGAGCTAAATCCCCAACCCTGCCACAAATCATGATAAACACAACAAAATAATAACGGTGTTCCCCTCTGTCACCCTCAGCCCTGTTCCTCCTCCTCCCTGCCTTGTCCGCCACATTGCTGGTCCGATGCGGCACACAAGGGAGAACTCCCGGGCTGAGGCCCCACCCTCCCACCTGCGCCTCAGCCATGTACACAGACTTCCACCCAAACTTGCCCTGGGTCCTCACCTTTCCACTCACCCTGCCTCCTCCCTCAGGCTCCAGAGAACTAAGTCAATTGCATTGAAAGCCCCCCACAAGCACCCACAGTCTGAGGACTCTGTACCCACCATCCATCAGTCTAGCAAACCCAACTCCCAAGCTGAACCTTGCATCTCATTGCACACTCTGGCCCTCTAGAGTCTCCTGCTCGCTCCCACTGCAGTGTATAGTGTCATCTTTCTGTCCTTTATATGGGGCTTGCTCTTTCTAGGAGCAGGAATAGCTGGACATCTGAGGCACCTTTGTCCCCATGTCTAACGCACTACATGGGACACAAAGTGGGTGCTCCATAAACTAACTTGAACTAAGGAATGATTGTAACCCAGATTTGGAATAAACTGTTCAATTAAACTGTGATCAGGTCTCCAGCTGGGGCCTGACCACATCCTTGTTTCCCGTTGTCCCTCTGGCAATCATCATCCTCCAGGATTCCCCGCCTTTTCTCTCTGGCCGACCCTCCACACTCATCGGACAGGAACAGTCACCCATGCTCTCTGGGCTGATCAAATAACTGCAGAGGTTTTTCAAGCAATTACTTCAAATGGTAGACTCTACTGTGCTGGGTTTTCTATAGCACTACACACTGTTATGTCTAATTTGCAACTATACAAGTCAGTGACATCTTGGTGTTTAAGGGGATTCATTAGCTTACAATGTTTATTCTGCAAAATGTTTGCTGGATGTAAACGATAACCTCTCCCAGTTCCCAAAGATCACTGACCTGCTTCATGTTACTTCCAGGCTGTTTTATCAGGTATAGAACCCTTCTTTCAGCATAGGAGCCTGGAATTTCAGTGGTTCAGTCCTTTCTAGATGCTTACGAGTGGCCTACAATAGGCTGGACTCAGCTGCAGACAGTAAATCACACAGTGATGTAACCTGTGTATCCCGCACCAGGAAGGCTAGCACCTGGCAGAATTATTTTGGTCCCTGTCCCATTGATGGGTCTATACCTAAGAAAGCTCTTTGAAGATGGAAAGACATTGTGGAAATGCCACCAGAGTCCCTTCTGTTTGGAAATCAGGGATGGAACAGGCTGTAGAAAAACCTGCTGCTTCAACACAACCAAGGTGACGCACCCTAACCGGAAGCCATACACAAAGACAGATACACACAGAGAAACACACTGGGCAGGATGCAGGCCAGCCCACCAGCCAGGCCTCTCTGCTTATATATAGGTCCTGGAGTGAGCCTGCCACAAAGGCAGGAGGAGATATTTCAGGGGGTAGGATTAAAAATGATACTTAGGCTCTGAGCAGACTATGAAGGACAGACTGGCGAAGAACTGGGACAAGGGCAGAGATGAGACTGTGGGATGTGTGAGCAGAGGTTGCACCAGGAAGTGTAAGGATGGAGGGCTGAACAGGGTTTTGGGGCACCTGCCACAGCCAGGCCCCAGAGACACCCAGAGCAACGCCCAGAGCTCCATGGCCAGGACTGGTTGCTGCCAGGAAAGAATGAGTGCCTGGGCCGGGGGACAGAGGGGTCCTCCAGCCATTTGGAACGGGGAAGGGATTTCCTTGCTGAGCAGCTCTTTATACCCAAGAAAAATTCCAAGGTCAGAATTTTATTTAAGAATGTAGGAGATTATTAAGATTATATATTTTGTGGAAATTATACTTGTGACATTTAGTGCTGCTGTTAAAGTCATAATCAAGTCTATTGTAAAAATAATACTTGAAAGGATTTTTATATGTCTAAAGTAATTTTTTTAAATCTAATGAATTTTGCAGTTTAAGCTTTAAAGTCAAAATGGGAAAATGTGATCATTAACTATAAAGATGTGAAGACCCAAGTTTCAACATCTAAAGTAAATATCTTAATGCTCACTTGAAATGTTCAAATATACATATTCTGGTTAGTTTCCACCTACAAGAAAGTGAATTCGTATTTTAGTGTCCACACGGGTATAATAAAAATCAGCTACACAACACAAGGATGAGGTTGGGGATGCAACTGAGTGGCAAATTACTTGTCTAGCATACTTGAAGCCACAGGTTCAATTCCCAGCACTACAAAACGAGCAGTGAGAGAATGGTCAGCTGAGTTAAAATCCCTGTACCGACCCAGAGACAGCCAGGCACAAGGTAAAATATTGCAATTCTCTCAGCTAGATGACAGACCCTAAGTCAACCAGAAACAGAGAAATGGCATTTTTTTATTGAAAAGATAACTACAATAAAGAGTAAATGCATATAAAGAAAAGAAGCAAGCTATCCATTTGAAAAAGGAATAATACATAGGTTAGCCACTAACATGTTACTAAGACTGAATTTACTTTAATAGAATAAGCTGTATTTTCCCTAGAACCTTGTGGTTACATCAGAAATGCATATGTCACAATATGTAAGCCAATGCATCACCAGCCCCAACACACACACACACACAGAGTCTCTTCTCATACACTCTTTTTATTAGTCATAAGACTAAGACAAATTTGATGATCATGATCACTTTGTGTGTGTGTGTGTGTGTGTGTGTGTGTGTGTGTGTGTGTGTGTGTGGTACTGGGGATCTGACCTAAGACTTTCACACTGAGCTACATCCCCAGCCCGCTTCATTTTTTTTATTTTGAGACAGCACCTCACTAGATGGGACTTGAACCTTTGGTCCTCCTGCCTCAGCCACCCTCAGTGCTGGGATAACAGACATGTGTCACCTGGCCTGGTTTGATCGCTTCCTTCTCAGTCTCCAGGGGACACTGTGTCAGGAATTGTTCATCTACATCTGGCTTTCTCTGGACAAGCAGCATCTGACTGCTCTTCCATGATGTACCCCACCCCAGCAATTCATCAGAACTGCCCATTTCCAAAGTGTGCCACATCCTCAGGGAGTGGACTGAGTCACGTCTTCTGCCATTGCTTGCACCATTTCCTACATTCCTTATTTTATTCCCAGAAGGTACAGATTCCTTGAAATGAAAGCTGCCCTTTTATGAATAACCATGAGCTTAAATTCAACTTGTGAAGATTATTCAGCATACAAACATCTGCAAGGGAAGACTATTCTCATGCACCTTCAGCATGATTCTTTTAGAACATTCATATTGTAAGAGCTACTGGAACCGGGCACAATGGCACATGCCTATAATCCCAGCTGCTTTGGGAGGCTGAGGCAGGAAAATTGTGACTTCGAGTCCAGCCTGGGCAACTTAGTGAGCCTTGTTTCAAAATAAAAATACAAAAGACAGTGATATATAGCTGAGTAGTAGAGCGCTTGCTTATCATGGGCAAGAGCCTGAGTTCAATCCCTGGTGTCCGTGGTAATTGAGGGGACCACCTATCATTGTTGTGTTCACAAAAAAAAATATTTCATGACATGTCTATATAATATCCTGTCTATATGATAACAAAAAGCAAGATAGATAGGGAAGAGTGAGCTGTCTAGTGGTTCCCCAAGTGTGGTGTTCCAAGGACCCTACGACCTTTCAGGGGATCCATGAGGTCTTGACTGATAATGCAAAGATATTATGCACCTTTGTGAATGTCACTGTTCAGCAAGGGTACAGTGATAAATCCCGAAGCCGACACGGCCTGCAACATCACAACCAACTCAACTACTATATGCAGAAAGAGAAGAATTGAGCTCTCCTTCTTTAAGCCAGACATCGAAGAGATTTGTGAAATGGAAAGCAATACCATTCTCCTCCCTCATTAATTTTGTTTTGGATAATACAGTTATTCTTCATGAAAATATATAATTGGTGTTCATGCAATGGTTTATTATTGTTATATATGAATGAACCCCATGAAAACATATCAGGATTTTAGTTCCTAACACAATCAATATTGATAAATATAACCTACATTGTGAAAAGCTGTCTGGGGTACTCTATAATATGTTAAAAGCATAGATTTCTTGAGATCAAAAGTTTGAGGATGGCTGAGCTGCACAAATGGCTAAGTTGCTGTCAACTTGGAAATATTCTCCACCCCCGCAAAAAAACACAATTTTCAAAAGAGTGTTACAAAAAGATGTGTTTCATGACCTGCAGGGGAGTCTTCTGTAGGAACCTCTCAGCAGCTATCGGTGGGCTGCACCTGGGCTAGTTTCCACCCCGCCTTATCTTTTCATCCCTTCTTGCTGCTTTGGGCTTTGCTGCTTTGTGGGGGAGGGCAGGCTCACCCACACATATCACTCTCGGAAAAGACTTGTCCTGGGTGCTGGCCCTCCCCAAAGCCTGATCAGTTTAAGCAAAACTTTCCAAAGAGGTCCTGCCTTCTCCATCTGTTAATCTAAAATTCATCATATTTGAGCTCTCCTTGCAGTAAAAGCAACCATCTCAAAAGACCTATGTGATTTCTGATTGCATAACAATTACGTGGGACACTTTTTATCCACCCCAGATCTATGGAACCCACAGCCTAGGACTGAAAGGAGCATATCGGTCGTCAAAGCCTCATTTTCCCTCATCCCTGATTCACGCTGTGTCCGGGAGGCCACAGTCTGCACCTGGAACCCGAGGAAGCCGAGAGTTAAGACAGCACCCAGCACCTACGTGGTACTTCAGTTCACAAACTTAATTCTTTCCAGGTTTCTGGTTGCAAACCAAATTGGTGGTGAACCGAACCAAATTTTCCCATAAGGTCAGCATTGAACCTAACCACTGAATTTGATTCCATCCTCATCCAATTCAGTTTGGGACCAGAATCGTGGAAAGCACTAAGTTCATGAACTGGTATACCATTGTACTATGAAGTCAGGCATGGGAGGGAGACCAAGCAAACTTTGGCCTGAACCAGGAGACGTAGGCCTGGTGCCAAAGGGCCTTGGGAGAGTCTTTGGGTCAGAAATAGTGATGGATGAGCCAGGCATTGTGGTACACACCTGTAATCCCAACTCTCAGGAAGCTGAAGCAGGTGGATCACGAGCTCAAGGCCAGCCTGGGCTGATAAGATCTTGTCAGGGCCAGTAAGACCTTATCAAAAAATGCCAATGGATGGATGGAAGAAAAGAAAAAGGGAAAAAGGAGAAATGGAAGAAGCATCATGTTATAGGATTCCAAAAGTGAGGATTATAGAGCACTGGACTACTAATATCTCCAGTTCCCAATTTTGCTTAGAGCCAAGGAGGCCAAGCCTTGATTGTGATGACCCAAACCAGAACTGATAAGTACCCAAAAGTTCAGCCATGGCGAAAACTCTCAGGAGACATAAACAGAGAAAGAGTTAAAAGCCAGGAAGAATGACCACATAAATATGAAGTAGGATGATTATGTAAATAAGCATGGAGGTGGGCTTGGGAAAAATCAGATAGATAACCTAAAATCAAGTACATTTTCACCAATGAAGAGTGATTCTCCCAGCCTGGTGGTGCAGGAAGCTAAGAGCCAGAGGCAGAAGTCTCTGAGTCCGATCACTCCAGCATCATTCCTTTTTGGGTACCTTATAAAAATTCAAATAGAAAGAACCCAAGAGTGTTTATATTCCTTATTAATCTTTTCTTTGTTGGTGATGGCATGTATTAGTCAGTGATGTTAATGTTAATTCAAAATAGTTTAAGGCACAGACAGGTACTAAATATTAAACCTCACTTAATCTTTTCAATTGTCCTCAAATGCAAGTTGCTTTCAAAGAGTTGAGCTGGTAGCTCTTTCCTTGGCTCCTGACCACCCTGTGAGACCATTCACACACTGATGGTGTTCAAGTTAAAATAATTGCCTTTCAGCCAAGGCCTATGAATTTGGGAGAGATGGTAAACAGGGTAAAATTCAATTAATTGAGATGATTTTTGGTTGCCAGAATACTTTCAACTTTCACTTATTTTTATTGTACAAACAAGATTGGACCACTCTAGCAGTCTTACCCAGGTTTTGCAATGCATTTACAAGTCCAAATCTGAGTGGCAAAGAGCACTTTCTGTACCATGGCCAGCTCTGAAAACAAGTGGAGGAAGGAAGAACTCAATTTGGCATGATCTGTAGCGGCTCTGCAAAGCTCTTTGCTCTCTTTGCTTTAACCTTCCTCGTTCTCGAGGTAAGACAGAAAGAGAACAAACCATTTAACCTGTACAGACCTCTCAGGAGATAGGCTGGGGGATTAGTGAATGCCTAATGAGATCTACGATTCCTCTCTCACCAGCTTGCTGCTAAGAAGGATCCATTGTTCCTTTCGGAAGCTAAAAGATGTTTTCAGTATATCATATCTATCTAATAAATGACCTTTCCGGTGCTTTCAGCAGTGCATAGTCTGAAAGCATTATGGCACATCTTCAATAAATATATAAATATATTTTGCTCACCAAATCAATGCTTAATGTACATTACATATTTGTAAGACCTCACAAGTTTAATAAAAGTATGCATTCATCTGTGAGCCACTTGGTCAGAACCATTAGCATCTTACCTTAGAACAAATTATTTTTGGTCTCTTTTCATCCCTTTGATTACCCACTGTTCTGATTTAGATCTAAAATGTACAGCCAAAATCTCACTTGCTCAGAGGTGGGACTTTTGGAAGTTGATTGAATCAGGGGGCATTATACTCACCAGTAGATTAATCCATGGATAACTTTGTAGATTAATATGCCGCTGGGAAGAGGGGCCTAGTTAGAGACATGCCCTGGGGTGCATGACCTAGAAGGACATATTGTTGTCCCTGTTTCTTCTCTTCCTCTTTCTGTGTTTTCTGACTGCCCTGGGCTGAGCAGATTCTCTCCACCAGGCCCATCCACCATGCTGTTTCCTGCTTGGTGCTAACTAACCATGGACTAAACCCAATGAAACAGTGAGCTCAAATAAACCTTGCTTCCTTTTAGTTTTGGGTGTCAGGTATTTTGTCCCAGTGATAGGACAGTGACTAACACACCCACCTAAAAGGATCTTTCACATCAGAGGTATTCACTGGACAGCTGAGGAAGGAATGTACCTGTGTTCTGTATAGGAACCTGGTTGAACATGAGTTATAAAGTAAGCCTTTTGCTTATTCACCAAGCTGTCTCTAGATCACATGCACAAGGCAGGTGAGGCTCTCAGTACAAAGAGCCCACCTGGCATCTGATGTGGGATTCCGGAGCACCGAGCAGTGAACTACACTCCACAGCTTCTCCATCTGTTGATGTGATGGGTGGGCAGGACCTGAACTCCACATCTGTCTGTCTTGAGATCACTCTAGAATTAGTTCTGTCTTATCCCAAAGTTTTGAATCTAACATTGTTTTCTATGAAATTTTATTTATTTTCCTTATTGTGTATTTACATTTAATTATTTTTAAGCTGGGCATTGTAGGTTAAGGAGATACCTTCTCTGCTCCACCCTCCCTTAGTTCTTATGTGGTTTCTTTGGCTGGATCTAGGAACTCCATACAAGGCAGGCTAACAAGAGAAAAACATACAATTTTTACTAAATTTGTTTGTAGATGAATATCTTCACAAGAAAGTGAAATCCAAAGAAATTAGAAAAGTATGATGTCTTTATACTTTTTATAAAAGAACAATAAATTTGCAAAGGACTCATGGATGAATGGATCTCTGGACAAAGGTAGCAAATTATAAGGAGGTCACTAAAAGATACAAGGCAGGTAAAACTAGTGGAAGATAAAGGTTATTGCAATATTCATTTCCTCGGGTTTGTTGCACTTCCAATTACTAGTCTCTGCAGATTAAGACTACTTCTCCAGCTTGGTACAGGAATACACTCCTCCCAAAAGAATCCTGCTTGCTACATGCAGCGAAAGATCAACCAAAAGGTCCTTTCTGAAATAAGAGTTCCTCGAGCGATTTCAGCTTGAATAATCAGCACACCAATTTAGCATATTTTTAGATGGCATATCCTTTAACACCTTCAGCTTCGTTTGTTTATCCACTCAACAAATATTTATTGAGCATCTACTCTGTGAAGATATCTGGCAATTTATTAACAACTAAAGGGAATATGAGATTCTTGTGGTATTGTAGACCTACATTGGTATACACAATGGTGGTATTTGTATTCATTTTTATTTATTTTTCTATTTGTGATTTAATGAGTAGCGTGAAGGAAAAGGTTGATTTTATTTTATTTTTTTACTTAACTTTGTATCCTAAGATCTATAGGTAGAAGATGTTCATGAAATGTTGACAGAATGTTAAATGAGTCACGCTAACTTCCATAATGGAATTCAGACAAAATGCGTTTAAAGCATATATCCAGAAATATCAAATTTAAAATATCATGGAGAATCTTTCAAAAGAAATGGAGGAGACCATTAAAACGTTAGGCTGGAAATTCAACTCTGAACTCCCTGATAGCTACAGTATGAGGAAAGGTTGCCAACATACTTTGGACATAGGATTGTAAATTCTAAGAGAGTGGGTCTTGAATACATTTTGAGTACTAATACATATTTTAGTAGTATTTTATTTTATAATAGGACTTTTCCAATTAAAAGTACACATATTTCTTGATATAATTAGTATCAATTTCACAACAAAATACTTTTTGTTTTTATATACACAGGTACTTACAGTAAAATGGAAAACTCTACCAAATAACATTATGAAAAAATAAAACTTTATTTCACTTGAAGTGAACTTTTCTTACCCTATTTCATTTAGAAATGATCAGATTACTTATTTCATTGTTTCAGAATATAAATTGTACATGTAAAATGTGCCTAAATTGGGCACGGTGGCACATAACCTGTAATCTCAGCTATTTAGGAAACTGAGGAAGGAGGATTTCAAGTTCAGGAGTTTGGGGCCCCTGGGCAATCTAGTGAGACTTTGTATCAGAATAAAATAAAAAGGGCCTGCAGATATACCTTCATTGGAGAGCACTTGCCTACCATGCAGGAGACCCTGGGTTCAATCTCCAGTACCAGAAAAAAAATTGCCTAAAGCAAAGCGAAAGGCTAACCCCAGCCCCTATCAATACAAGGTACCTAAGAACAAGATCATAATACATAATGATGGGCAGACTCAAGATCCCTTGAGTAGACATGGTCATTATGTATGAGTTTTCCTTAAGTGGTGATGTAGAATTATTCCTAAGGGGAACCATTTGTGAATGCTCATATGAAGAAACAGATTTCTAATTAAGAACTGATAGTAGAGTTTTTCTTATTTGGATGTATACTTGGATTCAGCGATCTGGTCTCCAAGATTATTTACTATTGGAGGATTTTATAGAAGTGACGAATCCTGTGAAATCTCAACTTACCCAGCAAAATGGAAATCATTATACTTACTTCTTAAGAAATGCATGTAAATAAGCAAGATTATGTATGGGGAGAACTTTATAAACTACAAAGGTATAATTTTGGTCACAGAGAGTCCAGCATTCACAGAAGTTAAATTTGAGCTGGGAAGTAGTTGCCTCTTTACAACCGTGCTTATGTTTATGTCATTAGTCAGACTCATGCAAGTGAAACTAATATCTGCTGCTGAGATTTGCTTAATTTTTTTTTTTGCTTCATAAATATATACAGTTTTAAAAGTCTGTTGAGTTCAGTGGCTCAAATAAATCTGTCGTGCAAAACTTAGTAAGCAAATTGATTTTCTATTTTAAAGGTTCTCCTTCTGTAAGAAGCATGAATTCACAAGAACTGTCTCTAGATTTAAAACCCAGTTAAGTGCTATCCTCTCAAAGCACAGTGCTGTGTGAAGTACCCCTTTTTTTCCCCAGATTCTTTCCTTAGCTTTATTTATACTTCATCTGGGTAAGCATATTTAGATAGCTTAATGGTTCGAGTGATTATACCATGCTTTGAGGTTTTATGAGAAAAATTGGCGTATATAATTATACTTTTAAGCAAACTGGTTTGACCGTTCTCAAAACAAAACAAAAACCTTAACTCTCACTAACTTTTAAAATGGCTGCACCAGCAAGTTTAGAAGTAAGCAATCAACGACAGCCACAATTCAGACAAAGCTCAAGGTTCATACGTCACCAAGGTGATTGGAGGAAAATAATCAGCATCAGGGGATGTGCAAAAACAAGCCTTTTAAGTGAAGGCAAAGCTCACAGAGCCTCCCACCCATTCCTTTCGGCTAAGAAGAGAAAAGGAGCTAGGGAGAATGGGAGAAATACCTCAAGAGAACCAAGTGTCCTCCCGGGTCTGCCACGCAGAAAGCAAAAAAGCGATTGTCAGCATTGTGGAGGCATAAACTGGGGACAAAACATGAGGGATTGCAGCGTTTCCAACAACAGGAAGGTAGAGAAAGGAGGAGTTAGCCATCCTGACCTCATCTGAATAGGCCCCACTGCCATGGCGACAAGTCATGGCACCCGGACAGAGTGAGCCATACGCCTTGTTCTAGTCTCTTTCTTCTAGACCCCCCACGGGGTGCTTTGCACATTCTCTATGAAGCAGGAGACGAATGGACAGAAGCTCCCCTCAGCCTGCACTGCCTTCCAGTTTAGGAATAACATCAGGGATTTGCAAAGGTTTTTTTATTGTTTCAATTTTTTCATTTTTGATGTTTCATATTCTTTTATCTACTTGCTTGTATCCAGCAAAGCACCTACACACCTATATGAAAAAGACCTACATACATAATATCTCTTTCTGCATATACAACTAAAATGTGTGACTTCTGGAATCAGTTCCCTTCACATGTATAAAGCAAGCAGAGATTAATAATAGTGCTTAAATATGTCTACAGCCTGGTACCAAGGTGTGTGGATTCAGATTTATATTTCTTAATAGGAGGTATTAATCTCAAGGCACTGTAAGTCACATAAAGCATCTCCTTGGCAATAGCAAAGGAAAAAGAAAACGGTATTTATAGTGTTTCACAAAATCCTAGTCCTGCCATTTATAAGGATCACAAGATTATGAATGGCTAATATTCCTAAGAAATGGTCTTACAAATAGTACTCATCTGTGACTCTTCAACATATTGACTCTGAGAGTATATCTTTATCTCCAGAAGTCACTGAAATGCTAATCCTATAGAATTAATACATGATCAAGGTACTAGTACAGTGGAGAGTAGTACTCATAAATATTCTATTTGTTCTTCTCCTTTGAGCCTCCCTGCAGTAAAATGTAACTGTCTGTGGTTCTAGGTGTGAGAGGAAATGAAGTATGCCACTTGCAGAGGCATCGCGAGACCTCAAACAATTCTCTGGTTTCTCTAAATCTGCAAGGTTGACAGGTGTCTATGAGTACCTAGATTGAAACAGCTTCCACTGCAAACCACGACATTGGGCAGCATCTCCCAGGCTCGGAGTAAGCATTACAAGAGTGAGAAATTAACCTTGACCGCGGTAAAGCACCGAGATTTGGGAGAGGTTTATTACTGTAGCATAGCCAGGCCAGCTAGTAAGAACAGGTTTCGGTCTTCAGAGCTAAACAAATATTTACAGTTAGACTTTTACACATTTTTAACCTTTTAATTAAAGACTTAATAGAATGTAACCAGGATTAGCAAACTTGTTCTGTAAAGGTCCAGACAATAGCTATTTTAGGTTTTAGGCCCGACAGTGACTTCTTTACCTACTCAGCCCTGGCATTAGAGCTCACAATCAGGAATGACAATAATAAAGTAATGAGAGTGACAGTGTTCCAATAATGTGGTATTCACAAAAAACAGGTCACCAGGTGTGGTAGCACATGCTGTAATCCCAGCTATCTGGGAGGTTGAGATAGGAGGATCATGAATTTGAAGCCAGTCTAGACAACATAATGAAACTGTCTCAAAATAAATATTTTAGGAGGATCTGCCCATAGGTTCCTGGTAGAGCACTTGGAAAGCATGTGTTAGGCTTCGGTTCAACTCCCAGCACCAAGAAACCAAACAAACAGGTAATGAGCAAGTTTGGTGTGGTCACAGTTCCCTGCCCCTGTGATAGAAGAGCTACTGTTAAATGTAGTCCTGTTGAGTTCTCGGTGTAGTCATGCTAACTCCAGCGCTCCAAGAACAAAGTACCAATGGATGGCCTCAAATAGCATGCATGTTTTCATTCTCTGACAGTTCTGAGGCCAGAACTCTAAACTCAAATTGTTGGCAAAGCTGCCTCTTTCTTTCTAATGATTCTATTCTGGGTCTCTAGCTACTTTTTTTGGGGGGGGGTTGCTGCCAGCAGTCCCTGGCACCTCTTGGCTTGAAGAAGTGCCACTCCAGTCTCTGTCTCATCTTCACACTGCCATCTTGTCCTTATGGGTCCCCCTTTTCTTCTTAGAAGGACACAGTTGTGTTGGGTAAACGATTCACTTTGCAGCAGTATGATCTCATCTTAACCATATCTGCAGTGGCCTTCTGTCCAAGTAAAGTCCCATTCTGAGGTAGTGGGAGTTAGGATTTCAACAAATCTTTTTATGGTGTACAATTCAACTTGTAACACTTTGATTTGATGTTTCCTTGTTTCTTTGTCTGTTAGTGGTGCTGGGAGCCAAGTCCAGAACTAACGCACACTAGGCAAGTGCTATACCACTGAGCTACATTCCCATCCCAACACTTGTTCTCTTAAAAGAATGTATTTCACTTAGTAAATTGACAATAATTTTAAATAAGCTCATTAACCTTCAATTCAACCATTTCCTTGACAAGATTAAAAGTTTAGGTAACTAACAGACCAATGAAGAAAGAAAACCTATGCTCAATTAAAATAATAAATAGAATCTTGAAATGCACATTTATAATTCAATATTATTCTTCAGACTCCTGCTTTTTCCAAATCATTGATTGATGCTTTAGATGAGAAAATGAGATTTGATTTACATAAGTTAAATTATTTTTGAGACTGTTATTAAAGCACAGGATTGATGAAATGATTATTCCTTGGAGTTCAGATATAGACATCCCTAAGAATTTACTGAAGACAAAAACCACAATTTTATTGACAGACTTGGAAATCTTACAATGTGGGGGGAAAACAAAAAAACCAGGTGAATGATCTAGTAATCAAATAGTATAGGTGGGTCAGCCAGCACACAAAAGGACTTCAGCGGATAGAGGCGCACCCAGGCCCAGAGAGATGCCCCTGCAGGAAGAGCTTGCCAAGCTCACTCACAGTTCTGATGGACTGACCAGGGAGGGTTGACGTGATCCAGGCAGGAAATGGTGTTCAGTGTGTGTATGAGGACAATCTGCTGGATTCGAGGCAGCAGCAGGAGTGGCTTTCAGAGGCTGCAACTCATGTAAAGGCCCTTGAACATCTGCCTAAGAACAGCTCAGATTGTACTCGCGAGCTATTGATTTCTGAGCAAATCATGGCAAAATCAAAGCTGTGTGGCGTAATATACAGATACACGCGGCAGTGAATCGAGGAGGAATTACTGCAGTAGTAGAGCTATTACCGAAAAGGTGGTAGACAGTGTGTCAAGGTAGTGGGTTAGAATTAGATAATCAGAAAAAGATCAGTAAGTAATTTCAGTGGTGGTGGGGGTCTTTCTTTTTGCTTTTCTCCCCCATCCCTGAGGACTGAACCCAAGGAGTGCGGAGCCATATCTCCAACTGTTACGTTTTAGATCTAAAGCGTCCCTCCCAAATCTCATGGGTTCAGAGGTGGAGCTTGTGGATAGTGACTGAATCGTGGTGGTGCTATATCCTCACTGGATGCATCAACTGATGAGTTTGTAGCTGAATGTGTTCTTTGGAGGTGGAGCCTTGTTGGAAGAGGCGGTCACCCGGAAGCATGACTCGGAAGGTGTCTCCTTGTCCTCTGACTCCTCCCCTCTTTCTCTCTGCTTCCTGGTTGCCACAGGATAAGTGGCCCTCCTCCTCCATGCCCTTCTACTGCGTCCTTTCTACCTTGGTGCCAGCTGAGGGTGAACAGAACCTTCTGAAATTATGAGCCCAAAAAAACATCTCCTGCTTTAAATTGAGTTTTGGATATTCTGTCTCAGTGAGAGGAAAGTGACTAATACACCAATGTTTTTTAAAAAATTATGAGATAGCATCTCACTAAGCTGCCTTGAGCTCGTGATCCTCTTACCTCAGTCCCCCAAGTAGCTGGGATTACATGTCTGTCACAATGCCTGGCTTCTGTGGGAATTGATGGTTGGGGCTAGGAGATTGTGTTAGTCAATTTTCTGTTGCTATAAAAAAATACATGAGGGTAATGCACTTTATAGAGTAAAGAAGTTTTTTTAGCTCAGAGATTTGGAGGCTGAAAGCCCAAGATGGGGAAACCTCATCTGTTTGGCCTTTGGTGAAGGCCTTCTGCTGCATCAAAACATAAGAAATGGTGTCACACAGTGAGACACATGACAGAGCAGTCTACAGCACTTGTGGAGGAGAACAAACAAGTGGGGCGACCTCATTTTATGAGAACCTCTCTGCTGGTAACTAATCCAGTCCCATAATATCTAACCTACTCCTCTGACAGGGGCATAAATCTCTTCTGAAAGGGAAGCTCCCATGACCTAATTACCTCTCTTGAAGGCTCCACCCCTTCAAAACCATTATGCTGGGGACAAAAATCTCCAGCAAATGAACCTTTGGAGGACAAATAATATGCAAACCATAACACGGACAGAGAAAATCATAAAGAAGAAAAGGACACATCCCAAAAGTGAAAGGGAAGAGGGAGGAGGCAGACACAACAGAAGAAGACAACTGCAGGTCAAATTATAGCTAATTGCAATTAAAGAGAAGACTAATTCATCAGTTCTTCTTGAATTAATTGTGCTAGCTCTTCATCACTGTAATAAAATGCTTGAGAAAATCAACTTGTAAACAGGAAAGATTTACTGTGGCTCACAGTTTTAGGTATTAGTCAGTTTTCCAGTTACTGAGACACAGTATTTGATACCCACAACTTAAAGGAGGAGAGTTTTGATTCGGCTAGTGTTGGAAGTGTTCAGTTCACAGTTGGCTGGTTCCAAGGCAGAAACAGTATGTTGGAAGAGCCTGCAGGGAGACAGGGGCTCAACCCAGGGCAGCCAGGAAGCAGGGAGAGAAGGGAGGAGATGGGGGAAGATGTACCCTCCAAGGCACCCCCCGCCCAGTGACACCTCTCCCAGCCAGGCCTGCCTCCTAACTCCACACTGAGCTATAAATTCATCAGCAGATCAGTCCTCTAATGGATACAGCAGCCCCCTGAGCCAATCACATTCCCAAAGCCCCACCTCTGAATACTTTGGGTTTTGAGGGGACATTTTAGATCTAAACCATAAAATTCAGAGATTTCAGTTCACGATCACTTGGCCCTGTCGCCTTTGGACCTGCAGCGTAGCAGAGTGTCATGACAAGGAACATATCATGGAGCAAAGGTGCTCAATTCATGGTGCTGGAAAACAGAGAAAAACCAGAAGAGGCCACAGTCCAACATCCCCTTCCAGGGCACGCAAGCCGTCATAACCACACTTCCTTCCACTAGGCTCCACCTCCTAAAGGATCCACTAACTCCCAGCTGGGAACCAAGCCGCCAACACATGGGCCTTGGGAGGACATTCTGGACCCAAACCATAACATCAGTCAAAATGCGACAAGATATCCGTGATTACATGCAAACTCACATTTCAATAGCTTAACAACACAATTCGTTTCTTACTCCTATGATGTACCTAGTGTTCACTGGAAAAGGTCACTGCTCCACAGATCCGTTCAGGTATCCAGGATAACAGGCACTGGACCGCCTTGTAATGTTGCCATCTCAGTGTGGAGCTGCACCAGCAGAAGAAAGAACACGAATAATTCACATTACAATTAAGTACCTCCAGCCCATTTGCCTGAACTAATCATGTGTCCCCACACTAATTGCAATAGAGATTGAAAAGATAGGGACGCTTGTAGAACAAATGGTCAATTTAGACCTGATCTGAAGGAGAAAAAGAAATTACAAGTTGGTTGAGTGATCAGACCTGGACTAGAGAAGGGGAAAAACTTTCAAATTTATTGACAACTTGGCATTTTGATACTGGTCTGAACTTTCTTCTACCTAAGACTGAGACCTTGATATTGTCTGAGAGAGAAACCAATCACTCCAGGATATATACTTTACCCAGGACCATGATGTCATGGATCCACAAAGGAAGGTGTGCAGAAGCAACAGTGAAAAAACAAAGTTTCTTTTCTCATGCATGCTATCGAGTTTGTCCTGCTCAGCAAGCCTGCACATACAAATATTGCTGTGATACTAACAAATAAATCATGGGTTGATAAATGTAGTCCATGTAGTAGAACAAAATTCTAGTAGAATAATGAATTCTCATGAATTGTTTTCTTTGGTGATTGGTTTGATGTGTGATTATGCTTTCAGGAATTTAAAGTATGTGTAAGTAGTAATCCAGTAATCCAAAACCATTTAATTGAGTGCCTATAATTGAGTATTCACAGTACCTACAAGTTGCTGCAAGAAATACTGAAGACCTTCGCACAACTTTTGCAAGTCCTTTAAATAACAGTGGAAGAGAAGTAGACAAATAATCTTGTAATAGTGTGATGCCTTATAAGAGAAAAATTTGAGTGATAAAATAAGAGCAGAGAGTAAGGGAGGGCACTTAACTGTCCAGAAAGATCTAGAAATCTTCTTTAGAAGGACATACTTAATTGTTATTTGATCTGTTTATTTAACCCTTAACCAGAATGGGTTGAAAAAGAGCAGAGGTTATTTCTTGGAAGCAAAACAATTTAAACCAAAGAAACCAGCTTGCTTGGCCCAGCTGGGTTATAGGACCGAGTACTACAGGGCAGTGTTGGGGG
Source organism: Hystrix cristata (assembly GCA_004026905.1). Lineage (NCBI taxonomy): Eukaryota > Metazoa > Chordata > Mammalia > Rodentia > Hystricidae > Hystrix > Hystrix cristata. Next base: position 181,595 of record PVJO010001200.1, read on the forward strand.
ACGAGTGGAGACATTCAAGCATATACTGGGAAGAGGCCTGTGGGACACATTAAAGGATTTAGAGATATATTTTAAGCTACTGAGAGGGGTTAGATTTTCTTATTGCTTTTCTGCTTACATCTGGTGTTTTAAAAATAGATAGGATAAGAAAATTTTTAAAAATTACCTGTAATTTTGCAATCCAGAAAGGATTACTAAATATATTCTGGAGTACGTATATTATCTTCCATTGTTTACATATTTGTAAATGTCTTATCTTACTCCAATTTTGTATCCTACATTTTTTGGGAAGGTGCAAGAAACCAAACTCGGGGCCTCTCACTTGCTAGGCAAGCACTCTACCACTGAGCTAAATCCCCGACCACTGTATCCTACATTTTTGACTTAGGATTATACATTATCTTCCAATGTCATTGAATAATTTTTAACAATATGATTTCTAAGAGGTGACAAGTGTTACAATGAATGATTCCTCTGTTTTTTATTTAACTATTCTTTTACCACTAAAAATTGGGTTGTTCCAAATGCTTAGGAATAACTATAAATATATTAAAATATTTCAATGTATTTTACGCTTTTTTAGAAAGCCTAACTCAAAAGAACAAAATGTAGAATGGTGGTTCCAGGGCGACAAGTTTGGCAGAAATAAGATTTTGGTCAAAGCGTACAAAGGTTCCATTTTTTAGGATGAATATGTTCTGGAGACTTGCTGTACATAATAGTCACTATGGTTAATAACACTGCATTTTCTACTTGAAATTTTCTGAGCTTTTGTCTCAAGTTTTCTAACTACACTGAAGAATTGTAAAGATGTAAAGTGATGGATATTAATTAGCTTGAATCTGGTAATCATTTCACAATGTCTATGTGTATCAAAGCATCATATTTTACATCTTAAATACATGCAAGTTTTATTTTTTAATATACCTTAATGAAGCTGGAAAAATAAATTGAAAAACTAGCAAATATTAGTCATACTGCAAAAATACACAAATGGCATGGCCTCTCCTTTGAACCTTAATGCTTTTTGAATCACTGCTCACAATAATCAAATTCTTGTTTTAGGCTCATCATCAGGCTTTGCCATTAAAAATATATATATATCTCTATATATATATATACACACATACACACACACATATATATGTATGTGTATGGTTTTTATAAAATAAACATATTTCTATATAAATATATATATAACTTTTTATAAACAAGGAGACCACAGAAACAATTTAAAACATATTACTGAAAAATGTACTTATTCTAGGTTAAATGTTTTCTAAGTAATTTACTTAAGAATGTAAGGGAGCATACAATTGGTTAATTCTTACTAAAACTCCACAGTGAAGATTTCTGCATGATTGCCTACAACCTCACTCAGCAATAAATATTTAATAAGACCTACTTGCATGAGGCACTATGATATGCAAAATTTATCAGTATTCATATCCATATAGATTTTTTAATTTACGGCACAAACCATGCTACCTGCATAATACATAATAAAAGTCACAGTTCTTGAATTAAATTTAGTATCTTATCAGTCACAATGATCCTTACATGGTTATAGTTAATATAACTAATTTCCCAACCACATTGTGTAGTTGATCTCTGCTAACTTTGTTAAGGTTGTTTGTGCATACTAGTCTCTCTCATGCTATGTGCAGTGTAATCCATAGACAGATGTGTGCACATTTCCATCTGTAACCACATTTCCTGAGGTCCATACAATTCTATGAAGAATGCTGGGAGTGCCTTCTCACACATGATGTACAAGGGATGTGGTTCTTTTGTTCTCTCATATTTATTCAATTCCTGCCTATTCAATTTCTTTCTTTCTTCCTTCCTTCCTTCCTTTCTTTCTTTCTTTTTTTTTTTTTTTTTTTTTTTTTTTTTTTTTTTTTTTTTTTTTTTTTTTTTTTTTTTTTTTTTTTTTTTTTTTTTTTTTTTTTTTTTTTTTTTTTTTTTTTTTTTTTTTTTTTTTTTTTTTTTTTTTTTTTTTTTTTTTTTTTTTTTTTTTTTTTTTTTTTTTTTTTT